>OU426984.1:82880974-83218227 GCA_911387785.2 Aelia acuminata
AGTATGAAAAAAAAAAATACACATGATACTATTATTATATGTTTTGCTTAAATTATTGTTAATATTATAATCATTCTACACCTTCTAGACTTAGTTGCTTTCATTTTGATTTTTCATTTTTTGAACTACTTTTCGAATTGAAACAGTTGGTTTTGAAGGGAGAAAGATGAGATATGTTGTGTTAATGGAGTCCGTCAGGCTCAGTCAGGAAACAGAAGAGTTAAACTTTCACTCTCATCTTATTTCAGGAAAATTTCAAAGTTTTCCAATTAATTAACTAATTAGAAATTTCCGTTTCATTAAAGAGGGATATTATGAATTCTTCTTTGTGAATTATTTCTTAAGTGAAAGAGGATGAAGACAACTATTTTATTATTTGGTTCAGTAGAAAGTATGAATATTTTATACTATTATTGCTAAGAAGTTGATAAAATTTTTAACTATTTTTTTTTTATTGTAACTTTTAAGAGTATTGTCTCACGTATTCATGGGTTCTTTTTCATTTTAGGCAACCTGTTACTAAGTTATACTAACGGTTATTTAAATAATAAAAAAGTTACATCATTATTTAACACGTTAGGTGCGGCGGGGGGGGGGGGGGTATACTGTATTTGACGGTATCGGTCCCCGGGGTCCGACTGCTGGGATGAGCCACAGACGATATCGGGCGTCGAGGTCCGATGGGAATGCTTTGACGAAAGCGTTATTTTTTACTGTAAAGTGAATGAAATGAGCTTCTCAAGGGCATTATCTCTTGTTAAGGATTAGACCTAGACATAGCAGGCGCAGGACATGTCCCCGGGGTCCGATACAGGATTTTTGCCATACTTTATCGAAAATAGCATTAAACTGCTGGAATTTTGAATTGCCATCTATATTGACAATTTTTGCAATGTTAAAACGATTTTTTGGAGTCTTTTACTACTTCACAACCACTCAATGGAAAAAAAAAATTATTTAAAGAAATGAATTTATATAAAATAAATAAAGCAAATATAAGCGTGTTATTTATAATTACAGACTTAGTAAGAAGTATTAAAGATAACCATAAAGGTATTCTTTGCAATATTATCGGACGCGGAAGTGTGATGCCGCCTAGTAGTCTTGTTTTATTACCGATTGCCTGTATCGGACCCCGGAGTCCGGTTCTAATAAACAACAGAATTTCATCTGTTAGCAACTTTTCCTGCACTAAAATGCAATAATCTCATTAAAAATCGACTAAATTGAGTCTTTGAGGTGTTCGGCTTTTCGGAAATTTTCATGTGATAATCGGCTGTTAAGATGGGAATGTAAGACATCCCGGGGACCGATGCCGCACCTAACGTGTTAAAAACGCATGATTTATTTACTATCTAACTTAGTAACAAGAAATATTGCAAAAAAAAAAAGAAAGGTTATTGTTCTGTAGGCCAATAGGCTTTCATTGCCTTGAAAATTTCTATGAATAAATCCTTCCTTTGTAATTTTTCCAATCTGTAATGGTAGCAGCTGACACACCTAACTGTTTCTTACAAAAATTAGTTGTCGTTTAACTATTAGCACATGAATATATAAATAGTATGGCTTTATCGGCTGAAACCGTGCAGTTTTGGAACCATGTACCTTTATAAACACTTCTGGATTGGTTAAATCCCTGTCTTCGGCATCTACAAATCGGAAAGCGTTTTTTAACGGTAAATTATTTTTATGTAGTGTCTTTCTCTGCATTCCATTTTTTCATGTAGAACACCTATTCTTTGTAAAAATTTCATAGCTATTTTACTTGACTTCAAAACTGAATATAATTCTGACAGATTCATTTTTAAAATACAGAGCACAGATTAATTTTATACACCAACCCACACTGCGATAATAACCTTTAGAGAATTTCAAATATGAAATCATATGATTTTATCTGATATAGATAAATCACTGTTTAAATTCATAAAATACCCGTTGTCATAACTTAGTAGAAGGTTGCCTAAAATGTAAAAGACTCGTATTCATGTATCTATGAACTGCAATCATTATTTGTTTGAAAAGTTAATAAGTAAACAAGCGAGTAATTTTATGCTTACTTGGTTTCCTTGATCTGTCTAATCCAATACTTTTGCGCGATCTTTTGAGCCGCTTTCAAATGAGACGTATGCGATAGTAATTGGAAAATTATCATTCAACTTACTATGGGCTGTATTATTAAATCAATTGCCGTTCACGATATATCGATTAGAAAAAAAAAAAAAAAAAAAAACTGTTCAAAAATGGTTTATAGATAGAGCGATAGTACTCAGCCAATCGTAGCCAGAAATGAATTGATTGTTGATTTCTCCTGGGATCAGGGTAGCTCTTATTCTGTCACAGATCGTCTCGGTACTGAAAGGTTGAGCGTGGTTACGGTCAAATCACCTCCCTGCACGACCGCTGACCAAGCTACAGTACATCCCTTACACAGTACTGAACCCAAGACCCTTGATGAGTTCATGAGTTAATGGTACAAGGTTGTTTCTTTTTTCTTAAAAAAAATTAAAATATTTACATATCAAAAAGTATTGATAAGTGCTAAGTTCAAAAATAATTATCCTACTCTATAACTTAAAGAGAGCAACGAAAAACTATATTTTGAATATGCCTCATGTAAAGCAACTTAAGCGTGCTTAAAAATTTCACTAACAAATATACTTATTAATTAGTTTTAATATCAGAAAAATATTTTTTTAATGTGGAGCAATGCGCACACCACGCAAATGTTACCAACCAAATTAGAGTTTAAATAAATGTGTGAACACTCTTTTTTTAAAGTAAAGTATTGTAACACTTATGTGGGTAACAAATATTTATTCAACAAAAGTATACAATTATCAATGCCAACGAATTAATGAAACTTAAATACTTGAGCAGGTTACAAAATTGATGAAGTTATAACACACAATCATATGACTTGAGCTACACAGTCAAGACACAGACTTATCTTAACTCGTTCAGTCACTCGCTCCTTATATATAATCGTAAATGGGTCAGGTCTGGAATGTTCCAGAACAATGTGGACAGTTCTACGTCTTCTTGGACCAGGCTCGAATGATCTTGACCCAAACAGTTCGTTCCAACCGCTTATTTTGATCCAACAACGGTCTGGGATTTGAAAACATATTTTTTTATTTAACGATTTAACTTTACACTATTATTGTTCTTTACACTATTTATAAGTAATAAAGTAAAATAATTATTACAAAACTTTGCCATTGTCATTAATACTTTATTTTTTTAAGACACCTCAAAAAGGGTCGTTTGGGACTTTACCTTTATCAATAGTCGAGTTAACATGTCTTACATTCCCTTCTTAACAGCCGATTTTCACATAAAAATTTCCGAAAGTCCGAACACTTCAAACACTCAATTTAGTGGATTTTTAATAAGATTATTGCATTCTAGTGCAGAAAATGTTGCTAACAGCAGAAATTCCTTTGATTTTTAGAATCGGACTCTGAGGTCCGATTTTCGATAAAGAATGGCGTAAATCCTGTATCGGCCTGTCCTGCGCATATTATGTCTAGTTCCAACCCTTACCAATAATAATAGATAATGCTCTTGAGACGCTCATTTAATTCCATTTTAATCAAAAGATAACGCTTTCGTCAGAGCATTCCCATCGTGAGCGGCTCACCCAGCAGTCGGAGCCCGGGGACGGATACCGTTCAATTCAGGATACCACTGAAATACTCCGCCGCTCCTAGCGTGTTAATTATCGGATTTTGTTTTCAATATTTCGTGAATGGAAATCGACATAAAGTAAAATAATATACTATACACTATATATAAACATACTACATATAAACTATAATAATATACTATACTAAGTAAGAAGTGATGTAAGAAGCCAGTTGGGGTTAAAATGGAGTTTATTTTTTTTATGACCCCCTTAAATTAAAAATATCGAATACACTGGAAACTGTAAAGTTCCGCAATAATTCTAACTTACAGAGAATAAAGTTATTCTCTAAGCCTTTTTTTAGTTTTAAAAAAAGGTTATTACCATGAGAAAGGAGTTATTTATAAAAGTACTACTTTTTGGCATAAGTATATAGATATACACTATATAAAAGAGTGTATATTCTCGTAATGCACTCTAAGATTTACAACAGATTTTTTAGTGAACAAGTCGTCAATAACCAATTACATATCATTCAAGGTGTCACCACCACCAGGATTTTTAAAGGGAGTAAGAAATCCTTTGATATGCCGTCCCTTGGATAGGACGTAAAATGAAGGTCCCGAGCCTGTAAGCTGTCAGTTACTCGTTAAAGACCCCTATCCTAATTATACCTGGATAGGCAAAATTTAGGACTCCCACTGTAGCATCATCCGATTAGCCTTAGTAAAAGGACGTTAAACCAGAGTGGGGCATACTTAAATAAAAATGTAATCATGATGACGACTAATAATCAAAAATGTGAATAATGATTGTAATCATCATTCTTTAGCGTGGAATCATTATTCATGAATTGTAGTATTCACTGGTCGTGGAGTATTCATGAATATGATGTATTCAACAATCATGAATGAACTTTATTCATTATTAAATGTTATTCAGTAATCATGATTAAGAAGAATTCATTATTCATGATTACTCATTACTCATTAATAATGACTAACGGGAATTCACTACTCGTGATTACAGATCAATCATTAATCATGAATAATATAAATCCATTATCATGATAAAAAAATCTGGTGCGTGCGCGCAACACACAACTTTCACTTACCAACTTACTTAGATTAGAAATTGACGTGTTTTGCTAATTATCATTTCCCAAAGTCACACATTTTTCTACATTCATATCTTATTTTTGTTAATCGTTAAAGCCGTTTTTGAGTAAATAAAAAAAAACCCGTGAAAATGATACAAAATTTATTAAGTAAAGTCCCCCCTCCCGTGGATCAATTTTGATGAAATGTTGGTTATCACATCTTTGGCATATAAATACATCAAATACCAAGTTTGATCAAAATCGTTAAAACCGTTTTTGAGTAAATAAAAAAAACATGTGAAAATGATACAAAATTTATTAAGTTAAGTCCCTCCTCCGGTTGATCAATTTTGATAAAATTTTTTCAGTCATATTTCAGGCATATAAATAGATCAAATATTCAGTTTAATCAAAATCGTTAGAGCCGTTTTTGAGAAAATCGAAAAAAACTTAAAAAGTTATTAAATAAAGTACCCCCTCCCTTTGAGCAATTTTGATGAAATTTTTGCTGTCACATCGCGGGCATATACATACACTAAATACCCAATCTCAGGTTCGCACGGTTTATAGTTTTTGAGCTAGTCTGTTCACACACACACACACACACACACAGACACACAGACACACACACACACACACACACAGACCATTTCGCGGGACTTGGTTAATTGGACTCAGGGGACCCCAAAACGTGTATTTCCGTTGAAAACCGGAAGTCGAAAATTTTCACGATCGCAATACTTCCACTTACTATATATTTCATATATAGGTAAGTGAAAGTAAAAAATTACAATTCTAAGTCTGACTAATCATGAATGGTGATTGAAAATTTGTTTGCTCTTTCCATTCTTGTTAATAGACCTTTAGTAATGCTCTTTGGAATTAGGGTCTAATTCTTTACTTGTGACTTCAAATGCTGTTCTCTGTTGACTACATCCACTCTTAGGACTTGTCCTTGCTCATTAGAACAACTTTTAATTCAGAAAAGATGATGATTTTTTTTTAATGATTGATGATTGGTAAATAATTGTTATTCATGATTAATGAATATTAGGTATTCAAGATTGATGAATGCTATATTAATCCTAGCTCATGAATATATTTTATTCATGAATAATGACTAATTGAATTTATCTGTATTCGTTAATCATGAATAATTGAATATCAGTTATTCATTATTCATTTCAAATGAATACCATAAACACTCAATATTCATTAAAAATAATCCGCAATGATTATGAATAATGGTTATTCATTATTCATTTGTTTTATGATTACAATTTTTTCATATTCATTAATCATTATTCAGATTACAATTTGCCCAACTCTGCGTTAAACAAACTTATTTCATTCTACCTTAAGCTTCTTTATTTTCCTCTCAAAATTTCCTCACTTTTTTTTTTTTTTCTACTTGACTCTTCTTTCCTCAGACTCCTCTTTCCTCAGTTAAGATTTTTTTTTCTCGGCACAATCATCAATTAGCAAACTTTCCTTCTTTATTTTTCCTTATCAGGACAATCCCTTAGCAATATTGAATACACCATGTCGACTGTTATAATTCAAAAACATATCCGAAATCTGTTTATTTATCCTTGAACGGCTCAGTCAAAAAACATAATTTTTCAGGAGAGTGCATCTAAAGTTTAAAAATAGAACAAAATTTATTCAGAATTGATATAATGCCTCTTATTTAGCTTTATACCATGCAGAAGATCGTTTATGATATTTTTCTTTATGACCTTTTAAAGATGAAAATTATATAAAATGATAAAACTGTAAACAGCCCTTTTTGAGTTGTGATGTGCTTGGAAAACATTTATTGCTGTTGATTTTGTTAACAAATTTGCTGTCTTTCAAGCATGTTTCACTTTTTTAGCGCATTAAGAAAACAATCAACACTTTTGAGATATGCCGTTCTTAAAATAAATGAGCGATATATTTCAATAGGATTAAATATATTATTAAGCTATCTGATAGCTACTTCCCCAACTTCCATTAGACTATAATTTTCGCTCTGTGGCATTCGTTTCTTAATTAAGGACAAGAAATATTTTTTATATTTAAAATTTTCCTAATTAAAGTTGATGAATGCTGGATAAAAAATAATAGAATAGCAAGATGAACCTTAAGAATACTGAGCTGGAGGAAAAATGTTTGAACTTGCTGAGAAATAAAATAATAAAAAAAAAAAATAACTGGAAGAAAATGAAATTTAATAGACAGTTAAGGTTGGGAAATTGTTGTTATTTTTCGGCTACGAAATTACATTGATTTTCATTCCGAAACTTGAAGCCTCTAATTTAAAAATTAGAATATTTCCAACTGTTCTTTACGAGTATGAATCGAGAATTTAAAGTTTTTGAAAATTATAAGAACTGCATCGAATATTTCTAAAGATGAAGGATGTATCAAACAGAGAATTCAGAAGATTAGTCAATGAAGTATAGAGCAGAGTTGGGCATATTTAAATGTAATCAATGTAAAATGTAATCAAAACGTGTTAAATAATGATTGTAATCATCATTCACAAATCATTCTTTAGAGCGGAATCATTAATCAAGATTGTATTAATCACGGGTCGTGGAGTATTCATGAATATAATGTATTCAACAATCATGAATGACCATTATTCATTATTAAATGTTAGTCAGTAATCATGATTAAGGATTCATTATTCATGATTACTCATTATTCATTCATTAATCACGACTAATGGGAATTCGCTACCCATGATTACAGATCATTCATTAATCATGATTACAAAAAAAAACACAAATCTGAGTGTTACTAATCATGTATGATGATTTAAAATTTGTTTGCTCTTTCCATTCTTGTCAATAGACCTTTACTAATACCCTTTGGAATTAGGGTCTAATTCTTTACTATATCCACTCTTAGGACTTGTCCTTGCTCATTAGGACAGCTTTTAATTCAGAAATGCATCCTCGTCTTTTAAATTTAAATGAATAATGATTATGAATATATCATATTCATGATTAATGATTGGTGAATATTTGTTCTTCATTGATGAATATTTGGTATTCATGATTGATGAATGCTATATTAATCCTAGCTCATGAATATATTTTATTCATGAATAATGACTAATTGAATTTATCTGTATTCGTTAATCATGAATAATTGAATATCAGTTATTCATTATTCATTTCAAATGAATACCATAAACACTCAATATTCATTAAAAATAATCCGCAATGATTATGAATAATGGTTATTCAATATTCATTTGTTTTATGATTACAATTATTCATATTCATTATCATTATTCAGATTACAATTTGCCCAACTCCGGTATAGATTGAAATTTATCAGTTTGTAAATCCTAGTACTGAACGAACCACTAAAAGATGGCCACCATACCCTCAAGAGTCTTAGTCTAATGGAAAACTTATGAAAACTAAATAATGGAGGGTTAGGACGCGACGAAGGTAAAAGTATTTTGTTATAGCCGATCTTTTCGGGATGGAACCTTCGGATCCCGTAAGCTTTTTTTATCATATTTGAAAAAAATATAAAAATAAAAACTTCCGGATTCCAGTGACGCCAGAAGAATGAATTCAACTTCAGTATCGGGTCGGATCGGGTGGCAGGGCATAACGAGATTAGTATCGATGATTGGTGGCGGAGTTCACAAATTGCGACGCGTCCGGATAATTCACTTAATTCCGTTGAGCAGATTAAATACTGACAAGCCCCACAGTGCTGCATTGGCCATGAATATTCCACAGTCATATACATCTGCGAAATAGATGCGTAATATTGTTGCTTATGTATCTTTTATTCACATAGTATACAGCGGAAACTGTGGTAACATATGTAGAGATATTTATTCTACTGTTTGAGGCCCGCCACAGCGCACAGTGGGACGAATGACCAATCTAGGTGGAAATAGTTAACATAGGGTAAATGAAAAAATCATGTCGGTCTCATGAAAACAACAATCTAGCTAGGTCATTTCCAAATTATTAATTGTTTGAAGAAAATATTAACAGAATAATGGGGAGTTGAACACGGTAGTTCCCTTAAAATGCTCAGTCAATATATTTCCAAATTATATTGCAAAATAAATAATATCGAAGAGTGGATTGTATTTTTTTGAAAAAAATTTATACTAGGCAATAGAAGACTGTTCAGATATTAAGTTTATGTAAGTTCTTGGTTCTTTAAATGTGGATGTAGTACAGAGTACCCTCCTTTATTTTCAATAGTTGGTAAGGTTTTATTTTCATATTATAAAAAATGGAATTAATAAAAATCTACACCGATCTACACCCAGATATTTTGACAGAATATAGTTCACACTATATAGAAATAAATTATTCACTATGAATTGCTAATACCTGCTAATAAAGAAGTACGGTTTTTTTCTCTCATTATCGAGAGCCTATAATTTTATTATTCGGAGAGAGTTCTGAGGCGCAAATGAAATTTATTATATTATATTGATCCAGTTGCATTAGAATACATTACATAAATCTCTTTAATTTATAATTTCAGAATAATCATTTAACAATAATTATTAATATAATTATACCAATATATACAATATACTTGATTAGTTTCATTTTATTTTTATAAATCCTTAGTCAGAAGCATTGTGTTGACTATTACTTATTGATTCATGTCTAAATTGAATCGTTTATAATTATAAGTCGCTTACAGAATTATTTCCAACTAGATTAGCGATTCGTCCTATTGTGCAGTGATTGGAGAGTTGACAAAGGCGCTAGCAATAGATAATCAAAGTCCTGTGTAATTAGTATTTGGAGGGGTGACCGCTCGATTTGCATATGTGAGCCCCGTCAGGCTACTCGAAGCGACTCACACCGACTGATGGTAGGAGTTATAATCCCGTTCTGTGAATCCTTTCTAAAATTTGTGTCGTTGTCCAGGATGTAGGAAGCCCGGAGGTTTGGTCCAAAGACGGTATGCTTCAAGGAAAGAAATATAGGTTCTCAGTCCCTGCTGACTCTGAGCAGCCATAATCCGTGGACCTAGTCATATATGCTAAGAACTGTCCTTGAACTCGAAAGAGCTGGCGCCATTTATGGGAAGTAAAATTCATTCAAAAAATCATTAAAACTCTTTTTTCTTTTTTAGTAACTGTTATGTTCCGCAAATAATGTGTTTCACATATAGAGGTATGCGGCGAAATTTAGTTACAAGACCCTGCGTTGGATCCTTTTTACTAATTTAGGTAAGTTATATTCTGATTTTTAAGAGAAAGATTGTAAACTAACCAATATTGTTACTTTAATTTATCATTATATACTCATTAAAGATAGGCAAATTTTAGGACCATCCCCCTGTAGCATCTTGCGATTAGCATTACTAGAATAGAGGGCCATTAAACAAAAGAAACAATAACGGTATCTTATCCTATAAGATATAAGGTTCATTAATGTTTAAATAAAATAAAATAAAGAAATGGACTTAAAATCCCCACCCCCACCCTGGCTGACCTAATTCTCCCCCTCCTTATAGCTAGCAGGATGTCCCGAAATAAACCAATATCGTCTTCCACCTCCAAGTCATCTTCTTGATCGCGGCGAGCTCCCACTTACATTAGACAAATCGCCGGGCCGCGACTAGTATATCCAACTCCTTCCTTTCCGCTCCAAATCAGGACTTCGCTGAATTGCGAATTGGTCTAGAATGTTAAAATGTCGACCCTGATAGTTATTTCTTTTAGGATAGGCCTACATTTCATATAAACTAGTAAAAGTGATGATAAAATGATTCATATTTAATCTATAAGAAACGCTTGCTTTGCGCTATATAAATAAGGTTTCATTAAATAAAGAAATCGACACACATTCAGTACCGGTCAAAAGTTTAGACTCACTTGTATTTAATTCACAATCTTCAAGTTTAAAAATAATAATTGTAACTCAAGAGATAACATTTCAAAAATTTTTAAACTATTTTATTAGAAGATAAAAGATTCGATCACGGCCGGGAATCGAACCCAGGTCCTCTGCATCTACGTCGCAGCGCTCTTACCACTGAGCTAACCGTGAGTCCGTTCCGATCGTGATCGAATCTTTCTCTTCTGTGATCCTTCACTCCAGGTCTCGCCACATTGTAGCAAAGTACCGAGGGAGCTGAACAATTGTCCAGACAGACGGGATCTAGTTGACATACGTCAAATATATACATTGTATGATGTTATGTAATAATTAGTTATGGTTAGATAATTAATTTATAAAGTTTAAACTATTTTATTAGAAGATAAAAGATTCGACCACGGCCGGGAATCGAACCCAGGTCCTCTGCATCTACGTCGCAGCGCTCTTACCACTGAGCTAACCGTGAGTCCGTTCCGATTTTATATGATTATAAAAATTAATATAATAAAATAATATAATAATAAAAAATTAATATAATTTTTGATATAATTATATGATTATATTATATCAAAAATTATATGATTGTTTCGAAAAACAATCTATATAAATAATGATGAAATTCTGTTAGTTTGTTTTTTTGTTTGTTCTTTATAGAAATACATACCGTTTGTCCTAAATTCTCCGAATTTCGCTTAGTGGTTCTTTTATACCAGGTGCGAACACCTGTCCGTACTAAAATTGCATAACAGCCAATCTCTGGGTATATTCTTTATTGTTATAAAAATCGTTATGATCTCGCTTTACATTAGATTTTTACGAAATCAACCGTTGGAGTTTAAAAAAATCTCATTTCTGTCCTAACGAACTTTTCTGGACCCACGGCTTTTCTCATTGTTTTCAAAATTCCGTTGGTGAAACCGGGATATTAAAGCTAGTTATAAATAAATTAAAATTAAAATTATAGTTGTTACGTTGTCCAATAAATAAAATGTTGTTACTTATTTATTTTACAAAATCTAAGGGCGAGTCTAAACTTTTGACTGTTACTGTACATTTTAATGTATATTTAAACAATACAAACGATTTCTTCTGTAACAGAAGAACAGTATTTTTAGTCGTTTATAAAGTGTCTGTCTTTTTGTTTTTACATGTACCTTCATCATTTACATCATCCTTTTGTCGTATAGTAGTCCCAGGAAGCGCACTGAGTCCGTCTGAGGTATTTGATTGTCTCCGATGTAAACTGGTGGGCAAATGACGCATCGAAGTGTGAATGTTATATTATTATTAGTTTGATTATTATGTGAAACGGATTCTAATATTGGAAAATAATACTAATGTTGTAACACTTCTATTAATCAACACTGAACGTTTACCAGGTATATGCATAAGTTTTTGGGGTAATGAAAACACATAATTTTCAAGGGAAAATAATTTTTTATTTATTCAAAATATTGGCCATCGGATTCTACACACTTCGACCATCTTTTAGGTAAATTACGAATTCCTTGCCAGAAAAACTGTTTGTCTTTTGCGGCAAACCATTCGTTGAGCCAATTTCCAACTTCTTCGAAATTGCTGAAGTGCTGCGCTGCGAGCGAGTGTCCCATTGCTGCGAAGAGGTGATAGTCAGATGGCGCCAGGTCGGGGGAGTACGGCGGGTGCGGAAGGACCTCCCATCCAAGCTATTTCAAGGTGTCTTTCACTGGTTTTGCTGTGAGGGACGGTGCATTGTCGTGGAACAAAATCACTTTGCCATGTCTTGTGGCCCATTCCGGCCGCCTATGGATCAGTACGTGATTTAAATTAATCATCTTTTCATTAATTAATTAGTAATAAATCATCAGCTGTTGAGTTTGAGTTGGGTCATCATCCAGTAACGCCTGCAATTCCTCGTCTTCACACTTTTCTGGCCTACCAGAGCGTGCACTGTCTTTCACATAAAAATCTCCTTGCTTAAATTGTCGAAACCATGTCTCACATGTTCTAATCGACGGAGCGTGTTCACCATATGTTTCCACCAGCAAGCGATGACATTCCACAGCCTTTTTCTTAATCATTAAATAAGAAAAGCAGGGGGTGCCGCAAATGTTCTTTTCCAGGCACAAATGACGACATGATTACTGAACTATACAAAACAGACGCTATTGTTTGGCGAACTCAGCTCGTGTAGGATTATAGGATAAGGTCTGATAAACAAACTGGCGGAGTATCAAATTCATCCGCAGCGGACTGTTCGGTGGCTCCGTCTTTTAGTGAAACCGGAAAGAACTTAGGCATACATCTGGTATACTTATACTCTTACTTGTATTGAGGAAATAGACAAAAAATACGCTGAAAAACATACTTAGTTTTGAACAATTGGGAAACGGTAAAATGATTAATAATTCAAGAAGGTTTGGTAAAAAACAATAGGATGAGAAACAGTTGAATTGCAATTGGCTTCTTTCCAAAACGTTATTTTTAATCATCGTACTGAGCTGTAAATATCCAACTGCCGGTAGATAAATGAGATGTAAATCTTTTGTCAATAAAAATTCCTTTTAATACGCCAATTAATGACATAAGCTTTTTTTTACTTTCACTTACCTATATATGAAATATATAGTAAGTGGAAGTATTGCGATCGTGAAAATTGTCGACTTCCGGTTTTCAACGGAAATACACGTTTTGGGATCCCCTGAGTCAAAATAACCAAGTCCCGTGAAATGGTCTGTGTGTGTGAACAGACTAGCTCAAAAACTATAAACCGTAAGAACCTGAAATTGGGTATTTAGAGTATGTATAAGCCCGCAATGTGACAGCGAAAATTTCCTCAAATTTGCTCAAAGGGAGGGGGTATTTTATTTAATAACTTTTTATGTTTTTTTCGATTTTATCAAAAACGGCTCTAACGATTTTGATTAAACTGAGTATTTGATCTATTTATATGCCTGAAATATGACTGTAAAAATTTCATCAAAATTGATCAACCGGAGGGGAGACTTTACTTAATAAATTTTGTATCATTTTCACGTGTTTTTTTTATTTACTCAAAAACGGTTTCAACGATTTTGATCAAACTTGTTATTTGATGTATTTATATGCCAAAGATGTGATAACCAACATTTCATCACAATTGATCAACCGGAGGGGGGACTTTACTTAATAAATTTTGTATCATTTTCAAGTGTTTTTTTTATTTACTCTAAATCGGCTTTAACGATTTTGATCAAATTGGGTATTTGATGTATGTATATTACCGAGACATGACTGTAAAATTTTCATCAAAATTGATTAACCGGAGGGGGGACTTTTCTTAATAAATTTTGTATCATTTTCACGTGTTTTTTTTTATTTACTCAAAAACGGCTTTAAAGATTTTGATCAAACTGGGTATTTGATGTATGTATATGCCAAAGATGTGTTAACCATCATTTCATCAAAATTTATCAACCGAAGGGGGGACTTTACTTAATAAATTTTGTATCATTTTCACGTGTTTTTTTTATTTACTCAAAAACGGTTTTAACGATTTTGATCAAACTTGGTATTTGATGTATTTATATGCCCGAGATTCATTTCATCAAAATTGATCTACGGGAGGGGGGACTTTACTTAATAAATTTTGTATCATTTTCACGGGTTTTTTTATTTACTCAAAAACGGCTTTAACGATTAACAAAAATAAGATATGAATGTAGAAAAATGTGTGACTTTGGGAAATGATATTTAGCAAAACACGTCAATTTCTAATCTAAGTAAGTTGGTAAGTGAAAGTTGTGTGTTGCGCGCACGCACCAGATTTTTTAGATTTAATATCAGAACTTGAATCATTTTAATTATTTGTTCAATAACGCATTGCCTAAGTAGTAATATCGTAATTATTCTCAGTAAAAAATAATTTATTATTATGTTATTATATATATAACAATAAGAATAAAGGTTAAACGAACCAAATGGCCTGCTGCAGACAACACCAATCGCTCCTTACACACCTCCATCCCAACTCCACAAGAGCAGCCTTCAACGAATCCTTCCACCTTCGCACAGGCCTATCCCTCAAACGTTTTCCAGTCGGCAAAGCGTTTATCAATCTTTTAGATATTCGTTCGTAACCGAGACTCGTAAATTTTGCACGCCCATATTAACCGACGCTATAATTTCGATCAATATTCAATAGACCGATTCAATAGATTCAATAGATTCAATTCAATAGACCGCAATAAACTGTATAACATCGTGACTGAACTAGGAATACCGACGAAGTTAGTAAACTTAGTAAAAATGTGTATGACCGAAACGTTCAATAAAATAAGAATCGGTCGTTATTTTTCTGAGAAGTTCGTGGTTCACTCTGGTTTGAAACAGGTGGATTCGCTATCCCCTGTTTTATTTAATTTAGCTCTAGAATATGTCATTAGGGAGGTGATAAATACCGGAAAGGGTTTGAATCTGGGGGGGAAATATATCCGTACTCGGTTACGCTGATGATTTGGTTTTGCTTGGCGACGACGTGGAAACGATAGAACTAAATACAATAGCATTGATGGAAGCCGGAAAAGAAGTAGGGCTAGAAATAAATACGGAAAAAACAAAATATATGGTTAGTTGTAGAAACGGTGACAATTTTGGCGATATTGAAGTAGAAGAGGAAATATTCGAAGCCGTTGAGAAATTTAGATATTTAGGATCTAGTGTAACTAGAAAAAACGAAATCGAAGAGGTAATTAAGGCTAGATTAAAGGCGGGAAATGCTTGTTATTTCTCCGTTGCAAAATTACTTGGTCACGCCTTTTATCCCGAAATTTAAAAATTAGGATTTACAAAACTATAATTCTTCCGACTGTTCTTTACGAATGTGAAACTTGGCCGCTTACAGTAAGGGATGAGAAACGCCTTATGGTGTTTGAAAATAAAGTGCTGCGTAGAATATTTGGGCCGAAGAAAGATGAGTCAACAGGAGAATTTAGACGGCTACACAATGCGGAATTGCGTGAGCTTTACCCGGCAAATGTAATCGAGTCTATAGCTGCGCGTCGGCTAAAGTGGGCATGCAAAATGACGAGTCTTAGTAGTGAACGAATTCCTAAAAGATTGATAAACGCTTTGCCGACTGGAAAACGGCCGAGGGGTAGGCCTAGGCGAAGGTGGGAAGATTCGGTGAAAGCAGATCTTGGGAATTTGGGATTGGACGGTGGTAGGTGGATAGAGGTATGTAGGGACCGATTGGTGGTGTCGGCGTCAGGCCTTCGGGTCCGTTAAGCCTTATTGTATTGTATTGTATAATTTCGATCACGTTAAATGGGTACAGTTCACGCAATTTTGCATTGATAAATTCTCTTGTTGAATCATCTTTCTTCTGCCCATATATTCTACGCAGTACTTAATTTTCAAAGATCTTAAGGCATTGCTCATCTCTTGCTGTAAGCGGCCATCTTTCACATCCACAAGTACCGTGGGGAGAATAATAATAGTTTTGTAAATTAAAATTTTTAAATTTCAGGGCAAGGAGTGAGAAAATTAATTTTTCAACCGAAAAATAACAAGAATTTTCCGTCTTTAGCCGAGCCATAATAACCTCTCCAATTTCGTTCTTTTTTTCTAGTTATTTTTGATCCAAAATTTCTAAATTTTTCCATGGCTTCAAACATTTCCTCACTAACGTTTCTAAAGCAGACATATACACATTTTGTTAGCCTTATTTATTTCTAGCCCTGATTCTTTACTGGCTTTCATCAACGTATTTGAGGAATCTCAAACCTCTCGGAAAAATATTTGAAGGTTGTAAATTCTAAAGGGTATAAGTGCCAAAAAAATAAAAACTTTTTTTTTGCCAAATTGTTATTTGAATTATAGTTAACTGAATAGTTAATTGAAATTATGCATTTCAAAGGACGGCTCTGCTGCGGGTTACGAAATCGTATCGGACCGTGTCTCATGAGGCGGTGCAGGTGAGGTTCCTCTCGACCTCATCCTGCGGGAAGACAAATTAAAACGGGATTTCAAAACTCAAGGCTCAGCTGGTCTTCCGGAAAATATCCGGGCAAGGGTAGAAGAAGACCCTGGAAAATGGAAAAAGATCATCCGGGAGGACACTACCGAAGAGTGGAACCAGCGGTGGGCAGCAACCACGAAAGGGTCTACCTTGAAAAAGTACTTTCCTACTGTGCGGGGACGTCTGGAAGCAAAGTGGGTCCTCCCGGACTATTGGATTTCGCAATTCCTCACTGGGCATGGGGCCTTTCGTGCTAAACTCCATAGCTTTGGAAAGGATAAAGATCCCCTGTGCCCAGCATGCGGAGTACCGGAGACGGCTGAGCATGTCGTTTTGAATTTCACCGCCTTTGAGGCACTGAGGTCCAAGCTCATCAGGCTAAAGCTAATCAAAATAAAGGTTTTTTAGGCAAGGTAAAAACGCTAACTAGTGTTTGTATCTTGCCAAAACCCGTGTTGCTGAAAGGCAAGGTAGGGAGGAGATAAAAAAAAAAAAAAATAAAAAAAAATAAAAATTGTTATATGCACCAAAGCTATTCTTCAGAAATGGTTATAAGTAATTTTTAGTTGTTATAAAGTAGTTCATTGAACGTTTGAATGATGGCATGGGTGTAAGGGCAGAACGTAGTTCATCCAAGTGGGTAAAAGTCCTATGATTCTTGGATAATTTTCTGTAAATTACGTATACCATTTTTCATTTTCATGCTTCAATTACCGACTCTAACTTTATTGAACGCTTCAGTCATGCACATTCTCACTAGATTTAATGATTTCTTTATTATACCTAGTTCAGCCAGAATATTATACATCTTATTGTGTGTCTACAGAATCATAGGTCTTTTTGAAGTCGATTTAAAGCTGATGTACAATACCGTTATATTCTATTTTTTTCTCTAATATTGGACGCAGAAAGAATATTTGGTCTGCGGTTTTTCTTAGAAATCATCGTATAAAAATTTCTTGTTAATACATTTGAGGAGGTATGGTGCAAAAAAAGTTCCATCTTTTTGAAAAATTGAGATGGCAGTGGATTCTAAAACATATTTTAATGCACTTTCAACATATCAGATTGGAGCAAAACTTGTTATTTCATATAGATTTTTGCTTTACAAAACCGCGGTTTGTTGCAGAACTGATTCGTTCCATAGCCCATTCTGTTTCAAAACTGGTTCGTTACTCGATGTGAAGCATAACTCTTTGGCTCCTATAATAACTTCTCACTTTGCACCCATCCCATTCGTTCACTTCAGCAGTTTCTGTTTCATTTTCTTAACAAAATATCGAAAGCTCCTTAAACTCGGGTGTTTTATGTCAGTTTATACTCGATTCTTCTTACCTAGCTATATTCATAATTGATTTTCCAATGGCTCCAACAAGTTGAAAGACGTTCATAATCTGCTGAAAATGCATTTTGGTGACGAGTGGAAGGTCAATGATTCATTGAATTATTACACACGAGTTCTCAATATATCTGCCCCCGTCTGTGGCAAGCGGATGATGAAGGCGCTATTATTGAAGGAGACGATGGCTTTAGGATCAAGTCTTTTTGTAAATTTTTTGTAGTATTTTAAAAAAAAAAAAATTTTTTAAGTCAGGTGGTGATATTATTATGTAAAATGATACAGAATTTATTAATAAAATGTTTGGTTTTGATAATTTTATTGGTTACTTATTAAAAAAATCTGGTGCGTGCTCGCAACACACAACTTTCACTTACCAACTTACTTAGATTATAAATTAATGCGTTTTGTTAATTGCCACTTCTCAAATGAACAGAACGGCTTTAATTATGAACAATGGTCTGTCATTAAAGGCGTACTCCGAAAGCGTGGGCTCAACGAGTTTTATGAGTTGACTGAATATTTTTCTTTTTTTCTCCTCTTTATATTTTCTTTATTTTTATCATGTCTCATACAGCCATTTTCTTATTTTTAGGCGTAACGAGAGACAGCCAATTTCTCTATGTAAACAACAAAAACAGAGGTACTTTATAAGAAAGAAGGCCCCCAAAAAAAAGCCCCCTAAGAACATTTTAATAATGATAAAGCTTACCTGATATTAGAGAAAACCTAATTTTCATTAAACATGACAAATTTGATAAAAATCGTTAAAGCCGTTTTTGAGATAATCGAAAAAAAGGTAAAAATTGGAAAAAATGTCATGAAATAATGTGCCCCCTCAGTTGGATCAATTTTGATGAAATGTTGGCTTTTACATATTTGGTATATACATACATTAAATACCCAGTTTCTTCAAAATCGTTAAAGCCGTTTTTGAGTAAATAAAAAATATGTACACGTGATATTGGTACAAAATTTATTAAGTAAAGTTCCCCCTCCGGTTGATCAATTTTGATGAAATTTATACAGTCGTATCTCGAGCATATACATACATCATATACCCAGTTTGATCAAAATCGTTAAAGCCGTTTATGAGTAAATAAAAAAATCTGGTGCGTGCGCGCAACACACAACTTTCACTTACCAACTTACTTAGATTAGAAATTGACGTGTTTTGCTAAATATCATTTCCCAAAGTCACACATTTTTCTACATTCATATCTTATTTTTGTTAATCGTTAAAGCCGTTTTTGAGTAAATAAAAAAAACCCGTGAAAATGATACAAAATTTATTAAGTAAAGTCCCCCCTCCGGTTAATCAATTTTGATGAAATTTTTAGTCATATCTCGGGCATATAAATACATCAAATACCCAGTTTGATCAAAATCGTTAAAGCCGATTTAGAGTAAATAAAAAAAACACGTGAAAATGTTACAAAATTTATTAAGTAAAGTCCTCCCTCCGGTCAATCAATTTTGATGAAATTTTTACAGTCATATCTCGGGCAAATAAATAGATGAAATACTCAGTTTAATCAAAATCGTTAGAGCCGTTTTTGAGAAAATCGAAAAAACCCTATAAAGTTATTAAATAAAGTACCCCCTCCCTTTGAGCAATTTTGATGAAATTTTTGCTGTCACATCGCGGGCATATACCTACATTAAATACCCAATTTCAGGTTCGCACGGTTTATAGTTCTTGAGCTAGTCTGTTCACATACACACACACTCACACACACACACACACACACACACACACACACACACACACACACACACACACAGACGATTTCGCGGGACTTGGTCATTTCGACTCAGGGGACCCCAAAACGTGTATTTCCGTTGAAAACCGGAAGTCGAATTTTTTCACGATCGCAATACTTCCACTTACTATATATTTCATATATAGTTAAGTGAAAGTAAAAAAGTGTGGAGTGCAGGAAAAGTCTTTCCTTTAAACATTTTGTTGCTAAACTTTCTCATTTCATACTTTGTTAATTTTTTTTTGTTTCCTTTAAATCAGTATTTTTTTATTTCATTCTAAGCTCACTTCCATAGGGTTGTATCTTTCGAAGGCAAAAAAAAAAAAAAAAAGAATCATTTTTATATGCCCACCCTACAAGACGTAGTAAGTTTTTTAAGTTTCCTGGAAAACGTGTTCATGTGTAACGAACGAGTTTTGCAACTCACCTCTCCAATTATTTAACTCACATTGGCATTATAACACGAAAGTTGGCAGCAATAAACGACTTCAAGTCATAATTGTAGCTATTATTTTCCTTATCTGCTCCTCAAGTTGTTCATGACTCCTTGATCTTCCCCTCAGCCATAAACCACAAGCCATAAAGGTGAGAGATGGCATAAAGTGGGAGGGATAAAAAACAAGAAAAAGTTTGACAAGATTTCTTTGGCAGGTTTATAGGTTAGCGGAGGCGTCCCCTAGTAAAATGATAACAGCGCCTGACATTTCCTTGACATTATGACATCCCCCTGCCCCTCCATTTTGTCGAATAACGTCATTTCATGTCAATTGGGCCTTGAATTTATTCAGATATTACTATTTTTTATACTTCAACATTTTTTATTGTTGTAACACTTCTGTTGGTTAAGAAATATTTATTCAACAAAAATATAACAATATCAATGCCGAACGAATTATAACAACATAAATATTCCATCAGGTTACAAAAATGATAATTCTCAGTCTCATTTTCTGGTGTTTTTTTTTTTTTTTTTATTTACTCAAAAATGGCTATAACGATGTTGATCAAACTGGGTATTTTATGTATGTAAGCATAGGAGACAAACTTTACTACGAGTCGTAAATACACCTCCTATCGATTCACCTTTACAATATATTTACAAAAAGCCAATCGCATTAGAAAAAGAACCAAGCAGTAAAAAAAATTCGACTGTTGATGAAATTAGGTCCCTTAAGAATAGAAATAAGCCATAATTAATTACAAATTTATTTAAAATAGGGGTTAGAGACTTTGATATTATAAAGGAAAGTAATTTGGATCTTCGTCTCTACTACTGTTTATTATATTTTGTACATTACAAACGTTTCGACCTCCAGGGCCGTCTTCAGTGTTTCTTTAATTACTGCATCATCCTAATCATATTACTCTATAGTACTATTACTTATCATATTACTCACTAGTAATATGATTAGGATGATGCAGTAATTAAAGAAACACTGAAGACGGCCCTGGAGGTCGAAACGTTTGTAATGTACAAAATATAATAAACAGTAGTAGAGACGAAGATCCAAATTACTTGCCATAATTAATCGAAAAGTACTGACAACATTCAAGTTTGTCATTACAGATGGATTATAACTTAGAGAGATATACAAACATAAGCATATAAAGGTGGAAAAGTGTGGTGTTTAAATATTATCGAAACACGTCGATTTCTAATGGAAGTTCGTAAGTGAAAGTGATGTGTCGCACGCAGCGCACCAAATTTTTTTTTTTTAAAGAACTTATATAGTATTTAGTTTTATGAGAATTAAGTATTTCCTTTAATTTCATGCAAATAATGTTCAAAGATTTAAAGTAATTAGTGGATGTTTTACTTCTGTTAATGACTCTATTTCGTTTGTTTTATTATGTAGTAACTGTGTAAACTTTTAATAATCCATTCTATCGACAAGAGAACACGATAGTTATATTGTTCTCCAATTTCCAACCTCATTTGCAGTTTGGTCTGCCAGTCATCTTTATTATTTTTGTCTGGAAAAGCCTAGGAAAACATTTTTTTAAATACCTATCATAATATCATAAAATGCATGATTTTTGTTTGAAATTAATTTTTGTAGATTTTTTAGCAATATGGAACCAAGTACAACAAATATATAGACTTTCAGTCAGAGTTTACTTTTTTTTTTTTTTTTAAACATACAGTAAAACATTCGGTAAAAATTATTACTTTATACATTTTTTCTATATATTGAAGCTTATATTTCAACATTTGGTGTCATCCCGATACCTACTAATTATCTAATGGGAATAATAAAAATAAAATTTCTCTAAAAATAAATAAAATTATAAATGGTTGGGACTGAACAGGAGTAACATCATACACAGATTCTAATGCGTATAATAAAATGATGTATAAAGTGATTGATTTTTAATTCTAGAGAAATTTACATGAATTACTTATATGTGTACCGCAGTTGTCAAAGTAGTCTATACTTATTTTATTATAAATATATGTAAGTAGTATACATACTTATTTTTGTAGGGGTCACCTGTGGACCATGGTCACATGGTAGTATAGAAACTTACTATACTAATGGTCCGAGGTGGCCCTAGGATTTTTTAATGGGAGGAAAAAATCCTTGCCTATGCCATCCCTTGGATTGGACGTAAAAAGGAGGTCCCGAGCCTGTACGATGTCAGGTACTCGTTAAAGATCCCTATCCTATATCCTATATCCCTATCCTATTATACTTGGATAGGCAAAATTTAGGACTCCCACTTAGTGGCATAATGAGGGTTGACTACAACCCTTTGCTTGGGGGCAGTATTGCTATAACTTTAATGGGTGGGGGGGCTATAACGTTAATGGGGACTATAAATATACACGTCTGTATAAATATTGTAACTAGAAAAACACAATGGTCTGTTGTAGTATCAACCTGTCGGGAACCTTCTAGATTGTTCCGATTCAGACTAAATATAAGGAGGGGTGGACTGGGGAGTTAGTCTTGCTCTGAAGCTCGAATCGTCTGGTTATTTTTGTGTTACTGTGTCGTTACAAGATGATACTTTTTGTAACCTCGTTAATATAATTTGAGTTTGTACTGTTGATCTGACATTGTGTATTATTATTTATTTTTAATGTTATTGTGTATTATTTTATTATTATTTATTTTATTTCGTCAAAAAAAAAAGATGTGAAACCCACAATATTGTTATAGTATAAAATTATGTACATATGCATATATTTATTACTAGCTGTATATACCGGTTTCACCCGGAGAATATCATTTTTTAAATCAATAAAGTGGGACTTTTATCGACTCAAACGGTCGATTTCGTAAAAACCAATGTAAAGCGAAATCAAAACGATTTTTATAACAATAAGGAATATACCCAGAGATTGGCTGAAGTTATGCAATTTAATATGGACTGTGTTCGCACCTGGTATCAAAGAACCACTGAGCAAAATTTGGAGAATTTAAGACAAACGGTAGGGATTTTCATAAAGAACAAACAGAATTTCATCTTTATTTCCTGGTGAATTTAATTTTTCTAATGTAAAAAACCAATGTAAAGCGAGATCAATACGATTTTCATTTTACAATAAAGAATATCAGCTGAAGATCGGCTGAGATTATTCAATTTTAATATGGACAGGTATTCGCACCTGGTGTGGATTTCTATAAAGGACAAACTGCATTTCATCTTTATTTGCATAAATTATAGCTGCATATCCCGGTTCACCCGGGGAATTTCATTCTTCTAATGAAACGGTCGATTTCGTAAAGAACCATTGTAAAGCGAGATCATTACGATTTTTATAACAACAAAGAATATCAGCTGAAATTATGCAATTTTAATATGGACAGGTGTTCGCACCTGGTATCAAAGAACCACTGAGCGAAATTTGGAGAATTTAGGACAAACGGTATGGATTTCTATAAAGAACAAACAAACAAACAGAATTTCATCTTTATTTAGGTACTAGCTGTATATCCCGGTTTCACCCGGAGAATTTCAATTTTTAAATCTATAAAATCTATAAATTGAGACTTTTATTGACTCAAACGGTCGATTTTGTAAAAACCAATGTAAAGCGAGATCAAAACGATTATTACAACAATAAAGAATATACCCAAAGATCGGCTGAAGTTATGCAATTTTAATATGGACAGGTGTTCGCACCTGGTATGAAAGAACCACTGAGCGAAATTTGGGGAATTTAGGACAAACGGAATGGATTTCTATAAAGAAAAAACAGAATTTCATCTTATATACATAAATTATTTATCGGTATATATCCCGGTTTCACACGGGGAATTTCATTTTTCTAAAGAAACGGTCGATTTCGTAAAAAAAAAAAAAACATTGTAAAATTAAGATCATTATGATTCTTATAAAAATAAAAAATATCAGCTGAAGATCGGCTGAAGTTATGCAATTTTAATATGATCAGGTGTTCGCACCTGGTCTGAAAGAACCACTTAGCGAAATTCGGAGAATAAAGAATATCAGCTGAAGATCGGCTGAAGTTATGCAATTTTAATATGGACAGGTGTTCGCGCCTGGTATGAAAGAACCACTGAGCGAAATTTGGAGAATTTAGGACAAACGGTATGGATTTCTATAAAGAACAAACAAACAAACAGAATTTCAACTTTATTTATATAGATATAGATGTTTCTCTCTATTTTTTTTTTTTTTTTTTGTGTATTACTGTCAAGAGACAACGTCGGATTGGCCGATTAAAAGTTTCCTCTCGAAAGCCTTGGAACAGTTTCTCTCTTCAGCGATTTCTTCAGCGACGGTTCGCATTCGGTCCTCATCAGCAGAAGAAATTCTTCCTGAACGTTCTTTGTCTCCTCCGCGAGAGGAGGAAGAAGTTTTTGCCAGCAGCCACTCACTTCCACCGCCATCCTCCCAAGCTTGATTAATGGTTTTAGTCTCTGGGTCCCCTTCCCAACACGAAATAGAATTCTTTAGAAAGAAATCAAACCAAAATCTGCATTATTAAAACAAAAAGAAATAATGAAGTATGTTGTAGTAACTATTTATTACAAGTAAGTAGTAGTATTCCGAAATTCGAATAATCGATAATCTTATATGGAAATCGTTTGTTGTGTATTATATAAAATGAAATTGGGCCATCTCTTAACTCCATGGAAGACTCCTTACCTCCATTCAAAAGATCATTACAAAAAGATAACAACGTTACAAAAAATAACTACAAGTGACAGAGAGGTTTACTATATGCTTCGATGTTCAGAGCAAGACTAAGCCTCCAGTCCATTGCTTCTTAAATTTAGTCCGAAATAGAACATTCAAGAAGGTCGCAGAACATTCTCGTAACATCCAGAACATGTACTAAAACAGTTATGTCACTGTTCCAACAAACATTCTACAACTCTTTACAATCTGACAGACAAAACCATATCGTCATTTTTTTCACGATAAAATATTGAAAAGATTTTAGTGTATTATTTTATTTTGCATTCTAGCATTTAGATGGGAACAAAAAAAAAAAAGTGGGATGAATTATAAGTAGGAAAAAATGTACATCTTGACACGATATGTGCTGTGGCGTATTTTAGGGTTATCCTGAATTGGACGGTATCGGTCCCCGGGGTCCGACTGCAAGCATGAGCCACAGACGATATCGGACGTTGGGGTCCGATGGGAATACTTTGACGAAAGCGTTATCTTTTGATTAAATGGGAATTAAATGAGCGTCTCAAGGGCATTATCTCTTGGTAAGGATTGGAACTAGACCTAATAAGCGCAGGACAGGCCTATACAGGATTTACGCCATGCTTTATCGAAAATCGGACCTCGGAGTCCGATTCTAAAAAACAACAGAATTTCAGCTGTTAGCAACATTTTCTGCACCAAAATGCAATAATCTAATTAATTCGACTAAATTGAGTATTAGAAGTGTTCGGACTTTCGGACATTTTCATGTGAAAATCGGCTGTTAGGAAGGGAATGTAAGACATCGGACCCCGGGGACCGATGCCGCACCTAACGTGTTAATACAATTATCACAGATAGCAATGGGGTGACCTATGGTATAGTGGTTAGCATAGCAACCTACAATACTAAAGGCAGCGGGTTCCCGTCCTGCGGTGCTCCAGGATTTTTATAAAGGGAGGAAAAACCGAAGGCTATGCCGTCACTCGGATTGGACGTAAAACGGAGATCCCGATCCTGTACCATGTCAGTTACTCATGAAAGACCCCTATCCTAATTATGCTTGGATAGGGAAAATTTAGGACTCCCACTGTTGCATCGTCCAATTAGCCTTTGTAGCGACAAACAAACACAAATAGCAATACTAGTTTGAACAAATATTTTTTCAGGTTGAATTGAATTCTGGAGCAAAAGTTCAGTTACAGAACATTCTGAAGTCATTTTCAAGTCGCAGACACACATTTTTTCAATAAAATATTTTTTTAACATAAAGCTACTTAAATACAAACTCAGGGAAAACAATTTTTGTTTTGCAATATATTTTTTTATAGATGTATATTTACTTGTTAATATGACGTGAGTGGGAAAGATAGAAAATATTTTTTTTTTTTTTTTTTATATATGTTTCCCGTTATTTTTTTATTCCACGTTAATTGGACTGGTTCTGATTGTTCCGGAAGTGTCCAGAGATATGATACTCACAGAGTCTATAAATATAACTCTACACAATGACAAGTGCCCAGACGACGGACAAATACACAATTTTCGACACCTAATATTTGACTGCAAAAACCTGGACCACATTCGGGCAAAACTTATACAGAACGTTCTTTTGAAACGAGGGACATCGCCTGAAACAGAACAGAGACTGATGACAAAATTTAAAAAAGACTTCCTGGAATTTATTAGGAAAATAGACTTTGACCGAATGACTGACGAATGTAGGAAGGCGGTTTAAATTATTTGCATTTATTAGCTTTGTACATAGCTTGTTGCGCTTTTTATTTTAATTTATTTTGGTTTACTTGTTTATTTTATTTGTAACATCTCTTTAACATAATTATTAATCATAATTGTATATCATAAATCTTAATAATTTAACTTATATTGCTACATTTAGTAACTTTGCATTTCTATTTTCTGTTTATATTGCTACTTAGTTATTTCTGTTTATATAGCTACTTTATACTTATGTTGCTACTTAGTTTATATTAATATTGTTATCTTGTTTGTGTTTGAGTTTATATTGCTACTTAGCATTTAGTATCTATAATTATATTGCTACTTTTGTTTATATTTATATTACTACTTTTGTAACTTTTCTTATTTATTTTTTATTTTGTTTTTCGTATATAACATAATCATAATAACAATTATAATACATTGTAATACATTATATTATTGTACAATTGTAATACATGTAATGTGCCTAATAAAATAGGCATGGAGCATGTAAATCGTTCAATAAACTCTCCTTCTTTGGGGCTACCATAGAAGGAAAAATATAAAAAAAAAAAAAATAACTCTATATTGAAATAAATTTGACTTTTAGTATATTTCTCTCTTTGTCGTTTCTTTTACAGATTTTATTTAATGTTTATATTAAATCTTATGTATAAAAATTCTTTGCTTTGTTTTTTCAAATATTCACCAATTGAATTAGTGGAGATTAAAGATAGTTTTTTAAGATAGGAAGGCCAGTAATAGTCTCATCAATCTTTTTGTAATGTTTTATTGATACATTTCAAATTTTCGCCTGTTCAGGCATCATCAGGAAAAATACATAATTTATTTATGGTACAGCACCTGAAAGAGTCATTATAGGAGATTTACCAAAAGAAAAAAGGCTTCCAAACAATACTCCAAATTATATGTACCTGGAAACTTCATCGAGAACCCCTATATATCCATACATTAATAAGTATTAAAAATGAGTCCTGATCGATTTCCTCGTGTCTTAGCCAAGCACCTCACTGAAAATAATAGTAACTGGTTCCAGCACTTAAATTACCATCTGCCACTAGATAAGAATAACATTCATTCAGAGCTGAGCGAATGGAGAAATAAACTAATCAGCCATATCAAACTACGACATAGACAAAATATAATAGATAGAGCCCAAAATGCAGAACACCATCTAACATATCCCAGCCTAGATTACAATAGCAATACATACTTTAAATTAAACAATCTTTACGATATTCAACTCATTTTTAAGGCTAGGGGAGACTTGCTAAATCTGAACTATCAACCGTCGATAAATAAAAGAAATGACTGTTCTCTATGCAACATGAAAACGAAGGACACTTCTCATTTCATAGGAGTATGCCCTGTTTTAAAGGACTTCCGGTCAAAACATCTCAAGAAAAATACCCTCAATATATTAGAATTCAAAGAAATATTAAACGGCAAAAACTGGAAGACACTTATTAATTTTATAAAAAGCGCAGGAAGATACAGAAACTACTTAATCAATGAATTCAATTTTTAATGTAGAGAGATTTATTTTTTGTAATAGTAATTTTTTTTTTTTTTTTGTGTTTTTCAATCTATGTGTTTACGATATACGCCCTACTCCTAAAGTTTATTTTTATTTTTAATTTTCTAAGAGTTCCTTTCTTTTGTTATTATTTTATAATGGAAAATGCCCCGTAGACAACTCGACAGACGGCCTAATCTCTGGCCATTGTCTATATACGTTAAGAAAAAAAAAAAATTATGTTATGCATTGTATATTGTACCAATAAACGTGTTTATCTATCTATCTACATTTCAAATTATCGCCTGTTCAGGCATCATCAGGAAAAATACATAATTTATTTATGGTAGAGCGCCTGAAAGAATAATATATAGGAGATTTACCAAAAGAAAAAAGAAAAACACAATTAACATTACCAATTTAAGACCAATGAAAACATAAAGAGCACCGGAAACCGCAATTATAATAAATTCTATATACCAGAAGGGAGATCAATCACTATAACAATCCCATTGGATAACCAGTCTGAAACCTCCTTCGAGTCGGAGAGCAGCCAAACGCCTTCATGATGAGTTAAAATATTCCTCTATTCCAAAATATGTATTTTAAGTAATCACGCATTAAAATAAATAAATAAATAAAGTAAATAATTTGTTAAAATTTACGAAGGATATTGATAGTTTCAGAACCTTCGTATCCTTTATCAATATCCTTCGTAAATTTTAACAAATTATTTATTTATTTATTTTAATTCGCGATCACTTAAAATATATGTTTTGGAATAGAGGAATAATTTAAACTAGCTAGGGTGCCCGGCTTTGCTCCGGTAGCTGTGCGGTAGTTAGTAGTACAGAAAAACTTTAATGAAATATAGAACAAAATATTAAGATTGGAGATCGGTCCCCCGCCCAAATAAGGAACCCTCTATACTTTAAAGGGGGTAGAAAATGGTGAATGAACAATTAATTTTGCTGCAAGTTTGTCGAGTCATGCATCGTTTTTGATGGTTTCTGTGATTCTGAATCCTATAAGCCCATTCCAAGCAGTCAGCAGATAATACGTTATTAGATTATAGTTGAAAAATCTATTAGTTAAAAAAACTATATTTCGAGTACAACTTAAGCGCCGACTACTGTGATGGTCCTATTAGATCAAGAAGTTTAGAAACTACCGAAGATTCATAGAAACTTTTTTTTTAAGACCTTTCTTCCAGTTCAAGCTCCCTTAAGATATCCCCCCCCCCCAGATTTGGCCGGACTCTGGACCTACTATTACAAAGTGAAAACCAAAATATCATGAGGGCACAATTTTTTTATCCTGAACTATGAGGGGTGATAAGATGTTATTGAAAAAATGCTGTAATTGGAGTTTGTCATTTTGTCAACTGGAATGCTCATCATACATAGTAATAAAACAATTTTTCGTAATTACATACAATACGAATACTTCAAACTTTTTTATTTTCAATTTATTATCAGTCAATTCAGCTCTTCTTTTTTGTTTTATGTCTGTTTTTAATCGTTCACTGTACTACTAAAAAATGTCCACTCATATTGCATTAAATTTACTTAAGAATATATTGATTAAATGTAATGTGTTGATCAATTAGCATTCTTTTGAGATAATTAATTTTTTATGGAATACAGTTGGTTTTCTAATAGATTGTAGAGATGTAGAATCATTATTTTATTTTGAAAGCGAAGGATAAACTAATTATTATCGATTATTTTTTTAGTAATTTAAAAAGAACAGCTGAAAAAATATATAACCTTTACAATAACTGAACGGAATGAATGAACAATAAACATTGAGTGAAACGCACCCTAGTACTTCCTGGTAGTCTGGAGCTCAAACTAAATTTTTCATTCATAAACTCGTATCGTAATTTCAGAGAGGCTAATTAAATGTTGCGAGAGGCTTAAAATTCCAGTCCTTTTCTCTTCAATTTTACACCCTTAAGAGAAAAACGGAAACCTTCTTCTCCGTTAGGGGGCATACAGTTACACGCTGACATAAATCTCTTAATCATACGTGGAGTCGTTTCTGAGCCTTATCGGCACGAACATTGTACACTTTGCTTTATAATATATATTGATTAAATTATGTATTTTTCCTGATGATGCCTGAACAGGCGAAAATTTGAAATGTATCAATAAAACGTTACAAAACGACTATTACTGGCCTTCCTTTGTTTGTTTTGTTTTTATTCACTGAAAATGTTTGATATGTTTAGTAAAAACTCACGTTTAATCCATTTCAAAAGAAAGAGGATATTAAAACAAAAAAAAAATAATAAAAAAAAATGTTAGGGACTTTTTTATTCATTTACCTAATGAATATATTGTTAAACATCTGGCTTTATTCTTAAAAAAAAAAAAAAAAAAATCTGAAAGACCTCTTGACGCTAATGAACCGAGAGAGGCACAAAAGAAACATTTCTGCTTTCCTTTTAATTCCTACAATACAAAAAAAAAAAAAATCTTGACATCCTTATTAAGTATATTGTTATTATGAAGACAATATTTGCCGGCATAATGAGTTACCTTCTTTATCATTCCATAATGAAAGGATTGTCAAACATGGTTGCCTATTTTTAATTTTAATTTTTTTTTTTTCAATGATGAGAACCTTTGTATCAAGTACGCCATGAAAAGAATATTAAAAAAACAATTAATTAATTTTTATTTTTTACTTGAATTAGGTGGTAGAATTTAAGAAAGAATAAGAATTTAGTTTATAAAGTTTTTAAAGACACTATATATATATATATATACATATACGATAGGTTGAATGATTGTCAGTATTTTCAGTTAAAACTTTTTTATTTGTAAAAGCCAACGATTCGATCCAGCTTGTGGATCTTCATCAGGGCTTCTCATTGGCGGATCCAGGGGGGGGGCTGTGGGGGCTGCAGCCCCTCCCTTTGGAAAATTTTTCGTCATTTAAACATAGAATTTGACTTTCCTTAATGTAAGAAAGCAAGTTAAAGAACATATAATGTGCAGAACAAGTAGTATTTTAATTGTAGGAAGGGAATATAAAGGTAAAAAAGCTGATTAGCAGATCCAAATGAAGGGATGTGGGGCTGCAGCCCCCCCCCCCTTTATTACTGCAGCCCCCCCCCCCCCTTTAAATCGGCTGGATTCGCCCATGGGGCTTCTGAGTCCTGAGTAATACAAAGACTCTTGGTATTACTCCTGGACTCATATCATATAATTTTCTCTTCAGATTACAGTACCAGTCAAAAGTTTAGACTCACCCTTAGTTTTGTAAAATAAATTAATAACAACATTTTATTTATTTAACAACATAAAAACTATAATTTTATTTTTAATTTATTTATAATTTGTTTGTTTGTTTCTATAACGTACCTTTCTGCTACTAAGGCTAAACGGGCGATGCTACAGCGGGAGTCCTAAATTTTGCTTATCCACGTATAATTAGCACAGGGATCTTTAACGAGTACCTGACATCGTACAGGCTCGGGACCTCCATTTCACGTTCTATCCGAAGGACGGGATAGCCAAAGATTTTTTACTCCTTTTAAAAAATCCTAGGGCCACCCCGGGACGCGAACCCTGACCTCTAGTATTGTAGGTTACTATGCTAAGCACTAGACCACAGGTCATACCTATTTATAATTTTATTCTAAACTGAATCATGTAATGTTTGAAATGTTACCTCTTGAGTTAATGATGGTGGAAGATATCCACCATATTCAACCTCTTGAGTTAGAATTATTTTATTAAACTTGAAGATTGTGAATGAAATACAAGTGAGTCTAAACTTTTGACTGGTACTTTATATAACGGAAAATATTGCGATATATGACAATTAGTTGCAAAAATCTTCAAACTAATTATAAATCAAAAAGTAAATATTTTTATTTTTATTTTACAATGGAAAACTATTTAGAGAGAAGACGTGATCATTGTTTTGAGAGAATCCGAAATGTGTACCTCTCAAAATATTTATCGATGAGAAAAAAGATGTGATAATAAACACCTGTAAAGTTGTAATATTTTAATGAATACCTCTAACTTACTTTAATAAATATTTTTAAACTATTATTTTTACTTTCACTTACCTATATATGAAATATATAGTAAGTGGAAGTATTGCGATCGTGAAAAATTTTGACTTCCGGTTTTAACGGAAATACACGTTTTGGGGTCCCCTGAGTCCAAATGACCAAGTCCCGCGAAATGGTCTGTGTGTGTGTGTGTGTGTGAACAGACTAGCTCAAAAACTATAAACCTTGCGAACCTGAGATTGGGTATTTAGTGTATATATATGCCCGCGATGTGACAGCACAAATTTCATCAAAATTGCTCAAAGGGAGGGGGTACTTTATTTTATAACTTTTTACATTTTTTTCGATTTTCTCAAAAACGGCTCTAACGATTTTGATTAAACTGAGTATTTGATCTACTTATATGCCCGAGATATGACTGTAAAAATTTCGTCAAAATTGATCAACCGGAGGGGGGACTTTACTTAAAGAATTTTGTATCATTTTCACGTGTTTTTTTTTATTTACTCAAAAACGGCTTTCACGATTTTGATCAAACTTGGTATTTGATGTATGTATATGCCAAAGATGTGATAGCCAACATTTCATCAAAATTGATCAACCGGAGGGGGGACTTTACTTAATAAATTTTGTATCATTTTCACGTGTTTTTTTTTATTTACTCAAAAACAGTTTTCACGATTTTGATCAAACTGGGTATTTGATGCATGTATATGCCAAATATGTGATAGCCAATATTTCATCAAAATTGATCAACCGGAGGGGGGACTTTACTTAATAAATTTTGTATCAATTTCACGTGTTTTTTTTATTTACTCAAAAACGGCTTTCACGAATTTGATCAAACTGGGTATTTATTTATGTATATGCCAAAGATGTGATAGCCAACATTTCATCAAGATTGATCAACCTAAGCGGATACTTTATTTCATAACTTTTTTTCTAATTTTTAGATTATCTCAAAAACGGCTTTAACGATTTTCTTCATATTCGTCATGTTTAATGAAAATTGAGTGTTATTTAATATCAGGTAAGCGTTTATTAAAATGTTCTGAGGGGTTTATAGAGCAAATGAAAACAAAAATAAGAAATGAATGTGGAAAATGTGTAACTTTGAGAAGTGGCATTAACAAAACGCATTAATTTCTTATCTAAGTAAGTTGGTAAGTGAAAGTTGTGTGTTGCACGCACGCACCAGATTTTTTTAACATAGAAATATTAACCGTCTGTACCTGAGAAGAATACAATGTTCTCCGTCGTTTACGGAAAAAATTTCAAGCACTCAAAATTTGAAGATTAGGTCCAATTTAATATCTGCGGTTACCTACTGTGAATCCCCTTTATCGATACCTGCTTACGATATACCGTCGTAAAAATCGATCGTACTGTCTTAATTTGATAGTTATTTTTATAATCTCCCAGTTGTTAACAGAGCAAAATTCAAACGAATCCCTTGAAGTCACGACTTCAAATGCCAACTTTATTCTTGGCACAGCACTATGTACTCTTGACGATCAAATTTAGACAGTACATTCGAGTTTTACGACGGTATATCGTAAGCAAGTATCGATAAAGGGGATTCACAGTAGGTAACGCCAGATTTTAAATTTGACCTAATCTTCATATTATGAGTACATATGAAGTACTCACAACATAGTACTTTACAACGATTTATATATACAGGGCTAGAATCCCCGTCGCGGCTTTGCTCGCGAGCCTTTAAAATCAATCCTGTGATCATTATCTTGGAATTGATTTAATATAATATGTTAACAAAATCGATTTAAAAAATACAATGTTCCAACTGACCGAAAAGTTAATTTTTAGCAATAACTTGCTATTAAAGCAACTAATTCGAAGTGGGCGAAGGGGGAATGGGATCGGAGCTTCCGGTAGGTGGAATGTTGGAGGGGGAATCTGCCGGCGCGGCAGACGCGCAATGGAGAAAGTTCACTAAAACCGCCGAAACAAAAAATTGTTTACTCGTCGTGAACGCTTCATATTTTAAAACATGGTTTTCGGCCCCACAGGGGCTTTCGAGTTAAACTCGTCGTATCAAGATCTTTAAAATGAGTCCAAATTAGATATTTTTTCTCAAAGTGCTAAAATAGGTGTCCGTTAGAGTTAAACGACAATTTCGCCATTTAAACCCCTTAGGGGTTACATTTTTGAAATTCCTTTCTTAGTGGTTATCTATATCGCGTTTAAAATATAAATTCCGAACTTCAACTTTCTATCATTAGTAGTTTTTGCTCTGCGTTAATTCTGTCAGTAAGGACAAAACCTCTTAAATATATAAAGAGATATGAATACGTAGAAGTATTCACGATGGTATTGATTCTTTTACAGAAAAAACCTACAATTCCTGTCATTGATATAAATTGTTTTGCGTTCCCTTTCTGAAAGAGCTATAATACGCCATTAAAAAAAAAATCTGGTGGGATGCGCGCAACACACAACTTTCACTTACCAACTTACTTTGATTAGAAATTGACGTGTTTTGTTAAATGTCATTTCCTAAGTCACACATCTTTCCACATTTATTTACTTTTTTTTGTTTGTATTTGCTCTTTAAAGTACACTATTATTTCTTAGTGTTAAATAAAAGATTTTACTCGGATTCGGCAATGCAAGCATAATACTCCAAGTCGTCTGATTTTATAATTCTCTATGTAGTTGTTGAATACTTCATATAGTTTCCATTAAATGAACAGAACATCGTTAATTATAAACAATCGTCTCTCATTAATGTACTGTGCATGCGTGGACTCAACGTGTTCTATGAGTTGACGGAATATTTTCTTTTTTTCTCCTGTATATGTTTACTTGATTTTTTTCATGTTTCAGATTAAGCCATTTCTTATTTGTAGGCGAAACGAGAGACAGATAGTTTCTCCATATAATAAAAAAAAGGTATTTTACGGGATAACAAAAAAGAGCCTCTCTTCCCCATTTAAGCCCCTCAGAACATTTTAATAATGATAAAGCTTACCTGATATTAAAGAACACCTAATTTTCATTAAACATGACGAATTTGATCAAAATCGTTAAAGCCGTTTTTGATTAAACAAAAAAACACGTGAAAATGAGACAAAATTTAATAAGTAGAGTGCCCCCTCCGTTTGAATAATTTTGATGAAATTCCCGCAGTCATGTGTCGGGCATACTAATACATCAAATACTCAGTTTAATCAAAATCGTTAGAGCCGTATTCGAGAAAATCGATAAAAACGTAAAAAGTTATTAAATAAAGTACCCCCTAGTCTGTTCACACACACACACACACACACACACACACACACACACACACACACACACACGAACTTTACTTCATTTTATTCATGTTTCATATTTAGCTTTCTTATTTTTATTTTATCTTGTATCTTTATATTTATATTTATCTTAGATTTATTTATTTCTTATTTTTAGGCAGAACGAGAGACAGATAATTTCTCCATATAAACAAAAAAAAAAAAAGGTACTTTATAGGAAAACAAAAAAGGCCTTAAGCCCCCGCAAAACATTTTAATAATGATAAAGCTTACCTGATAATGAATAATACTTCATTCTAAAAACATGACGATTTTAATCAAAATCATTAAAGCTATTTTTGAGAACATCGAAAAAAACCTGAAAATAGGTAGAAAAAAAAAAGTTAAATTTATTTTATAGCCGGTCACTAAAGCAGGCTCTCAGCCATTTGGGTTTATAAAGTCTCTGGCTTTATGGCTCCGGATCTAAACTACAATAGAATCTTTATAAATCTAACATGAGCCACATCGATCAGACAGCGCTGGCTGAAGCTTCATAGCTAGCATAGGATATCAGCCCCGAAGGGAGAATTACGGAGGTAAGCAAAGGTTATTCGATATTCACCTAGGGTGACAGTAAAAAAAATTTTTTTTTGTTATTTAATTTTTTGATCCTAATATACAAATGATTTGAAGGGTATTGGGATGGTTCTAGGACGACGGGTAAATTTAAATGTTAAAATGTCGGGTTATTAACAAAATTTTAAAATAATAAAAAAATTATTGATTTGTAGGATATTATAGTTTACCAAAACAACTGCTTGCTATAAATATTCAGTGGAATATTTATCAAGTTTATAAAATAAAATGGAATAAATAATAATTCCATTAATAATAATTTTGTTATTCTTCCATTTTTTTTTTTTTTTTTTTTTTTTTTTTTTTTTTTTCTTTTTTTTTTTATGAGTTATTTCAATTTCGATAGATATGAACATCAACGTAGCTTGTATTAGTGTTGTAGGGTATAAATTACGTTCTACCATAGCGAAAGTACTATTGAACATTGTCCTAGACTAAAGATTAGATATTTTATTTTATTTTTTACATAATTATATTTTTTTAATCTCTATAAAGATAAAAGGCTTTGTCCTGACTGACAGAATCAACGCAGAGCAAAAACTACTTATGATTAGAAACTTCGGAATTTAGATTTTAAAAGCGATGTAGGTAACCACTAAGAAAGGAATATCAAAAATGTGACCCCTAAGAATATCTAAAATGTAAATGGCGAAATTGTCGTTTAACTCTAACGGACATCTATTTTCGAACTTCGAGAAAATATATCTAATTAGGACTCATTTGAAAGAATTTGATACGACGAGTTTAACTCGAAAGGCCCTATTGGGCGTCGAAAACCATGTTTTACAGCCGAAAAATGAAGCGTTCACGACGAGTAAGTCATTTTTTGTTTCGGCGGTTTTAGTGAACTCTCTCCATTGCGCGTCTCCGTCTCTTCTACCGAGCCGGCAGCTTCCCCCTCCAACATTCCACCTACCGGAATCTCCTTAACATCAGTTAACATATTATATTAGATCAATACCAAGATGATGGTCACAGAATTGATTTTAAAGGGTAGCAGGCGAAGCCGCGATGGGGAATGCTAGTATTTATTATAACGTTAAACAAAATCAAAAGAAAAACAGGTGGTTTAAAGTCCCAGACGTTTCGTTGGAACGAACTAACAATCACAACAAAACGTCATAGCACGTGTTTGTGACTACGATTTTCGAGCACTATCCACGCCAGGCTAGAAGATTCCACGCCAGTCCTTTTACGACTGTATATAAGGAGCGAGTGACTGGACCAGTTAGTCTTAGGGCCTATTCACTCTATCGGTTTCGCGCCCGCTCCACTCCCGGTCCGCTCTCCTAATGTCTTACCATATTCACACTATATAATTTTACACCGTTCAATTTTGAAAGGTTTAAGCTATTAAAGCCATTAATAATCGAAGTTGTCTGTATTCGGATTTTAATTAAGGATTAACTTTCAGTTCTTTAAGTATTCATTTATTCTTCAATTTTATGGCCAAAAAAAACAAAACAATTTTTCGTTTGTAGAAATAGGTGGTAAGTGTACTTTTCTTGATGAAGAAGATAATATTATCAAAAAATATAATAAGAAGAATATATTGCAACACAATGATAATTATTAATTATAATTATAAATTAATTTAATTAATGGTGAAGAAATGATTTAAATTTTTTTCGGAATATATTCGAATACGCTAGAAAATTTCAAGTTGAAATCGGTAAATGCTACAAATTTACCGATTGTGTTCTCTTCTTTTCCTGATTAATATTTTAATTATTTTTTGCTTTAATATATTTTTTTGTTAATGAACTGACATTTATATACTAATACTGCATTTTTATTCGTTTCAAATTAAACGTTATTTTATAATAGCAATGAGTGTGTAGTCAATAAATAAATCGGTGACCATTTTTTACGAGTACATTAATTCATAGCAAAATATATCTCAAACATAACATGAATTTTTCACGTCGAAAAACCGCGCGTATTGTTGGTGTTTTTTTTTTTTTATCATTTCAAGCGTATTCGAATACATTCGGAAAAAAAAATTTAAATTATTTCTTCACCATTAATTAAATTAATTTATAATTATATATATATACATATATATATATATATATATTTTTTTTTTTTTAAAGTTGAACTTTTTTGGCCGTAAAATTGATGAATAAATAAATACTTTAATAACTGAAAGTTAATTATTAATTAAAATCCAAATACAGACGGTTTCGATTATTAATGGCTTCAATTGTGAACGGTGTAAAATTATATAATGTGAATATGAAAAGACTTTAGGAGAGTGGAGCGGGAGCGGAGCGAGAGTGGAGCGAGAGTGGAGCGGGAGTGGAGCGAGAGTGGAGCGGGAGCGGAGCGAGTCCGGACCTGGGCCAATATTGTGATTAACCTCTCTCTATTATTCTTTAGAATATTTTGCCAGTGAGACCGGACCTGGAGCGGAGCGGGAGCGGAGCGCTAGTGTGAATGGGGTAGAGTGAGAGCGGACCGGGAGTGGAGCGAGACCGGAGCGGTACTGATAGTGGAATTCTCTGTCTATTTCTCTTTAGAATATTTGAGCGGACCGGGAGTGGAGCGGGAGCGGAGCGATAGTGTGAATCTACCCTTAGTCTTTGTCTTGGTTGTGAAGCTCAAGTCATATGATTATTTGTGTGTTACAAAGTGATAATTTTTGTAACCTGTTTTAATATTTGGGTATTTATAATCCGTGAATAAATATTGTTTTACCCATAAAGTGCAACAATATTTTATGATAAAGAAGAAATAGTGCACCTAAACTTCTTTTTAGAAAAATATATCAGTAAAACATAGTTAAGCTAACACAGTTCAGACTATCGGCCAATTATTATACCCTTAACATTCATTGTAGTAGTTAAATGGAATTTCATGACATTGATAGAAGAAAATTTGTTAGCTATTTCTAAAGACTAATTAGAAATTTTTGTTATTGTCTAAGAAGTGTCTAAAAATACATTTTCTGCATGCAAATGCAAAATAGAGGATGGGAATTTCTGAACGACCATTTACGTACCAACGTAAAAAATTCCTAAAAATGTCTCCGAATTTTGATAAGGATTTTTTATTAGTGATATTGCTTTAATTGGAAACCGGCTTTCCAGAAGGTAGCGCCTTCAACAGACCCTCAAGTTTGAGATTCATGTTAAAAAACTTTCTACCATTTCTAAATGGGTATAAATAAAAATATTTTTATGTTGGTCGATGGTTGTTGTTTTGTTATTGAAGCGCAAGGCAGCCTCTGAGATATTATTCTCAATTTTTTTAGATTAAAACTAATTTCTATGTGTATATGGAGTAGTGATTAGTTTTAGAAAATGTAAATATTATTTATTTTTATTAATTATTTAATTTTTAAAAACGAACAAAGAGGTTGTCAGTAGCTATGTCCTTTCGAAAGAAGTTTTTTTTTAATTTTTTTTTTTTTTTTTTTTTTTTTAAGCTCACCAGTTCGTTAAGAATTCTAACGAACAGGGCCGTCACGGAATAGCAATGCATTTCAAACATCAATTAAGTACCAAGTCCTTCAAACAAAGCGAAAACAAATGACCGACGATACAGACAAATGATGTTGAACAGTTACACCGTCTGTGTTCTGCTAATTTGGAATTATTAGGACAGAAGAAAAAATATCCCATATAATACTTTTTTGGAATCAAACATGTAATGAAAATCTAATAAAAATTATTTAATCCCACGTTATTGTAACAATACTCTATTGAAAAATGATTTTAACACGTTCACGTCTTAGTCTCTGCCTTGACTGTGAAGCTCAAGCTGTGATAATTTGTATGCTATAAAGTTATAATTTTTGTAGATATTTATGTTGTTATAATTTGTGTGGCATTGATAATTGTATATTTTTGTTGAATAAATATTTATAAACCCACAGAAGTGTTGCAATATAGATTTTTATTTTTGTTATTTTAACTAAAATATGAAAACTGATTCACAAGGCTATATGTTTGTTACTAATGGTTCGATTATTAATTTCCTTTTTTTCCATTGTGTAGGGAATAAAAAAAATTTAGGGATCGCCTGTGATGTAGTGGTTAGCATAGAAACTTACAATAATAAATACTGATTTATTATTAGTTTGAAGATTTTTGCAACTAATTGTCATATATCGCAATATTTTCCGTTATATAAAGTACCAGTCAAAAGTTTAGACTCACTTGTATTTCATTCACAATCTTCAAGTTTAATAAAATAATTCTAACTCAAGAGGTTGAATATAGTGGATATCTTCCACCATCATTAACTCAAGGTAACATTTCAAACATTACATGATTCAGTTTAGAATAAAATTATAAATAGGGATGACCTGTGGTCTAGTGCTTAGCATAGTAACCTACAATACTAGAGGTCACGGGTTCGCGTCCCGGGGTGGCCCTAGGATTTTTTAAAGGGAGTAAAAAATCTTTGGCTATGCCGTCCTTCGGATAGGACGTAAAATTGAGGCCCCGAGCCAGTACGATGTCAGGTATTCGTTAAAGATCTATCCTAATTATGCTGGATAAGCAAAATTTAGGACTCCCACTGTAGCATCGTCCGATTAGCCTCAGTGGCATAAAGTGACGTTAAAACAAACCAATAAAAAAAAAAAAAAAAATTAATGGAGAATAACTGCAAACTATCCTGTGAATGTTTGGGAAAGATATTATTATGTACATAAAAAACAAACAAAAAAAAGTTTTGTTGGCGATATGAAAAAAAAGGCCTTGTATGCGGTTTTTTTAAATTTGTTTCTGTAGAATCATGTTCTTTTTTCCTGTCGTCTTTTTTTAAAAGTTGAGTATATTTATACGGGGTAGTGCGGTGAGCCGAGATTCTGAGCAAACACGCTTTCGTCCAGTGTTATGGGAGAGATATTCTCTTGTGACCTTCACGTTTCAACGATTTCACTAAAATTCTTCATGGGACAATATTTTTATTACGAACTGGATTCATAGTTCAATATATTTGTATTGTGTTCTATATCAATTTGTATTGGTATTATATAATACTATTACTATTACATTATACTAAAAAAAAAAATGCAATAGATATAAAGGGAAAATTTTCCTTATATAGGAATAAAAGGAGAAAAAAGGTAGGAAAAAAGAAAAAAAAATGAAATTGATATTACAATAGATATAAGATAAAATGTAGATTAGCAATGACTAATAATTGTAAATACATGTATGTAATTAATTATTGATTGGTACGCTGTGTTATGTATTTGTGTATTTATGCAGCACTGCCTACTTTTAAAATAGATAATTCATTTTTCTCTCTATTTTCTGTAAAAGTTGTTGATTAAATTTTTAAAATCAATCTATTTCCACATATTATTTTCATTGTGAAAAGAAGTTTTTATAGATAAAAGCCGATTTCTAAATAAATCGATGAATGATCTGCTGGAGAAGTTTGCTAATCATTGTTTAAGCAAAAACATCGAGCAATGAGCTCATGCTATGATCCCAACTATAGAGTAATATGCCCGTTAGGTCAGGCTCAACCATACATTTCTTGGCGAGTCAATGTATTAAAAACTGAGATTAGTAAGTCAGTTAAGAGTTATTAATGTGAATATACACCGCCTTAGAGTAAACAGAAGAATTCAGACAATAGATAGTAGAGAAGTCTGCAAACAGAAATGAGTTGGAAACAATAGACCATCTTTTCATCACCTGCCTTTCCAAATATTTACCTATAAAAAACTCAATTTATGAGTTGCTGGAAATAGAATCAATTATCAAAATTAATGATATATATAACTTCGAAGTTAAATATTCGCTTAAGCGAATGTAGAAGCGCTTACCCAAAGGAATTTTATTTTGAATTATTATTAAATAACTGATAATAATCTATAGGGGAGAGCGGGGTTGGTTGGCATAGGGGGTAGTTTGGCCTTTGGCTTATATTTTTCGTCACACCTGTTGTGAAGGCGCCACAATCGTACCATGTGACCCGCTCGACCTCGGGAGCCTTGTGCTGAGGTTTCAGTCTGAAGCTAACAGTGTAGACAAGTATGTGCTCCATTGATTGATTTTACAACATTTAAGTAAATTTTTATATTTTCAGTAAATTTGTTTTTAAGGCATGGCAAAACATTTGACTCCGATTCTGTTCACGTAGCCTCAAACTCCTTTGAAAGACGTGATCTTTCAACTAACCAGTTTCTTCTTTGGTTGTTCTCCCCTGTCGTGGCAGCCATCTTTCATATGATTTCTCCCGTGGGGTTAGTTGGCTATCTTCAACTGGGGTTTGTTGGCGCAGTAGCAAGTCACAAAAGTAAGGTAAACATGAACCAAGGTGAAACTAACACTTGTCTTTAGTTCTAGCGAAAATTATGAAAATTTTGTTAACATTGTTCTAACGCAATGATGCCCTTAGCCATTACATTTTTCTAATCTCTGCTGTTTGAAATGTTATGTAATTTTGTTCAATTGAAATAAATGCAGCCGTATAGCAAATGCAGCCGTATAGCAAATGCAGCCAATTGTTATTCTATTTTCCCTTAATAGCTGTTAAAAACCGATCAAAATTATTATATCATTATAGTGCACCTTTTAATAACAATAATATGTGCCAAGCAGTACTTGAATGAGACGGCCAAACAACACTACCTTTTAGGCCAACCTGCTCCACTTGGGGGGTTAATTGGCATACTCTGGCTTGACGAATTCTTAAATTTCCTATGATCATAGTGTTAAATATTACATATGTGTTGGAAAAAAAATACTTGAAGTACTCTAATACTTGGGTATCACAGTGGTATCAGCCATATTGGGATTGTATTAACAGGAATTCAACAATAAAAAAATTGAAAACTGTTGCCAACCTACCCCGCTCTCCCCTACTGTTCTTTCGTAGATTTAGCTGTCATAATCCTGTTATCCAATCATTTAGTTACTTAAAACTTATTGAGTATGATCAGATAATTATCTGAAAATGTAAATATCGTATGTATTTTCATTATATAATGTTGTATTTGGACTATGTTTATGTTTATATTTATGTCATGCAAAAATAAACTCAACAGCAAAAAAAAACCGGACACTCACCTCATAATTCCAGTAAATTCTATTTGATTTTCAATTTGTGGTTAGGGTTACTTTCTTTATAGGTCACTTCAACAAAATCTACCAGAAATTAAAAAAAAATTATTAATACTTGCGTACAATTTAGAAATTAAATTTTTTTCACTTTTTCAGAAACTCACAAGTGTTCATTTCTTAAACTTTTATTAAAAGTAAGGCCTCCTAATATCTCGTATTGCCCCCTCTTGCACGGAGTGCTCTCATCCTGTTAGGCTTAGAAAAAATCAAATTTTGGATTAGTTCCTCTCGCACAGTGTCCCATTCTTCTCGAAGAACAATTTTTAGCTCATTTACATTACTAGGGGACGGATGACGATTCCTAACACATCTCCCTCAATTATCCCACAAGTGTTCTATTGGATTCAAATCAGGAGATTGTGCAGGCCAGTCCAAAACTGTAATTCCCATATGCTCCAAGTATTTGCTGACTATACTTGCAGTATGCGGGCGAGCATTTTCCTGCATTAAAATGAACTGATCACCAATAAATGGGGCGAATCGGATAACAGCCTCGATGTACTTGTGTCAGGACACCAGTCAGGTGTCCCATTTTCAATAAAAAACAGTTCAGTACGGGCATAGAAATTTATTCCTCCCCAAACCTTACCTGATTGCCTTTAGAAAGGCTGTGACTCGCACAGGGTGCATTGAGCAAATTACTCCATTGGTCATCTCCACACTCTGTCACGACCCTCTGAGAGGTACAGATCAAACCGAGAACAGAATAGCCCCCCCATTGCTCGAAAGACCAATTTAGATGCCGGCCAGCGAATAATCGGCGTTCTCTCCTATGTCTTTCCAGGAGTAGGCACCCTACCTCAAGGCGCCTTGCTGCAAGCTCTTGCTCCCTCAGCCTCCGCCGTACAGTATCTGTGCTGATATGGGTATTCTACACCGTTTCATGTCTGTCCTGGACCTCGGAATCAGTCAAATGACGATTTCTCAATACTGAGAGGGTGGGAATTTCAGTTTTGGACTGGCCTGCACGATCTCCCGATATGAATCCAATAGAACATTTGTGGGATAATTTAGGGAGACGTGTTAGGAATCGTCAACCACCCCCTAGTAATGTAAATGAGCTCAAAATTGTTCTTTTAGAAGAATGGGATGCTGTGCCAGCGGAACTAATCCAAAATTTGATTTCTTCTAAGCCTAACAGGATGAGAGCACTTACCCGTGCCAGAGGGGGCAATACGAGATATTAGGAGGCCGTACCTTTAATAAAAGTTTAAAAAACGAATACTTATGAGCTTCTGAAAAAAGTGAGAAAAAAATTATTTGCGTACATTGTACACAATTATTAATAATTTTTTTTAAATTTTAGGTAGATTTTGTTGAAGTGACCTATAACGAAAGTAACCATAACCACAAATTAAAAATCAAATAGAATTTACTGGAATCATGAGGGATAATGTGAGTGTCCGGTTTTTTTTGCTGTTGAGTTTATGTGCTAGCCAAACTCTATTTGGACGGGACAGTCCCCAAATACAAATAAAGATTCCATTTCATTCACAACTGGCAAAAAATCAGCTTGTCTCTAATTATTCCCGACATATGGTAATTTATGGCCTTTATTACCAGGGAGTTGCACTTGGCCGACATAGAGAACAGTCGCAAATTGTGGGGGCCCTGAGTGTCCAACCAATAAAAGTGTAGTGAAATATAAGCTGTTAATGGGTGTAGTGGTTGTAATCGGTGCTATTGTAGGGAGATAATTGGATTCATATACTAATCTAACTCTTTAATAAAGCCTGAGGTGAGTTATAAAAAAAAAAATATTCTGAAATTTTATATTTAGTATTCCTACTGTTGACAAAAAAACTCAATCGAGAAGTTTTTTACACCGAGAAGCAAAAGGCAAAGAAAGTAAAATTTACTAATTAGGAAAAAGAGATGAAATGATCTGAGTTCAAAATGACCGATTCAAAATACAAAAGCGAAGATACCTCAGTAGGTGTTTTACAAGAACTTTCCGATCTATTGGATAAGTTAAATGAAAAATTCGAAAATCTGGCTACCAAACTGGACCTAATTGAATTGGAGAAAAAAATTAAAGATTATGCAGAAGAAAATATAAAATTCAGAAATGAAACCAAAAATTGAAAATATCGAAATAAATTTCGTCAACAAAATTTGATTTCTAAAGGATTGCATATTGAAAATGATGCATAATGAAAAAGAAGTCCCGAATGCTATCAACGATTTATGCAGAAATGTATTGGGGGATTAAAGGAAGTTAAAATTAACGAAACAGTTTTTAGGATCCCGAAACTAAAATACAGACTATGGACTAATGGATATATTTATTCAAAAATACATAATTAAATATATTAATTTAACCATTATTGTGGGTAACCACCTATTTTTTAAATTATTTTAAATAATTTATTTTTGAAGAGAAAAGATTTGGCCCCGCCGGGAAATCCGCTCCGATTTGGCTCCGCCGGGAAGGTGTCAGTGAAGAGGAAGGATTTGGCACCGTTTGGAAGCGACTCCGTGGTGTAATGGTTAGCATACCGCGCATGTCACGAGGAAGACCCGGGTTCGTTTCCCGGCGGAGCCAAATCTTTTCTCTTCAAAAATAAATTATTTAAAATAATTAAATATAATTATTTTGTAGTATTTAGTGTGTTTTAAGTACAGATGTGAAATAATGACTTACATAGGCTTTGTTGGAATAATATTTTTAATTTCAAGTTTTTCAATTTTTACTCAAAATAATTTCCTTTCTAGAAAAGTTATAGGAAATAAGCTAGAAAAAAATACCCACAAACAAACAACAAAAACAGACTTAGATAAAATTTACCGAGGTAGAGAGGACAAGCCTATCTCCGATCTAATAATCCATTACCCGAGACGACAATGGCCAGGGAGGACAATTTCCACTTTACTTAATGAATATCTTGAGGGAAAAATCTATTTGTCTCCGTCCCATGTCACACTCATGTGACTCGTTCTCGATGTCCGCAACACACACGTCCCTTATTCCAGTGAGACTAAAGACAGTCCACCTGTCTAACACCTGCTACCTGCCGATTGAGAAGTCACTAAGGCTAATCGGACAATGTTTCAGCGTGAGTCCTATATATACGGGACTATTCAGGTATAACTATGATAGGGATCTTGAACGAGAACTTGACATCGTAAAGGCTCCGGACTTCCATTTTACGCATAGCCAAGGATTTTTTACTCCCCATAAATTAGGCTGCTAAGCTAGCCATTACACCGAATGGGGCCCTTTCGATTTTTTCAGTCATTCTCAGTTTTTATGGTATTAATTTCCGTTAAATTTTGGGTTCTTAGCAGGGATGGAACATTGAAAATATTTTTTTCGGCATCCATGTGTTATGTTTTTCTTTTAATTACATCCCTACCTGGCCTAATGGCCATACGGGTTTCGGAAATAGTAGCACCAAGCTTTTTACTTTCACATACCTATATATGAAATATATAGTAAGGAAAAGTATTGCGATCGTAAAAAATTTCGACTTCCGGTTTTCAACGGAAATACACGTTTTGGGGTCCCCTGAGTCTAAATAACCAAGTCCCGAGAAATGGTCTGTGTGTGTGTTTGTGAACAGACTAGCTCAAAAACTATAAACCGTACGAAACTGAAATTATGTATTTAGTGTATGTATGTGCCCGCGATGTGACAGCAAAAATCTCGCCACAAATGGTTAAACGGAGGGGATACTTTATTTAAAGAATTTTGTCTAAGTTTTACGTGTTTTTCCATTTTCTCAGAGCGGCTCTAACTTTAAATTTTTATTAAACTCGGTATTTGATCTATATATATGCCCGCGATATGACAGGCAAAATTTCATCAAAATTGATCAATTGGAGGGGGCACTTTACAATAAATGTCGTCTCATTTTCACGTGTTTTTTTTATTTACTCAAAAAAGGCTATAACAATTTTGATCAAACTAGGTATTTGATTTATTTATATACCCGCAATGGCATAGCTAAAATTTCACCAAAATTGTCAAACGGAGGGGGCACTTTATTCAATAAAGTTTGTCACATTTTTACGTTTGTTTTCTCAAAAACGGCCGTAACTATAGTTTCCTGAAAAAACTGTTTAGGTGGAACGAACGAGTTTTGAATCTCACTTCTTCAAATACAAAATGTTCAGTATTGTTTTAGAGCTTAAATCAGAAAAGATGTATAAGATTTAAATCTTCTAACTGACTTTACCGAATGGCGATTTACCACCTTCTCAAATGGCGGAGTGAATCGGCCTCTATAAGGGTCATGGGATGCTCCATAACTTCTGTATGAACTCACATATAGAGAGGTCCCCTTACCAATTTCCAGAGGTCTTTGCCACAAAGGATTGTCAACCTCTAACCCACTTTCCTTTGTGAATTCCTCCGAATATTGTATGGATCCCTCTGTATTACATCATGGGTCGCTTATCTCCTTCGATTTATCTAATAAACATGCAACATTATAATATGTAGCAAATCTAATAAACATACAACATTATAATATGTAGCAAATCTAATAAACATACAACATTATAATATGTAGCAATTTGTTTCTTTATAAATAACAAGGACTCTACGACCACTTGGTATCATATAATATAATATTTCTCAAAGCCCTTTTTTTTTTTGTCGGTACACAATAACGTCCTTAACACTTCACCAAATTTCATGAATGAGGCATCATTTTAAAGCTTTAGTTAACCGCTACACCGGAAAAATATACAAATCACTCATTTCGATTGCAAATTATAAGCGCTAAACCGCGGTTTTGGTTATACAGGTTTGGTAGTAGAGGTTTGTAAATGGTGTCATTCTTTTCAGGTTTTCAAGTAGAACATTTTCGGTCATATACATTTTTTCGATTAAACCCTTCATTTGCGAGTTGTAAGCGAAAAACTGCAATTCTCAGCGAAAATTTCAAAATGGTCGCAGGGCTTTTTGTCGAGGGTGCCATTTCTTTCAGTTTGTCGAGACGAACATTTTTGGTTATATACACTTTTCCGATTGCCTTTTGTCAGTTACAAGCAAAAACAAAAATATACGGTGTGTACTTTAATGAAGTAGGATTTAAGTAGTTTAGTGTAGTGCTCGAAAGGTATTACAACACGTTGCAGCAAGATTTAGCTAATAAATATGCTTGTTATATATTGTTGCTAATAATATAGGAATGCTTCGCGAGAGTCAGCTAGTTATATTATATTATGAATCTTTATTGTTCCAAAGGTATTAAAACAAGTTGCAACAAACTTTAACAAATAAATATAAACATTTGTAACATAATATTTGGGCACCAGTGGGGTAGTGATTAGCATAGCATCCTACAATACTAACGGTCGCGAATTCTCATACAGTGGTGGCCCTAGGATTTTTAAAAAGGGAGTAGAAAATCCTTGGCTATGCTGTTCCTCCGTCAGGCCATAAATGGAGGTCCTGAGCCTGTACGATGTCAGTACTCGTCAAAGATCACTACCCTAAGTATACCTGTACAGGCATGTAGCACGTACGATTAGCCTTAGTTACACAAAGGGAAGTTAAAAGAACATTATACAGTTTTATACATGGATAAAATACGTTTTTGAAAGTATTTAAATCGAAAGATCTGAAAAAAAAACCCGTAAATTGGGAAAAGAAGTTATGATATAAAGTGCCCCCTCTGTTGGATCAATTTTTAATGACATTTTTCCTGTCATACCGCTTGCATATACATACAACTATTATGTTTTATTAAATTTATTTCTTTGTTTTATCAAAATTGTTAGAGCCGTTTTTGAGAAAATCGAAAAAAACGTAAAACGTTACGAAATAAACTAGGCCCTCCGTTTGACCAATTTGGATGAAATTTTTGCTGTCACATCGCGGGCATATACATACACCAAATACCCTATTTCAGGTTCATGCGGTTTATAGTTTTTCAGCTAGTCTGTTCACACACACACACACACACACACACACACACACACACACACACACACACACACACACACACACACACACACACACACACACACACAGAACATTTCGCGGGACTCAGGGCCTGACCCAAAAACGTGTTCCGTTGAAGAACTCGAAATTTTTCATGATCGCAATATCCTCCGATCGTTGGTTGCCATCCTTCCCCATGCCTGACATGTCATCATCTCTAATTGTAAACCGCCATCACATCTGCTGAATGTCTATATATTGTTGACAGGCGCGGATATACGAATGAAGTTAAAAAAAAAAAAATTGTAAACATGAACGGCACAACTAACCTATACGGCATATTTAATTTTTTTTTTCTTTTATATTAATTAAGGATAATAACAAAAGTACACACACACACACACATATATATATATATATATATATACATATATATATATATATACGAGGGGTGATCAAAAAGTTCCAGGACTGATTTTTTATTAATTTATTTAAAAAATCCACAGGCTATTGGACGTCGTCCCCTTCAAAGTACTCTCCTTGGGAAGCTATACATTTTTCCCAACGATGTTTCCACTGTGTGAAGGACTTTGAGAAATCATCTGGTGAAATGGTGTGTAGCTGCTCCAGCGATTTTTTTTAATGTCATCTACGGACTCTAATCTCTTTCCCTTCATGGGTCTCTTAAGTTTTGGAAACAAGAAAAAGTCTGCAGGGGCAAGGTCAGGTAAATATGGAGGCTGGGGAATGACCGTCATTCCATTTTTGGTGCAGTAGTCGCGAATGAGCAGTGCGGAATGAACAGGCGCATTGTCATGATGCAGCACCCACTCACCGCTCCGCCACAACTCTGGTCTCTTCCTCCTTATTGCCTCGCGCAAATTTCTCAGGGTTTGAAGATAACGAAAGCGGTTAAAGAACGCACGAGACTGTTCAATCTTGCAACATGATCGTCGTCAGTCGAAGTTGATGGGCGCCCTGAACGAGAATCATCTTCACACGATGTCCGGCCTTCCTTGAACCTTTTGTACCACTCATGACACCTTGACCGACTCAGACATTCATCACCGAAAGCCACTTGCAACATTTGAAAAGTTTCAGTAAACATTTTACCCAACTTCACACAAAACTTTACGCAAACGCGTTGCTCTTCCTTTACATTCATTTCACAAAATCGCCGAACACAAAAAACTTTTTTTTACGAAAACAGCAGTAACTTTGCAATGAAGAAGGTTATCAACAAACTGAATAAACAGCTGAGCTCAGGAAGAGTCACGCTAAACAATGCTGGCAACCGCACTGCTCTATGACACTCCATTGCCGCGCAATCTCAACAGTCCTGGAACTTTTTGATCACCCCTCGTATATATATATATATATATATATATATATATATATATATATATATATATATATATATATATATATATATATATATATATGTGTAGGTATATATTTATTCATATTCCTTAATTTCTTTATGGTTCCTCTCAATAACACGGTTGCATTATGGAAAAGAAAGGGGCAAATAATTGAAATTAAAATAGCCCAACATAGCGCTATATTATGGCATTATAAGTTTTGTCATTCTGATTCCAACCGTATCCATAACTCAAAATTGATATACAGTAGGACCTCCATTATCCGGGACTCGATTAACCGGGGATCCAATTAACCGGGGTCCAGAGGAGCCAATTTATTTTTTTTAATAAGCTTTTTTTAAATTGTATGCCATTTATTTTGTATGTATAATATTTAAAACAAAATGTATATGTAAATATTTAACAATTACACTGCATATTATGAAATAAAACAATAAATGGAAAAACACAGAAAGCGAGCATTGTATTATGAAGTGTTTCCGGTATATAACACTCGAATGCATAATCTGGGAACGGTATTGTTTTCAAGTCTTTCCAGGAAACTCCTACTCTGGCCTGTTTGGCTACAGTAGGTCCAACCGATTAGTGTCCGACCGAACCCAAATTTTAGCCGAAACCGAAACCGAAACCGAATTTCGGCCATAGACCTAGTTTCGGGCCGAAACCGAAACTTATTTACGTGTCTATATATGATACATATAAGTGTGTAATAGGTCTAGCTTAGCAATAATATCAACGAAAGCTTATAAAATAACACTAATTTAACTCAATCATTCATTTAATAAGTGAGCAGGTATACAAGTGTGGTAAAACAGGTGTATTAGTTAAGTTATAGGATCGAATCCCGGCCCCCTCCTAGTAAGGCTGGTCCCCGAGGGATGTTAGACCATACCCCCTTAACTGGTACAGCCCTAAAAGTTGAAATAATCTTGAAATAACAGGGTGATATTAATAAAGATTCATATTGTTATATATAAATAATAAATAATATAGTAAATCTTTCTATAATGAAGCCGATAGAATACAAAATGACGTCCTATTGAATACGTAAAGCTGTATGTCAGAAGCTATAAAATCTACTAAGTCAATTTAGGTCTCAAATGTTAGTGTATTTAATCTAGTTTGAAAGTTTATAGAATAGTTTTTGGTCGAAAACGTGCTTCATCATGGTAAAAATTGAGGCAATTTTTTGGGATGTTATTTGTGAACCGCTGGGGGAAAGGGGACTGCCAAGGTTGAAAATTTGGTTTTACTACTACCACTATTTGATGCAACTTCTAATGACAAGGTTAATGACTAAAATATTTTTTTCAATTTTGAATTGAATCTTTAGTATTTAGAATATATATTCTTATTTATGTTAACCTTTTTTTTTTTTTTTTTTGGAAAACAAATTTCATTATTAATGAGGAGATGATTAAAAGCACAAAAAGGTTCTTAACGCTCAAGGTAAAGAATAAATACTATTCTTTACCCTTAACGTAAAGAATTCTGTATAAAGAGCATGCTTTCATTACATGTTAAGACTCGATGTGATTTTCGAGGACATTTCTGTTTGTCACTCTCAATTTTTTGTCTCCACATACAACTTAAAGTTTTCGATCAAGTAAAAATACCAAAAGAATGAGAAAAATCTGTGTTCTACCGAAATACAAAACAAGTGTAATTAACTAAAATAACAGATACTTCCCACAATTAAATTCAAGGGTGTTAAATGCCATGAAAGGGATCGAGCTTACAAGCTGAAATCGTGTTGTCCTACTTCCTTCTTGGAGATATCAGACACAGGAGCTAGTTTCGGCCTGGCCGAAGATTCGGCCATTTTTTGGCCGAAACCGAAACTGCGGCCGAAACCAGGTTTTTCGGCCGAAAATGGCCGAAACCGAAACTGAAACTTCGGTCGTTCACTACAAAATATGTATTGTCAGTTGTGATTTAGTCTCGATTTAAATACATATGAAGTAGCAAAATGTCGAAAAAAAGAAAATGTGTCGTTTTAACGCTCGAAGAGAAATTAACTATTACAAACAGATTAGAAAAGGGTGAAAGTGTTAAAAAATTGTCCGCTGAACAAACTGTACGGGATATTTTGAAGAAGAAAAAAGACATTTTCGACTTCTTATCGTCGTCGGCCCATAATATATAAAAACATACATTTAATTTTTTTTTTATTTTTGTATATTACAATTTAATGTATATAAAACGTTCGTTTGTTAATAAAAATGATTATACCTTACAAGTGAATTTTTAACCTTTTTTTTTTCTATTACATTAAGTCAATAAAATGTTTTAATTCGATTATCCGGGGTTTTCGATTATCCGTGGACCCCCATACCCGTCATTACCCCGGATAATGGAGGTTCTACTGTAATTTGAGTTATAAGCATCTTCTAAGCGGCGCGTGACATGATGTAAAAAAGTAAAGTTAATTAGAAATCACATAATAATTGTGGTATGTTTTTTTTTTTGTTACACGCCAAAAAAAACGACCGCATCATTGCCACTGTATATTTATTTCAGAATTTTTTTTTTTTAAAGTTTGTTTCCCGGTTCATCACCCCTTTTACAATGAAAATATTACAAAGGCAGAGATGACCCCTCAAAGTCTGGCTTAATAAGGAAAATGGCGAAGCTTTATTTTCAAAAGGCCGCTGTGAATAACGAATCGACCCATCTTTGAAGGCTTTTCATACTTAACTTCAAAGCTATCGCAGAATTTTAAGGCCCATCAGCCCTATATTACGATCATCATCTTAATCTGATCACTAAAAGAAATTTTATATTAATTTAATCATTTATCGTGAGTAACCACCTTATTTTAATTTTTAATATTTTATAGTAGATAGATTGGTGGATGTCAATCTTCCTAATATCATTTTTTTAAACATTACACATAAACATAGTAAAAAGCCAACGTTTCAGACTATTTCGTCCATGGTCAGGGCAATTATTCTATTACATATGAGGCATTTTGACATTTGTTTTCTTTTTTTTAAAGTTTTTAATGTTAGAAATAATGTGTTAGACGCTTTTTTTTTAAATACGTCTAGATCATACGAAAATCAATACTTAAATATTCAATTTCTTATCAAAAGGGGTTCCATCCAAGCTTCACTTTTCAGAAAACCTTAAATTTTTCGATATCCCAAACGGTATCCATGTTTCCAAACAGTTGAATGATGTTGATACTCTATTAAGAAAAACATTATGGAGAAGACTGGAGATCAATAGGTACCCTAGAATTCTACAAAGTTGTAATAGACAGTACAATGTCACCTATCCAAGTAAATATGCATGATACCAATATGGATGTGGGTAACATCAAGATTTAAATTAAAATTTGTTTATTTAAAAAATAAAAAACTATGTATATATTGTTCATATTAAATAAAGAGATTTGTTTTTAAAAAACATCTATTTATAATTTAACTAAAAATTGATATTTTCTTATCAAAGTCAGGTACATCCAACATATTTTTTAATGTTAGATGAGATTTAAAAAAGAAAATGTGATAAAAGTTGTCAAAAATTTTTGTTTGAAGGTAATTGTTAGCAAAACGACGAAAAAGAACAAAAAAAGAATTTTTTAAAGTGATTAATTTTTTAAATTGATCTTTTTTTGATCAGTACTGAATAATTGTTGAAAATGGATGTAACCGGTTTTGAAACCAAACACCTCATATTTTCTTTTCGTATTTTGGTGGCTTGGTGACATCAGATTTTCTATATTTCTTACATTTTTCCATTACAATGTAATAGCTCACATTTTTTTAAAAGAATATTTTTTGCACATTAAAATTACTGTGTACATAGACCTAATTTCTCCTTATCCCATCTATCTATCTATCTATATGTTCAGTAGATAGATGGATTGAGGACAATTTAGGTCTATTTATGTGGCAGTAATTTTAATGTGTAAAAAGTGCTAAAAAATATTCTTTTAAAAAAATGTGACCTATTAAATTGTAATGGAAAAATGTAAGAAATGTAGAAAATATGATAAGTGACCAAGCCACCAAAATATGAGAAGAAAATATATAACACAAGAATATCGCCCTGAAGATGGACGAAATAGTCTGAAACGTTGGTGTTATAATATGTTTATGTGTAATGTTTAAATAAATGATATTGAGAAGATTGACATTCACCAATCTATCTATTATATAATTCATATCTTTCTGTATGATAATTATACTTTTGATTATACTGTATATTTTATTTTTGAAGAGAAAAGATTGGGCTCAGCCGGGAATCAAAACCGTGTCTCCCGCGTGACATGCATGGTACGCTAACCACTGCGCCAACCAGCTCGCTTTTTAAGCGTGGCCAATCTCTCGTCGCTGGTTCGGGTCCCGGCCTACCCCAATCTTTTTAAAACCACAGGTACATAACTTACTTCTGTCAACAACCACATGTCCCGAAAATCGGCTATTTTTAGTTATTAGGCTGTACAACCTAATGGAGAAGTTTGGAAAGTTGGTTGAGGATAGTTTTGATCGCCTGCCGAGTAACCAGAATATCTATTATATACTAGCTGTATATACCGGTTTCACCCGAAGATTTTCATTTTTTAAATCTATAAAGTGAGACTTTTATCGACTCAAATGGTCGATTTTGTAAAAAATCAATGTAAAGCGAGATCAAAACGATTTTTACAACAATAAAGAATATGCCCAATTTTAATATGGACAGGTGTTCGCACCTGGTATCAAAGAGCCATTGAGAGAAATTTGGAGAATTTAGGACAAACGGTATGGATTTCTATAAAGAACAAACAAACAGAATCTCAACTTTATTTATACAGATTATTTAGGTAAAAATAATATAAATGTAAAGCAAAAAATTTTAAATTGAGTTTTTTTTTTTAGTTTGACCAGTCTTGTACTGGACGAGCGATATGTAGACTTATGAAATATTTTTATTATTTTATTCATAATATGCATATAAATTATTCATCGCGTGTTTATTGTCAGTTCTCATGGTACAACAAACCGTGCGTGCAATCAACCTCCGACAATCACAACAGCGACAATTTCTTCTTTCCAAATTACTCTCTTTACCTAACTCGGTTAAGCTAGGACTTGGAAACGCAAATTAAGGAGTTAATGTAGAACCGCACACGTCGCTCGATAGGATTGCTATTGCCCAGTTATATGCAAATCGTTTTGGGACCAGATGAAAATGTCACTGGCTCTGCATGCTAAGGCAAAAACTGTATCACATTAGCTTTGTTCCGATAAACTGTTTCATGCAACACTGTTCTACCGAGAGCAGTAAAAGCCAACTTGATTAATATTTTCGTCGTTTGGTATTTTTTATTGCTTCATTTATGATATACATCTATTATTTTTTTTAGTATGATTTAAGAAAAAATATATTTACGCTAAAAAGGTTACCAGGTGTGTAAATATGAAACCGGAATTCGCCAATGATAGGAGTTAGCAGTCAATATAATCTTCTAACTAATCCGCTAATCTGCTTTTGCCTACATGTAATAAAGAGATCCAATTGATACCAACATCAGTTTCATTCTATAACCGTGTTTTTAGTGGCGTTGAACATGTCGACTTTTGTGCCAACAAATCAAGATTTGCGGACAGCATTTATTTTCCGTTTCCTTCTGAAAAAAATTGGAGCATTATCACATAGGATGCTTGTTGAAGCTTACGGGGAGCATGCCCTAGGCAAATCTCAATGTTTCGATTGGTTCAAAAAATTTAAAGATGGATTTCGATAAAAGAAACGAAGACCGTGGAAAACCAAAAAAAAAAAAAAAAACTTTGAAAACGCTGATTCGGAAGCGTTTGTTGGACAATTATTACATGTGACACCGTCTCCATTCGTTTGAAAGGCATGGCAAAGATCCAGAAGGTCGGAAAATGGTTACCTCACCAACTGAATGACAGGCAGCAGGAAGCTCGAAAAACCTCATGGCAAATGCTGCTCGCCAGGTACAGAAAAAAAGTCATTTCTTCATCAAATTGTGACTGCTGATGAAAAGTGAATTTACTTCGAGAATCCTAAGCGTAAAAAATCCTGGGTAACTCCTGGTGAACCATCGGCATCGCTTGGGGAGGAAGAAAATGCTCTGTGTCTGGGGTGATCCGATGGGTGTTACCTACTATGAGCTGCTGAAACCTGGGGAAACTGTTAATACGGAACGCTACCTACAACAGATGATAAATTTGAATAAAGATTTGCGCCAAATATCAAGAAAGGACACGCAAAGTGATCTTGCTTTATGACAATGCCCCATCACATTCGGCTAAACGGACCAAGGAAAAGATCCAAGTGTTTGGTTGGTAAATTCTTCCGCATGCGGCTTATTCACCAGATTTGGCCCCATCCAATTACCCACTGTTTGCATCGATGGGACACGCACTAGCTGATCAGCGCTTCACTTCTTATGAAAATGTACGAAATTGGTTAAGTGATTGGTTTGACTCAGAAGAGGAAGCATTATTTTGGCGGGGAATCCACAAATTGCCTGAATGATGGGAAAAATGCATAGATAGCGAAGGACAGTACTTCGAATAAAAAAGTATGTATCATTTTTACACAATCAACTCTTATTTGCTATTTGAAAAATTCCGGTTTCGTATTTACACACCTGGTAAAACTAGAACGGTATGTGAATGCTGTGCTACATCTTTATTTTAATAAAGCACCAGAGGGGTACCCCATATTCACCTAACCGCGGACAAACACCGTTAAATAGAACCTATTTAGATATAAAAAACGAGTTCTTGATAGGTACACATTTTTTGTAACATAATGATTTTTTTTCAATAAGAAATCCAAAACTAGATGATTTGTATATTTTTCCGGTGTAGCGGTTAAGGAAAGCTTTAAAATTATGCTAAAAAGCACTAAAATTAAATGCTACGTTCACTGACCGTAGAAATATGTAAATCAGTAAGTAAAATGTATTTATTCCGTTAACATGGTCGATAATTAGTCGTAGTACTTTGGACTGAACTGTTTGAAGTCTATTGGTGTGTGTTTGTTTTTCAATATTTGTCCTCGACAAGTCCAGAGAAGTTTTAATAGGTGTGTATACAGGTAATATTATTGCCTTTAACTATTAACTATTAACTAATTAACTAACCTTTAACTAATTAACTATGATTTGATGAGATATATTTTTTCTTAACGTGTGGACCCCATGTTGTTCTCTTCGTATTTTCGTTGTATACAGCAAAGATAAATAAAGTAATAGTTGCTTAAATAAATATTAAACTCTGGTGTTTAGTTAAACCCTAAAAATGGATGGGCTTTTTATATTTAATTGTTATATGACCTTAATCAAGGTAATCAGAATGTTCGCATTGCCAAATTGTCACAAGTAAAAACTTTTATTTAACAATAAAAAATTAATGTTTTTTATAGAGCAAATAAAAACAAAAATCTATACAAATAAAGATGAAATTACCGTTTGTCCTAAATTCTCCAAATTTCGCTCAGTGGTTCTTTGATACCAGGCGCGAACACCTATCCATATTAAAATTTGATAACTTTAGCCGATCTTCAGCTGATATTCTTTATTGTTATAAGAATCGTAATGATCTCGCTTTACAATGTTTTTTTTTAGGAAATCGACCGTTTCATAAGAAAAATGAAATTCCCCGGGTGAAACCGGGATATACAGACTTTATCTATATAAATAAAGATAAAATTCTGTTTGTTCTTTATAGAAATCCAGTGCGAACACCCGTCCATATTAAAATTGCATAACTTCAGCCAATCTCTGGGTATATTCTTTATTGTTACAAATAGTCGTTTTCATCTCGCTTTACAATGGTTTTTTAGGACATCGACCGTTTGAGTCGATTAAAGTCTCACTTTATAGATTTTATAGATTTAAAAAATGAAATTATCCGGGTGAAACTAGTATATACAGCAAGTAAGAAATGAATGTGGAAAAATGTGTGCCATTGAGAAGTGGCAATCAACAAAACACATCAATTTCTAATCTAAGTAAGTTAGTAAGTGAAAGTTGTGTGTTGCGCGCACTCACCAGATTTTTGTGGCTATGTTACATTCATTCTTTTCGCTCTCGGAATTTCAATAATATGCAGTTAAATGACAGAAACGTACTCAGATAATATGAATCGGAGGGCAGGAATAATTATTTTTAATATAAAAAACAAATGCATTTCGTTTCATACAATCTAAAAATCAAATAAAAAATCTGGTGCGATGCGCGCAACACAATACTTTCACTTACAAACTTTGATTACAAAGTGACGTGTTTCGATAATATGTAACACTATTCCTCAACTTCACACATTTATATGCTTATATTTGTATGACTCCATAAGTTCTGGAGTATCTGAATTGCAAAACTTATTTGTTTTCGGTACTTTTCGATTCATTATTGCTCATTTCTTTTTTTATGGGACCACATTCAGCAGTGATAGTACGGGATATGAAATTATGTCTGTTACTTCGTAGGCATTAACATTGATCAAATATCCAGTTTGATTAAAATCGTTAAAGCCGTTTTTGAGAAAAAAAAAAAAAAACGCAAACATTAGACAAAATTCTTTAAATAAAATGCCCCCTCCGTTTGACCGATTTTTATGAAAATTTTGTTGTCAGATCGCGGGCATATTCATACACAAAAATCTAAATTTCAGGTTCCTGTGGTTTATAGTTTTTGAGATAGTCTGTTACACACACACACACACACACACACACACACACACACACACACACACACACACACACACACACACACACACACACATACACAGAGACCATTTCGCGGGACTTGGTCATTTGGACTCAGGGGACACCAAACCGTGTATTTCCGTTGAAAACCGGAAGTCGAAATTTTTCACGATAGCAATACTTTCCCTTATTATATATTTCATATATAGGTAAGCGAAAGTGAAAAAGGAGTATGTGCAAGTCATCAAACCAATGGAAATAGCTAGTGATAGCGTTTTTATCAATTTATTTTTTACTTTTTCCGTGTTTAATAAAACATTCAACTCTCCACCACAACCCAATTGGATAATGACGAGCGCAATGAAATACAAATTGAAAAAGAATAATAAATTTTAAATTAAATAAATCAGACACAACCAGGGGATTGGCAGAACAAAAAGAAAAAAAGATCTCTCTGTTTAAGGAAATGAGAAAGGGAGAGAATAAAAGAAAGAATTGGCTGGTCCTCATCGTTTCTTCTTAATTGAATCTTTCTTCAACATTTCCTTTCAGCTTTTATCCTAATTCTTTTATCTCGGCATGGATTCTATGATTTCATTCATTATTTTTTTTATTCTATTCATTCGTTATTATTTTTCCGTTTATATAATATTATATCCGAGGCTGCAGCGTAGAGAGTGATAAGTCCAAATCATTTTTACTTTCACCTATATATGAAATATATAGTAAGTGGAAGTATTGCGATCGTGAAAAAATTCGACTTCCGGTTTTCAACGGAAATACACGTTTTGGGGTCCCCTGAGTCGAAATGACCAAGTCCCGCGAAATGGACTGTGTGTGTGTCTGTGTGTCTGTGTGAGTGTGTCTGAACAGACTAGCTCAAAAACTATACACCGTGCAATCCTGAAATTAGGTATTTAGAGTAGGTATATGCCCGCGATGTAACAGCATAAATTTCATTAAAATTACTTAAAGGGAGGGGGTACTTTACTTAATAACTTTTTAGGTTTTTTTTCGATTTTCTCAAAAACGGCTCTAACGATTTTGATTAAACTGAGTATTTGATGTATGTATATGCCCGAGGTATGACTGTTAAAATTTCATTAAAATTGATTAACCGGAGGGGGGACTTTACTTAAAAAATTTTGTATCATTTTCACGGGTTCTTTTATTTACTCAAAAACGGCTTTAACGAATAACAAAAATAAGATATGGATGTAGAAAAATGTGTGACTTTGGGAAATTATGTTTAACAGAACACGTCAATTTCTTATCTAAGTAAGTTGGTAAGTGAAAGTTGTGTGTTGCGCGCACGCACCAGATTTTTTTGTTTGATTCGTTTCCACATGATTTAGCACTCTATACGGTTATCAACCTGCTTAATGTTTATATTAACGTCACTTTATGCCACAAAAGGCTAATCGGACATTCCATCATTATTTTCTGTTTTATGGGGGAAATATATTTCTCGGCAGCAAAACCACCATATAGAGTACCATACGGTTTCTTTATTATACCACGAATCATAAAAATATTAGAAAAGAGTGAAAACACGTTAGAAAAATTAGCCTAAAATAGGTTTATCTTGTCATTAAACCAATTACTCGGTACTTTTGAATATACAAACAGGAATGGGCAATGAACTTTAGGCTTAATTTTTAAAAAAATAAAACATGAAAGAAATATTATTAAAGAAATAGCATATAATACTATAAAATGTAAAATTCCTTTTATACATTTATTCTGATTACCTTGATTTAGGTCAAATAACAATTTAATATAAAAAAAAAACTGTCCATTAAGTAGAATATATAAAGAAAGATATTTAGAGCGATAGAAGCTCGCTCCATTTAGCCCGAGGAAAATTCAGCCTTCTCAGAAAAAATACTGTTGAGCATTTTCCATCTCGTTTGACTAACATTTAGGGTTTAACTAAACACCAGAGTTTAATATTTATTTAAGCAACTATTACTTTATTTATCTTTGCTGTATACAACGAACAGACAAAGAGAACAACAAGGGGTCCACACGTTAAGAATAGTTATTTATTATACAAGTGACGAAAGTAGATCATTTTACAACTCGAGTGAAACGTTTACCCACACGAGCGAAGCGAGTGTGGTAATTTCACGAGAGTTGTAAATTCTACTTTTTTCACGAGTGTAATATTAAATTTTTTCTGTAATCGTGTAATACATGATCAGATCTAACCAGAATATGAACAAAATTAGGATGTTGTGAAGATTATGGTATGTTGTTGGTAGGTTATAAGGATGGTTGTGAAGTAGTGTAGTTATAAACAAGTGCAGGTTATAAACAAGGACGGTAATTATTATTATATTTAAATTTTAAAATATATTGATTATTTACACCAATAATTCATTCAAATTTCAATTTATTTTGTTAAAATAAATTCTTACAATGTTAAGAAACATTTAAAAGCATTTAATTTCCAACTTCAAATTATTTTTTAATTTATACTTATTACTAATTAAGAAGGCAATTCACTTTCTTCACTTGTGAAGAAGTAAAGTAATCACTTTCTTCACTCTATTGCAAAATGTTTCACTTTCTTCACTCATTTCAGTTCAGTAATGTTACCATTATTCAACGATTACAGAAAAAAAATATATTTCATCAAATATAAGACTTCAAATTATAGTTGTTTGTTGTAATGTCACTTTTTACCACTAAGGCTAATCGGACGATGCTACATCGGGAGTCCTAAATTTAGCCTATCCAGGTATAATTAGGATAGGGATCTGTAACGAATACCTGACATCGTACAGGCTCGGGACCTCCATTTTACGTCCTATCCGAGGGACGGCATAGACAAGGATTTTTTACTCCCTTTAAAAAATCCTCGTTGCACCTCGGGACCATTAGTATTGTAGGTTTCTAAGCTAACCACTACACCGCAGGTGTAAAAAACATTCGAAAAAAAAAAACGTACATACATACAAATATGTATTGGCATTGGAAAAAATCTGGTGCAATGCGCGTAACAGGCAATTTTCACATACCAAACTACTTCCATAATTTACATCTTATGAATTTTGATATTATGAAATTATGAATTTTCAATATTTTACACGTGAACATTTAAAATAACAAATGAAACCATAAAGTTTCCTCATAAATCTGATTTGAATAAAAGACAATTATGGCGAAGAACTGATTGTGGTTATTTTTCCTCGGATATTCCTATAACAGATTGCTTTAACTGAAAACGTCTGCTCGGGAGAAATGAATATCATTTGCAGGCACTCTGTTAAAAAAAAAAAAAAAAAAAAAAAAAAAAGAATGAAAACCGACTTCTCTTGTCATTTCGAGGAACCGGGTTTTTCCGGAAAAATGAATGTAGTTTTTCACTTTTATGAGGAGTAGATTAAATTCAATGGGATGAAAGCCAATTATCTTTTGAGGCAATCGGTATAAATAAGTTTAGACATTAAATCTTTATTACTTAAAAATGTTTATTCAGTCGAAAAGTTAAGATTTTAACGGTCTTTAGGAATTTATATTTTATTTAGATATACATGACTTACTGAACAAGTAAGTAACTTACTTTTTATTTTAAAAAGCGATAATACGGAATGTGAAATTTCGTCTGTCACATCTTTGGCATATACATACATCAAATACCTAGTTTTATCAAGATCGTTAAAGTCGTTTTGGAGTAAATAAAAAAAACACGTGAAAATTAGACTGCATTTATTAAGTAATGGGCCCTTTCCACTTTACCAATTTTATTATTCAATTTTGATGAAATTTTGACCGTCACAACGCGAGCATGTACATACATTAAATACCAAGTTTAATCGAAATCGTTGGAGCTGTTTTTGAGAAATTAGAAAAAAAACTGTAAAACTTAGACAAAAATCTTTATATAAAGTACCCCCTCCGTTCGACCAATTTTGATGAAATTTTCGCTGTCACATCGCGGGCATGTATATTATATTTTATGAGCTAGTCTGTACATACACACAGACCATTTCGCGGGACTTGGTTATTGGGACCCCAAAATTTTTTTTTGGTTATTGGGACCCCAACGTGTATTTCCGTTGAAAACCGGAAGTCGACATTTTTCACGATCGCAATACTTCCCCTTACTATTTAGGTATTTCATATATAGGTAAGTGAAAGTAAAAATGAAATGACATTTTTGTAATGATGAGCCCCTTCCGCTTAATCTATTTTGATGAAATTCATGCCGTCATATCAATACTCGATTCTCATTAAGCATGAGGAATTTGATCAAAATCGTTACCGCCATTTTTGAGAAAATCGTAAAAAACGTAAACATTTATTAAACAAAGTGCCGCCTCTATTGGACCAATTTTGATGAATTTTTTGCTGTCACATTGCGGGAATTTATATACACCAAATACCCAATTATATGTTCTCACTGTTTATATTTTTTGAGCAAGTCTGATCACATACGCACACAGACCATTTCGCGGGACTTGGTTATTTAGACACAGTAAACCCCAAAAAATGTATTTCCGTTGAAAACAGGAAGACGAAATTTTTCACGATCGCAATACTTTCCCTTACTAAATTTCATATTTAGGTAAATGAAAGTAAAAAAGTGGTGGTGTTTAGGTCAACCATCTATCTTCATTATTTCAATACGGGAAAGGTAGCGTTCGCCTTATCGACGAAGAGACCGCACATTTCTGTTAATTACAGATGAACCCCGAAACCAAGCTGGCCCACCTTCCGGGAGTTCTATCTCCACTTAGTACTAGACCAGATCCTGTAGGTAGAAGGTTGGTCGATGTAGGGAAGTCAATCATTTTATTTATTTTTTTGAAGTAACGACGTCGTCAAGACGAAGCGCTCCTCATTTGTAACTTTGTGTCAGTCTTGGAAACGAAGTGCTACCTAATGTTCGTCTTGAAAGCTTATTGTATCTATAGGTGAAATATTTATAGACTATTTGGACCTCGAGAAATGTGTCGATTTTGTCCTTGGCTGAAGAGAAGAATGTCAAAATCTTATTGTTTTTGTGGAAAGTGCGTTTGTGGAGAGTATGTCCAGATTGTAAAACCAGACTGTAAATTATATTATCAATAATTAATGAGAAAATTTATCAACTATGAGCCCAATGTAAATTTATCTATTATTTTTTTCTGTAATCGTTGAATAATGGTAACATTACTAAACTGAAATGAGTGAAGAAAGTGAAACATTTTGCAATAGAGTGAAGAAAGTGATTACTTTCTTCACAAGTGAAGAAAGTGAATTGCCTTCTTAATTAGTAATAAGTATAAATTAAAAAATAATTTGAAGTTGGAAATTAAATGCTTTTAAATGTTTCTTAGCATTGTAAGAATTTATTTTAACAAAATAATTTGAAATGTGAATGAATTATTGGTGGAAATAATCAATATATTTTAAAATTTAAATATAATAATAATTACCTTCCTTGTTTATAACCTGCACTTGTTTATAACTGCACTACTTCACAATCATTTTAATTAATGACCAAAATAATTCAAACGCCCCCAACATAAATATAGGGAAAAAATGTAATGTAACTATAAATATATATAAAAAATAAAATGTTAAAATAAATTAATACTAGTTTTTTTATAACTATGCTTATAACCTTTCACAACCATGCTTATAACCTACCAACAACATACCATAATCTTCACAACATCCTAATTTTGTTCATATTCTGGTTAGATCTGGTCATGTATTACACGATTACAGAAAAAATTTAATATTACACTCGTGAAAAAAGTAGAATTTACAACTCTCGTGAAATTACCACAATCGCTTCGCTCGTGTGGGTAAACGTTTCACTCGAGTTGTAAAATGATCTACTCTCATCACTTGTATAATAAATAACTATTAACTGATTGTTGCTGCTTGGTTGGTAGTGTAGTGAATTCCTATTGATATTCTTTCGTAGTTTATTTTATCGATTCACTGTTTCATTATTCTTTGGCAATTTTGCTTTTGTTACATTTTCTTTGTGTTTTTTTGTATGAAATAATTATTCTTTCCAATAAATCATACATTAAAAATCATTGTTTTGCGTATATTGAACCTTAACTTTAACTAAGTAAATTACACCATTCTTAGTTTCATAGTTGGTGCATAAAACGTGTAAATGTAAATAAGATCTGTTATAAGGTATTATAAATACTGCATTTACATGATGATTAGGCATCCCTGAAACCATGATAAGGTCATTTCGTCTCATCGAGGAAGCGCTATCTAAATCAACACTTCGAGTGGCGCTGATTAACCCTTCTGATTCACCTTTCCCGGGTTAATCAGAAATAAAAAAAAATTAGCAAACCTCAATAAATTCCATAACTATCCACCGCTCAAAGGAGAACTTTCACGATAAGAGTTTGGTGAAGATAAAGAGCTATAAGAGGTGAAAAATTTAGTGGAAGGAACGAGGGGCTGCCATGGCCTCGGCTAGTTCTCGCATCATCTCCCCATTTTTCGTGAGCAAAGATAACAAGACAGCCGAGGGAAACCGGCTGTGAAAGCTGCGAAAGATGAAGTTACTTAAGAAAATGAATAAAGCATAGAATCTATGGTTCATTATACACCTTTCATTTTATATCACATATTTTTAATTTTCTATCTGCAATATTTTTAGTTTCACTTACTGTATATGAAATATTGGGAGCGGGGTAGCCCACTGGTAAGGCAGTGGACTGCTGTGCTTAAGGTCCCGAGTTCGAATCTGACATGGCTTATGATATCTTTATTATTCGCCACAGTTCGTCTCGTGGGCCGAGAGACCCTCCTGGGGCAAACCCAGCCTCTATAAAGTGGGTACCCTTAATTGAAAAAAAAAAAAAATGAAGGGGAAAGAACCTGGCGGTTGAGCGTGATCACGGTCAAATCACCTCCTTGCACGACCGCTGACCAAGAAACAGTACTCTTCCTTACATAGTACTGCACCCAAGACCCTTTATGGGTTGTAGTGGTACAGGTATATGAAATATTAGAAATAATTATCATATCTATCATATCATAAAATATATTATTTCTCAAAGCCTTTTCTTGTCAGTAGGCCATAACTTAATTAACACTTTATCAAATTTCATGAATCATTTTATTAATGATATACTTTATCATTTTATTATTGATACTTTATCAAAATTCATGAATCATTATTTATTTATTAGCTGTATATACCGGTTTCACCCGGAGAATTTCATTTTTTAAATCTATAAACTGAGACTTTTATCGACTCAAACGGTCGATATTGTAAAAACCAATGCAAAGCGAGATCAAAACGATTATTATAACAATAACGAATATATTCAGAGATCGACTGAAGTTGTGCGATTTTAATATGGACAGGTCTTCGCACCTGGTCTGAAAGAACCACTGAGAATTTAGGACAAACGGTATGGATTCCTATAAAAAACAAACAGAATTTCATGTTTATATACATACATTATAGCTGTATATCCCGGTTTCACACGGGGAATTTCATTTTTCTAAAGAAACGGTCGGTTTCGTAAAAAAAAACATTGTAAAGCGAGATCATTATGATTTTTATAACAATAAAGAATATCAGCTGAAGATCGGCTGAAGTTATGCATTTTTAATATGGACAGGTGTTCGCACCTGGTACCAAAGAGCCACTGAGCGAAATTTGGAGAATTTAGGACCAACGGTATGGATTTCTATAAAGAACAAATAAACAGAATTTCAACATTATTTATATAGATTTATTTATTATAATTTATTATACATCCTCCCTCGCATATGCAAAACACCTCACTTTCACATGTTAACAATTATATACAAATTTGACTTTTTTCTGTGCCAAGAAGTTTTCTGTTCCGTTCAGCTACCGTACTCATTTTTCCTTCCACTCGTCTTATTTAGTCCGGTGGTCTTCCTGGGACTGCTTCAGTTCTTCTTCCCTAGGCAAAGTGGGAGCGAGCGATGATATTCTTCTCCCGTACACAAAAGATTTGAAGTACGGGTAGTTCTCCTCAGTCATCAGCTGAGGAAGATCGCTCTCCTACAGAACATAGAGGCCTGTCTTCCTCAGCAATACGCGGTGCAAGCCAGTAGAATGTGTTCTGCTGTCTCCGGTACCCTACAACTTGGGCATAGTGGATCGATGTTCTTACCATATTCTACTAGTTTTGCACGGAACCTCCTATGCCCCGTGAGGAATTGAGAGACCCAGTAGTCCGGTATGACCCAAGAGGCATGTAGCCTTGTTAAGAAAATACTTTTTTAAGTTTGTCCCCTTTAAAGTATCAACCCAGTGCCGATTCCAATCGGCTTATGTGTTCTGCCGTATTATTGTCTTCCACCTCCTTGGGTCTTCGCCGATCCTCTCTCGAAGATTTACCGGCAGATTTACCAGGCCTTCTCTCTTCATCTTGTACCGGAGATAATCTTCATGCAAAAGGTGATCGATAGGAATGAGTAGGACTAGGATAGGAATGACTTTATGACAATAGGAATATCATCGTAAAATATATTATTTCTCAAAGCATTTTTATTTGTCGGTAACCCGTTACTTTCTTAATACTTCATCAAATTTCATGAATGAGGCATCGTTTTAAAGCTTTCCTTAACCGCTAAACCGGAAAAATATTTAAATCACTCATTACGCCTTCGATTGCATGTTATAAGCGCAAACCCGCGGATTTGGTAATACAGGATTGGTAGTAAAGGGTTCTAAATGGTGTCAATCCTTTCAGGTTTTCAAGGGTAACATTTTCGGTCGATTACATTTTTTCGATTAAACCCTTCGTTTGCGAGTCACAAGCAAAAACGTGCGATTTCAGTCATCATAAAATATATTATTTCTCAAAGCCTTCTTTTGTCGGTACGCCATAACTTAATTAATACTTCATCAAATTTCATGAATGAGGCATCGTTTTAAAGCTTTCCTTAACCGCTAAACCGGAATAATATATAAATCACTCATTTCGACTTCGATTGCATGTTATAAGCGCAAACCCGCGGATTTGGTAATACAGGATTGGTAGTAAAGGTTTCTAAATGGTGTCAATCCTTTCAGGTTTTCAAGGGTAACATTTTCGGTCGATTACATTTTTTCGATTAAACCCTTCGTTTGCGAGTCACAAGCAAAAACGTCCGATTTCAGTCTATCATCAAAAAATATATTATTTCTCAAAGCCTTCTTTTGTCGGTACGCCATAACTTTATTAATACTTCATCAAATTTCATGAATGAGACATCGTTTTAAAGCTTTCCTTAACCGCTAAACCGGAAAAATATATAAATCACTCATTTCGCCTTCGATTGCATGTTATAAGCGCAAACCCGCGGATTTGGTAATACATCATTGGTGGTAAAGGTTTCTAAATGGTGTCAATCCTTTCAGGTTTTCGAGGAGAACATTATCGGTCATATACATATTTACGCTTAAACCCTTCGTTTGCGAGTCACAAGCAAAAACGTGCGATTTCAGTCTATCATCATAAAATATATTATTTCCCAAAGCCTTCATTTGTCGGTAAGCCATAACTTAATTAATACTTCACCAAATTTCATGATTAAGGCATCGTTTTAAAGCTTTCCTTAACCGCTAAACCGGAATAATATATAAATCACTCATTTCGACTTCGATTGCATGTTATAAGCGCAAACCGCGGTTTTTAAAAAATCAATGTGGTCGTAGAAGCTTCTGAATGGCGTCATTCTTTTTAGGTTTTCAAGGAGAACATTTTCGGTCAGATACATTTTTGCGATAAACCTCTTCGTTTGCGAGTTGTAAGCAAATAACTGCAATTTTCAGCGTAAATTTCTAAACGATCGAAGGGCTTTTTAGAAGGTGTCATTTTTTTTTTTTTTTTTGGTATGTGAAGACGAACATTTTTGGTTATATACACTTTACCGATTTCTACCGTCATTTGCGAGCTGCAAGCAAAAACATGCGATTTCAGTCAATAGAATCAGCCCACTCGCTTTCCGCGAAACCCATATAAGTATTTGGCGTTTTCTAGGTTCAGTGAAATATATGTCTGTGTAAAACAAACCCACCAACAAACAATCACAGATGACCATATCGTAACTTCAAGCATAATGTTTAAAGAGGTCCGGTAAACACGTAAATATTATGTTAATATGTAAATACCTTAAATTTATGTTTCAAAAAATAAATAATCTACTATTCTAACACATCTATTCTTTTCTTCAACCTTCACCTACGCCCATGACGCATTATATACGCACTATAAGATACTAAATATACGGTGTGAGTGAGAATGCTTCGCACGGGTATCAAATTATTAAAAATTAAGTATTTACTCAAATTATTTTATTATTAATACTTAATTATTTTATATATGTTATATTTTATATTATTTTTTAATTATTTTATAATAAATACGATTAATAATTGAGATGAACCTGGATACAAACAAACCAAATTCTAAATGAGCATTAATTTGGATTCAGTAATCTGAACTAAATACATAGTCAGGGTTTTGCTCTAGGGGATAGATTATTCGCTAATGAGGCATTCCTGGATTTCGCTAAAGCAGAATGGATTGGTTTTCAAGCTAAAATCATTCCTCCCTTTAAATAAAATGAAATAAACCAAATCAACGCAGAGATTTTCCGCCTTGTTTCTACGTGTAGGAGCATTAGATAAATTCTGAGTACACTGTGGCTTGTATACAAAGTATTTTTTTTTTTTTTTTGAAACGCTGAAACACTATTTTTTGTGTTGGCGCAAATGTAACTTCTACATGATGAGAATAAATAAAATGTTACAAAATAATATTTCATTGTTTTATGAAGGCATTTGAATAACATCTTCTTACGATGAATTACCAGGGAGGGGGGTACTCTATAAACGCTGAGCTATCTCTTATTATCAATTAACTCTAAATATATATTTTTTAATTATAACTTATATCTATGATGCCACAAGCGGTTTTCTTTTTTCCCTTTCCTGTTTCTTCTTGAAAAATTTGAATTCACGTTTACATTAATACTAGTAAAAATACCGATGGTTTTATCAAAACATCGATCTCGATTAAACAGCGACCACAAAACATCGATGTTTTTTAATTTACACATTCTTTGAACATTAACATATTAGTATCCAAACGTATTTAAATCAATGCTAAAGTGTATTGCAGGTTTTTTTTTTCATACTTAATGTTTTTATACATCGATTTTTCCAATATGGTTGGTTTTTCATATTCATTTAATAAAGATACAACTGTTAGGACCCAAACATATTCATACATTGAAGTCGTTTCCATGGTATATACAGAGAATCGTATTTCTAGTGAATGTTTTGTCCAAAACATCGATGTTAAAAACACATCTGTTTTTGTCCAAAATATCGATCTTAAAAACAACTTTTTATTGTTAAAAAAAGCTTTTGTTATTGTAAATGCATCGATGTTAAAACATATTTGTTTTTTCCCAAAACATGGACGTTAAAACATGTTTGATTTTGTTAAAAACATCGATATTAAAAACAACTGTTTATTGTTAAAACATCGAAGTTAAAAACATCTTTTTTATAATGAAAACATCGATGTTAAGAGCATATATATGGTTGTTTTTTGTCCAAAACATCAATGTAAAAAAGAACTTTTTATTGTTAAAACATCGATGTCAAAAAACCTTTTGTTATTGCTAAACCATCAATGTTAAAAACATCTTTGTTATAGTTAAAACAACGATGTTAAGAGCATTTATATTGTTGTTTTTTTGTCCAAAACATCGATTTTAAAACATATTTGCTTATGTCAAAAAGATCGATGGTATAAACAACTTGGTCATTGTTAAAGCATATTTGTTTTTGTCCAAAACATCGATGTTAAAAAGAGCTTGTTATTGTTAAAACATCGATGTTAAAAAAAACCTTTTGTTATTGCTAAAACATCGATGTTAAAAATAAATTTTTATTTTTATAACATCTTTGTTATAGTTAAAACATCGATGTTAAAACATATTTGTTTTTGTATAAAACATCGATGTTAAAAACATATTTGGTTTTGTCCAATACATCGATTTTATTAATAAAAACAACTTTTGTTATTGTTAAAAAAAAAAAAAAGTCAAGTACTAAAAACATCGATGTTAAAATCGGTCCAACAAACATCGAAAGTCAAAAAAACATCGGCTACGTAAGATTGATGTTTTGGGCAAAACATCGACGTCGACATCGAACATCCACATCGATGTCGCATCCCTAATTAATACTGTAAGTCGAAAGTGGTTTAATTTGTAATTTGTAAAAGGTTAATTAATTAACGCAGGTATCTCTTTTATTTATCTACTTATACTTTTAAGTAGTCTCGAAAGAAGTTCATATCGCTGGTTCAGTTCCTTTCTTTTGCGTCTAGCATGGTCTTTCCAAGTCAGTCGTTTGTCCATGTAAAGGCCGAGATGGCGTACTGAATCAGAGGTGGGTATCGGAGCGTTGTTAAAAAATACGAGAATGCAAGAGTTATGTTAAGTGGGAATGAAATAAGCTCTTGGCTTCAATCATATTTAGCCTACACCTCGTAGCCCAACTTGCTATCTCGTCTGGGTATTCCTGGAGCACTTAGTGTTGAATGCCAGGATAGCTGAGTCATCAGAGAATGTAGCCGATTATTTCCAGGATGTTGAATAATGTCCAAGTTATATGTTATATATTTCCACTATTAAAAATTATTTTTAGATGAACGTCAAAATGGTTATAGTTTCAGAATATTAGTCACAAAGCTCCTTATTGCGTCAACAATAGGAAACTTGATACTGTAGTACGGAATCAATTGCAATAATAAGGAACGCTAGACATCTCAAATGGCTCAAAAGCCCTCGCCTCTCGAGAAGATCCTGCTCCAAGCTTCTCAAGGGTGTATTTTACCGATCCTCTGAAGGCTACATTCGTCTCTTGGATAATTATTAAGATGGGTTAGGATCCATAGAGACCTAGGCGGAATATTAGAAAGGTCTTTTATAACATGAATGGCTTTACATTAGTAATATATGGTCCTTTCTGTTACAGTGCAAAGAGTTCTAGACTATTATGTAACCGTTACATGTACTAGTACGTAATCACATGTTAGAATGATCTAGACTATTCTGGATTGTTCCAGTTCGGACTATATATACAGGGTGTCCACACAGGGGCGTACCCAGGATCAAAACTAGGGGGGGCAAGCTATGGTCGTTCAGGTTATAACACCTTACCGCGGAAAAGGAGAATGAAACCAAAATTATCTATAATTATAGCAGTGCTTTATCAACTAAGTTATTACAGTTATTTGCTTGAAAAAATGTATTCTATTATAGCTTCCAGTCTTAAAAGCCTAAAAAATTATTGCTTCCAGCCTTCCAGGGGGGGGGGGGGGCAGCTGGCTCCCCCCCCCCTGCACCCCGCTGGGTACGCCCATGTGTCCACAAACCAAACGGCCAAACTTCAGAGATCGAAAAACTAAGAAAAAAAGACCTCTGGCATATGCTTCGTTTTCAAAAAAATCACAAAAAACTAAAAATAGTTGTACAAAAACTTATTAAGGTCATGGAAGAGCGGATTTCATTCCTTGAATGAATTTTAACAATAATTGTTATTCCAATAAAATTGTTGTATTTCAATCTTATACTAATAGAAATTTAATTGAAAAAAAAATTATTACAATGTTTAGATGCAGTGCGATCTGTAAGTACGCGATGTGATGGATGTATTGCAGCGAAAGGCCAGAAAAGAAAATTACGTTGACGCTGCCGAGATATTAAATATGTAATTTTAGAGAAAGTAAAACCTTCAAAATTTTCGGTTTTTTTTTTTTGGTTTTTTTTTCTCACTAAGGTAGTCCCACATATAAACTGAAACATTTATGTTTTCCTAGTAAGAATAATTAATTATTTTATTATTTTCTAAATTTTTATTTTTATTATTTAATTTTTTAATCTTTAGTTTTTGTTCCTAATGTTATGTACTTTAAATAGGTAATTTTCTTTATACAATGAATATTTGAATAAAAAATTATTTATTATTTTTTTCTGAATAAAAAATAATTATAATAATAATATTTTTTTTTCAATTGCCTTTCTATTAGTATTAATTTGAAATACAATAATTGTATTGGAATAACCCTATTCTTAAAATTTATTCAAGGAATGAAATCCGCTCTTCCATGTCCTTAACTAGTTTTTTCACAACTATTTTTAGTTTTTTGTGATTTTCGCGAAAACGAGGCATATGACAGAGGATTTTTTTTCTTAGTTTTTCGATCCTCTATCGATCCCTGAAGTTTGGCCGTTTGGTTTGGGGACACCCTGTTTTCATATGAGAAGCTATAGACTAGGGGCTTTGTCTGGACTTGAAAATCGAAGCAAAAAGTTACTTTTGAGTCACTTGTAGTTAAATTTTAAAAACCTGGAAATGCAAAAGGGTATAAATGCCAAAAAAATTTAAAAATAATCTTTTGCCTAAATGTTATATGTGTCAAAGCTATTCTTCAGAAATGGGTTTAAGTAATTTTTGTTGTTAGAAAGTAGTTCATTAAGAGTTTGAAAGATGACATGGGTGTATGCGCCAAATGTAGTTCACCCTAATGGGTATAAGTCATATGATTTTTGGATAATTTTCTCTAAGGCACTTATACTCTTTTGCATTTCTATGCTTCCTTTGTTAAGTTTTTACTAATTTGAGTTTTGTTGGTTGCCATTTTTTAATTATAATTTTACGATGATAAGATTATTTAAGCCCACGTTGATTTTAAAATATATATAAATATATTAAATTTTCTATTAGCAAATTACTTTTCTATGAGCAAATATTGTACAATGAGCAAGTATATTTAATAAAATCCTACTCCTGCACGTAACAAGGTTAGGTTTTAGGTTTTTATCTGGAAAAAAGCCTGTCTTGTGGAAAACTCACATTAGACTAAAACTTTACAGACGTAACGGTACTTCATTCGGCCTACTTGGCAACGTTCAAAATTTTCTTTGAACCGAGCCTCTATAAAGTAATTACTCTGGATTGCAAAATTAAAAACTTGGCTGTTGAGCGTGATCATGGCCAAATCTCCTCCTGTTTGAGGAAAAATTTTTTTTTTTTTTTTTAATGGTGGAAGATGTAATGACCGTAAATGTAATGAACAGGAAATAGTTGGGGGTGCGGTCAAAATAATTAGCGCAAATATGTGAGGATTACATATTTTATTGTAACCGACGTTTCGACCCAAATTTTAGGTCATCAGGGCTAAATGAGAAAAACCAAAAAAAAACAAAAAAAAAAAAACAGCCAATCACAGAAATTTTTTGCTAAACATATATAAATGTATGTCAAACATTAAACAAATAAAATTAAATAAGTTAGATAAAATAAACATAAACATTTTTTTTTGTAGAATTTAAAAATTATAGCTCTTAAAGTCTATAGGTGAACATAAAATAAGGTACAATGGTCTGCAGCAATGAAGCCCAAGTAAATAAGATGAAATGCTACAGAATAAGCCATTTATCATTATATTTTTATATTATCTATCGTTTTTACATTTTCGATTTACACATTACTTTGTATTTTGTATACTACATTTTATCTTATTTACGTAGGCTTCACTGCTACAGACTATTGTAACCTCATTATATGTTCACCTATGTTTTATATATTTCTCTACATTACCTCAGATATCATATTTTAAGCCTTATCTCATTTTCATTTATTACTTTTATCATGGCCTTACTTTAAGTGCTATAATTTTTAAATTCTACACAAAAAGATGTTTATGTTTATTTTATCTAACTTATTTAATTTTGTTTAATGTTTCACATACATTTAATCTGTTAATATAATTTCTGTGATTGGTCGTATTTTCATTTAGCCCTGACGATGACCTAAAATATGGGCCGAAACGTCGGTTACAATAAAATATGTAAATATCACATATATGTGCTAATTATTTAGACCGCACTCCCAACCTATTCCTGTTCAGGGTTTTTTTTTTGTTTTTTTTTTTTCAGATTCTCCTCTTGTAGTAATAGCAATCTTAAGAAAAGTCTAACTTTAAATGTTATCTAATGATAAATTAATTCAAAATTATTTTAATACTAATTATTTATATTTTAAGTATTTTTTATAAGAGGAGTAATGATTGGCTTGGCCGGGAATCGAACCCAGATTTCTTTATTGGAACTAGTAAAGCGCTCTTTGAAGGCCGCAGACTAAAGGATATTCGAAATTCTATATTTAAACCGACAGTAAATAAAGGATACTTCGATGGATAAAGGTATATATCGAAAAAGCGGATTATCACAGACCTTTTTAATTTTTTTTTATAAAAATATGAATATATTAAATTCATATTCACCGATCCCTTTGTGTAAGTATTCGCAATATTTTGTCTTAGAAAAGGATTTAATGTTATTTTCTATGTACAGTATTTGTAATCAACCTTCATTTTCATTTCAAAGTAACAAAACTCTGACAAGGCTTATCGTATAGGCTTACACAAAAATACAAAAGCTTCGAAAAACTCATGAATATGAATTAAAAAAAAAATAGCATATTTTTAGGGACACTAAGTAATCGTCCTGTTTGATCATCGATAGAGCAGCTATAACGCGTTGTCTTATTTAAATCCTATTCTTTATAATACAGTCAAATCGAAATTCACTGATAAAGATAAAAATGTTTCAGATTATCTAAAAAAAACAACGGGATTTAAAATATAACTTTACACTAAATTTAAAATTGTTTGGTAAAGAATTTAGAAGGGTTAAAGTTTTTATTTTTTTGACTATAGTAAGGATCAATGATCCATTTATAGGTATAAATAACAAACGTGTAAAAGGAACTTAAACAATATCATAGAGTAGAAAAGGGGCGTAATGACTGCGCTGTTGATCGCCCATATCAAACAAACTAACTAACTGTAACCAGTAAATCAATACTAATTATGATGCATATATATATATATATATATATATATATATGGGGGTTGGGATGGCCGAGTGGACAAGGGCGCTTGCAACAGATAATCAAAGTTAAGCAACGTCCATCGTGGTCAGTACTTGGATGGGTGACCGCTCCATTCGGGTGACCGCCCACCAATAAAAGCCACGCAGTCCAAGTCTACCCCCACCCCCGGGTATGTGAGGCCCGTCAGCCTACTGGAGGCGACTCACACCGACCGAGCGTAGGAGTGATGAACCTTCCCCGTGTATCTCATCGAGAATCGTGGTGTGGTTTTCAAGGATGTCAGTAACCGCCCGGAGGTTTGGTTCAGGGACGGTATGCTTCAGGGAAAGAAATATAGGGCCTCGGGGCCTGCTGACTCTGAGCTACCATAATCCTTGGACCTAGACCAGTTTGTCACTGTCCTTGAACCCGAGAGAGCTGACGCCATCGGTGGGAAGGACACTGCCAAATTGGCCCCAATGGGATTGGTTATGGAGCTATGGGCAGTCTGCCGCTGTACCATGGTGACCATGGCTTGCAGCAACGTGAGGTTTAGGCTACCTCCTACAGGCTGTCTGTACTCCCGCAAGCAAAACAAATGTCTGTAAGAAGACCACACAGCGCGGCCAAAGGTCTCATTAGGCCTATTGCGCCAACCGAAAAAAAAAAAAAAAAAACTCTCCAGTTTTATTTTTTATTTTACCTAAAGATAGGTTATGAGCCAGATATTGGCAATGAAACTCACACATTTTTTTCATAATTTAATCTATTTTAATTAACAATAATCAAATTTAGTAAAATTTATTTAACTTATAATTTATGAGGTAAATTACATAAAATGTCAGAATATTGATGCGCCAAAAGTCCCTGCATATATAATTTTTCTTCAACTTGAAGCCTAATTATTGATGCCAAATCAACTTTAATAGGTAGTCGTTCCTACCTTATTTCTTATCACTTCTCATAATCTATTTGGCATGGTGTGAACTAGTTTTTGGAGTAATTTTACCCCACAATTCCTTTAGTTTTCTTTTTAAGTGGTTTTTGTTCTTTATTTTAATTTTTACTTTCTGACGGCCTTGTTGATCCCACAGATGTTGTATTGGATTGAGATTAGGAGATTAGGGAGGTGTTGTAAGTTGCTGTGGAGAATTGTAGAGCAACTATTCTTGAACTTTCCGCGCTGTCGTTATCTTGTTGAAAAATGAATTTTTCCTGGAGATCAAACTTCATTAAACTTTCCAGTAAATTACTCCTCAAAATATTTATATAAACGTGTTGGTCCATTATTCCGTCGATAAATTTCAAATTACCAACTCCAGCAGCACACATACACCCCCAAACCAAAACACTCCCTCCACCATGTTTCAGAGTACCAACTATGTTTTTTCCAGGGGCTCTTTGTTAGGTTTTCTCAAAACTTTCCCCCTTCCATCTGATCCATGAATGTTAAATTTACTCTCGTCAATAAATAAAACACGTTCCCAGAACTATAAGGGCTTGTTTACATGTTCCTTTGCGAACTGCAGTTTCAATATCCGGTTCGTTTACTAATGAATACTACACCTAGGCTTACGCACATTATAGCCAGCTTTCCTTAGGGTTCTTCTAATCGTTTGTGCAGATACCCCAATCTTGTAATTTTCTTACACCATACCTGCTAAATTTAGATCACTTGTGTGGGGTTCTTTGGCCAACGTCCTTATGATAGCCTTCTTGTGGTGAGCTTGGAGTACGGGGGGCGGCCAGAGCGGTATCTACTTTCCATTGTACCCAGTTTTTCATACCGTTTTAGGACATACCTTAACATATTATAGCCCCTGTTGACGATTTGTCCTACTTACCTGTATGAGTTTTATGAGTTTCCTCAAATTTACAATTTGGTCGAGAATCGGTGGTGGAATCTCCATTTTTTATCACAGTCTTAACCGTTTGGGCCCAAATTAACACTGGCTAGTTAGGATTAGCCGGAGGATGAATGGGATAATTTGCAAACTATATGCATACAGTATCTTGGCTAATTCCACTGCGTGCAGAGACTTTTGGCGCATCAATATTTTGACATTTTATGTAATTTCCCTCATAATTTATAAGTTAAATAAATTATATTAAATGTAATTGTTGGTCATTAAAATAGATTAAATTATGTAAAAAATATGTGAGTTTCGTTGCCCATATCTGGCTCTTAAGGTATCTTAAGGTAAAATAAAAAAAAAAAAAAGCTTGAGGGTGTGCAGAGACTTTTGTTAGTAAATGTATATATATATATATATAAATCAATACTAACTAACTGTAAAAACAATTAATACTAGATATGATGTCTAGATAAGATAGATATACTACAGTACTACTTTTCAAAACATAAAAATATAATTTTACGAATGAGATAGATAACGTTAATTTATAATAATAATTTACTTTTTTTTTTTATTAGAATTCACAATTTCTATTTATAGTAGTGCTAATAGATGCAAAATGATTTTGGTTATCTTTTGCTAAAACAAACAGATTCGATATTTATTTCCAAAGCGTGAAAAGGCGATGTATAATTGCCAATGGGAAAAACACAGATTTTCCTAGTCCAAGGCGGAAAAGAAAAAGGATGCTTACCCACCCTAAATGTCGAAAGAAAACTTAAACCGCAGTCTGTTAGAAATACCTAGAACTCACAAATAATCACACTCAATTGTAGTATAATTAGCACTTACTTTGCAATTAAAGAAATTTTGAGGCCTATAATCGAGATAGAGACTATCCTCTGTTTTAAGTTGGACAAAACTGCACACAAAAATTTCATGATGATCGGTTGAGTAGATTCTAATTTTACTCCTGACAAACATCGGGCTAAACATATATACTGGTAAGTATTATCAAGCTCGTGTCCCGATGTAAGTCGGGAGTAAAATCAGAAACTACTCAAACGAACTTTATGAAATGTGGCTCATTGTGCATAATTTTCTTCAGTAAACTACAGTAAATAAAAGAAACATATTATGTATTTAATTTTCTTTAAAATTTACAGAAGTAATAAATCTCGAATATTCAGATGAATATATATATGTTACTAGATTACCCGTCTCTGAAAGTATAAAATTTATGATAAAATTCAAATATAATTTCATTCTGAATTGGATTTATTTGATTCTTATATATATTTGGAGGATCCAATGCAAAACCAGAATTCTCGATTTTAAAACAGTTTCAATATTAATATGTATTTTGGTTAGTTCATTAGTTTCTTCAGGACGCAGGAAAATACTTTGTAATCATGGGCGTAAATATTTGTTTTCCAAAATTCTTTATTAGAGGAAAATCATCATTTTTCTACTGACTCCCTCATACGAAATTTTTCATTTTTATACAATAATAATATAATTAATATAAATAGCTAATTTAGTATTAGCTTTATAATTTAGTAGTAAATCAATACGGTTTAGCGTTAGAGGTAGGAGTTTAGCAGTCTATTAGTGGGTTAATCTTCCGTTAAGCTAAATTATCTGATATAATCCCCTTAAGCATAACAATGTAAGTCTACTAATAATTTTATATTTCAAGTTGAAAAATAAAATATAGAAAAGAGTATTATTATTATATAAAAAAAATAAAAAGTACGGCGAGTTATCTTATTAACCCTGGGATTACCAGTGGTTGGCCTTGGAGCCCATTAATATTTATCCTGTCTGTTTTGCACCTAAATTATTAAATAAAACATCTAAAAAAAATAGAAGTTGTCAGAAAAACATTATAGATTTTTTGAACGTGCATTTAAATTTTTCTGTAACATTTTATGTCCAGAAGAAATAGTTGAGTAAAAAAAAAAAGAAAAGCCGCTTGGGGGCTCACAGATATAATTTAAAATTATTAAACTATTATTTTATAAATGCATTGATAATGAATTTCTAATAATAATTTTTTTTTCTTTAATGTATGTGAAAACACAAGTTTTGAAATTTTAAATTAGTTAATATCTTATATAGATATATCTTGAATGATGAATTAAAAAAAAAAAATGGAAATGATATTTCTAATTATCTTAAAAAATGACTTTCATTTGCCTTCATAATTTTTATTTCACATCCACAGTTTTATAAATATTGTAAATTTAAAAACTTTATTTAGAATTAATTAATAATAAAAGGAAGCTATTGATTATAGAGCCCCCCCCCCTTGGGAAACTAAAGATTCAGATAAGCCTTGGTTATCCTAGTATATATTTGTATATATTCGTATTATATATAGTAAGGGAAGAGCAGGGTTGGTTGGCATAGGGGGTAGGTTGTCCATCGGCTTATAGTTTCCATCACACCTGTTGTGAAGGCTCCACCATTGTACCATGTGACCCGCTCGGGAGTCTTGTCCTGAGTTTTCAATCCAATGCTAACAGTGTAGAGGAGAGTGTGCTTCATTGATTGATTTTACAACATGTAAGTAAATTTTTATATTTTCAGTAAATTTCGTTTAAAGGCATGGCAAAACATTTGACTCCAATTCTGTTCATATAGCCCCAAACTCCTTTGAAAAACCTAACCTTTCGGCTAACCAGTTTCTTGTTTGATTGTTCTCCACTGTCCTAGCAGCTATCTATCATATGATCTCTCTCTTGTCGGGTTGGTTGGCTCTCTTCAACTGGGGTTTGTTGGCGCAGTAGCAATCCACAAAAGCAAGGTAAACATAAAAAAAGGTGAAACTAACTATTGTCTTTAGTTACAGCAAGGAGGATGAGAGGAATTTTTCTAATGCAGAAAGTGACGACAGTCTAAACTTCTATCTTCTTCTATTGTCATTCTGTTTTCCTTTAATAGCTGTTAAAATCCGATTCAAAATTATTATACCTTGTTTGTTGTTTTTTTTTGGTTATTGGCCCTCCCCTTCCTCGCCTTGTAGGCTATACGGGGTTTCCCGGGCCAGGGGAGAGGGTGGGGGATTGAAGCCGAGTATTATTAAATTTTCCCCTGGCTCCGGGTTTTGAACTTGCTGTCTTTCGGTTCTCAATCATACGTTGCCATGGGCAACGCGTATTTTTTAACGCGTTTGCCCACTCTGCCATCCCGCCACCCGTAATTATTATACCATTATAGTACAGCTTTTAATAACAATAATATTTGTGAGGTAGTCCTCGAATGAGATGGCTAAACAAGACCGCCTACTAGGCCAACCTGCCCCTCATAGGGGTTAATTAGCATACCCTGGATTGACGAATTATTCAATTTTCTAGAATCTAGAATTAAATATTATGTGATGAAAAAAATACTTGAAGTAATCTAATACTTGGAGTTTACAGTGGCATCAGCCCTATTGGGATTACGAGTATATTAACAGGAACTACTCAACAATCAAAAAAGTGAAAACTGTTGCCAACCAACCCCGCTTTCCCCTAGTATATAGTATATATATAGTATGTATTCGAATAAATTTGTGTTTATCTGATCGATCCCAAACAATACTTCGATGAAGAAATTGAATATACATATTTAAAATACACAGTTCTAAATATTGTTCTTGATTAAGTAAAAAAAAACTGAATTGCAGTACCAACTTTCTCACATTGCAATGTGTGGGAAAAAAGTGTCTTGATGTGATATGGAATGACTCTAACTGATTAACAAACGTTTTACCACATCATTAGACTCTCTCCCCTTTGCAAAAATGAAAATCTGGGAAAAAAGAGGTTATTTAATTTCTTTTTCTGTCTATTTGGAGAAATGACCGGTCTGTTTAATATAAAACAGTCCAAATAAATTTATAATTTCAACCAGCCATCCAGATTTTGAGCCCAGAAAATCTGCTGGAAGCCAAAGTCGACCAGTTATTGGCTGTATGATGTGAATTGTGAAGTGGATAAGTGGTGTTTATCAAGATTATGACATATGTCATCTATGACGAAAATCGCATCCAATATCAACGAAGTTTATTCTTACCATATCTTATCAGGGAAAGTGCATAGAGTACATAGTAGGCTTGCAATATTAAGTGCAATTCATCACTATCTGATGGCATATGTTCAACTAATTGTTTTTAAAAATCTAAGCGAAATGCATGGCAAATATTAGTTATCTTCTTATTCAGCTTTGTATATTGTGGCATTCAGTGTAGAGGGGCCTCGATCTAAAGGGGTGATTCTTCCCAGTCTCGACCCATCCTCTGAATATTTTATTACTTATTTATTTATTTGTTTGTTTTGTTTTACGCCACTTTATGCCACTAAGGCTAATCAGACGATGCTACAGTGGGAGATCTAAATTTTGCCTATCCAGGTATAATTAGGATAGGGATCTTTAACGAGTACCTGACATCATACAGGCTCGGGACGTCCATTTTACGACCTATCCGAGGGACGGCATAGCCAAGGATTTTTAGTCCCTTTAAAAAATCCTCGGGCCACCGCGGGACGCGGTCCCGCGATCTTTAGTATTGTAGGTCGCCATGCTAACCAATATACCACAGGCGACCCCTATTTATTTATTTGTTACAGCTTCTTTTGGGGTCAAGCTCTATAAAAGTCTGGCATCATAACAATTTCTTGAGTAACAATAATAAACTCTAAAAAATAACTATATCAGCTATACATATAAAACTATCCTAAAATCTCAAATCTTGTAAAAATATCAGCAAGGCCAATATATAAATTACGCCCTTGCAAACAACTATTACTACCACATAATAAGTATAAATAATCTATATAAATAAAGATGAAATTCTGTTTGTTTGTTCTTTATAGAAATCCATACCGTTTGTCCTAAATTCTCTAAATTTCGCTCAGTGGTTCTTTGACCCCAGGTGCGAACAACTGTTCATATTAAAATTGCATAACTTCAGCCGATCTTCAGCTGATATTCTTTGTTGTTATACAAATCGTATTGATCTCGCTTTACAATGGTTCTTTACAAAATCGACCGTTTCATTAGAAAAATGAAATTCCCCGGGTGAAACCGGGATATGCAGCTATAATCTATGCAAATAAAGATGAAATTCTGTTTGTTCTTTATAGAAATCCATACCAGGTGCGAACACCAGTCCATATTAAAATTGCATAACCCCAGCCGATCTTCAGCTGATATTCTTTATTGTTATGAAAATCGTAATGATCTCGATTTACATTGGTTTTTTACATTAGAAAAATGAAATTTCCCGGGTGAAACCGGGAAATAAAGATGAAATTCTGTTTGTTCTTTATAAAAATTCCTACCCTTTGTCCTAAGTTCTCCAAATTTCGCTCAGTGGTTCTTTCATACCAGGTGCGAACACCTGTCCATATTAAAATTGCATAATTTCAGATAATCCCTGGGTATATTCTTTATTGTTATAAAAATCGTTTTGATCTCGCTTTGCATTGGTTTTTTACGAAATCAACCGTTTGAATCTACAAAAGTCTCACTTAATAGATTTAAAAAATTAAATTCTCCGGGTAAAACCGGTATACACAGCTAGTATAAAATAAAATGAACATCCAAAAAAATCAGTTTAAGCATCCTATATTTGTATGAAAACTATTTTACCTAGTTAATCTAGTATGAAACCTATTTTATCTCAAGATATTCGATTTTAGTTGGCTAGATTTCTATACCCAATTATATAAAAAAAGAGTTTCGTGAACATCTAATGCTCTTTGATTTAATATTTTATATGGTTGTTGAGTATTTATTCCTGAAAGAAATGAATTTATATATTAAATATATAAAGAGCTATATATTGGGCATTCAAATATTACATGGTATAGTGTCTCCTTTACCCTCATATTGCGCATTTGACAGTCTATCTGTGGCTTAATTATGTGACAGTTCCCTTGGAGTTTCTTTCCTTGGTATGATTTGTCTGCTTTATCCAATGGTAAAATTGTTTTAGGATATCGCGGTCTTCCACAGAGATGGTAGTGTAAATAGGAATTGTATAAATATTCCGATGAGGCTCAAGTGGCGGAGAAAACGTTTCATCATATAAAGCAGTTTTGATGTTGAGTATATGGAGGATTAAAGTGTATCACCTTCTATTCATAGCAATTGCCCCTGGTCGTCAAAAACGTTTGGTTCCAGAAAGCAATGTTTTATTCCAAACTTTTATTTCATTTTTTTCCTTCATTCTAATTTTTTAAATGTGGTGGAGAATTCCAAGTAATTTATCAACATAAAAGTAAGTCTTTTATTAAACTAACGTTGGAACAAAATTGGCGAGACTGATTCATACTATTGAGCCAATTTCATAAAAATTCAGTGTGCGGCGTGTACCATCGGTGGCTCACGTTAGAATACCGCCTCTGCCAAATAATTAGATCTTTGACACTTTGACGGCCGAAAAAGAATCCCTGAAAGTCATGTTCTCGTTTCTACACAATTTTAATATCGAATCCTCAGACAAGAGAACAGTTACTCGATTTCAGGTGACATGGCAGCCAAAGTGTTAAGAAATTAGAAATCATTTCTATATTGCTGAACATTGAAATAATGAAAATTTAAATAACGTAAATACATTTATTTTTATATTTATTTGTATTTATTTATATTTATATTCATATAATTATGAACGCATAAACGAGCGTAGGGAGGAGTGAAGAGCAAAGATTGTGTACCCTCTGTAATTTGAAAGTAATTGAAGACGTGTATGTCCTATGTGACATTGGTGTATGTCCTGTTCTCCAGGAGTTTAGGTTTAAGTATTTTAAGAATCTGTTGAGACAGGACGAACTGGTAGGGCTACTGAATGCTGGTGATTGCAAAGCTTTGTTTTTCTATCATTGTAATGCGTATAAATATAGAAAATTTTTAGTTGAGCAATACAATTCATAAAATATGAAATTACCTAAATTATCATTATGTATTGCTCTGTTATTATTATTTAATGTTTTTGATGCTAAGTTAATTGAGCTTAATTAGGATTAGATTATTATTCATATTAAGTTAATAATTTTTGATCGTTTTATTTTTTTAATGGTGCTAATACTGTAACGTTGATGTTGATTTTTGTATAATTTTATATATCTAAATAATTCTTCTCTTATTTTGTTTATTTATTTTATCTGTTATGTATTGCCTAGTTTTGTTTGTTTATTTTGATTACTATTCTCACACTGCTTATAATTGTATGAATTGATACATGTTAATAAGGATGTTTAATTTATTTTATTGATTATAAACATTGATAAAGAGTATTTATTTTATAGAGAGAGCTCTTGGCAGACGGTGTTAACCATGCCAATGCAGGCTTATATTTTTCTTTATAATGTTGTAAATTTATATTAATTGAAAATAAAGCTGTTTATCTATCTAAACGTATAAACGTTTATACGTTTATAAATTATATTTTATAATTAATACCGTATTATAAACATAACTTGTAGGATTGTATTTTTTATTGTTTATTTTATTATTTTTGGATTGCCAATACTGCATAATTCACTGGAATAGCTCCCGCCCGATAGAGCGAACAGCATTAAACAGCCCCGGCGTGAACGTGTTTAGGATAAAAAGTTGAAGTCGAAAAAGAGGTGATTCTTTCTTCATGTCTACAATGCGATGTTGTCATATTATTGAAATCACATAAGCTTCCTGCATAATTTTCAGGCGGGGTGAATAAAGTTTAAGAAAATAAAATCTACTTTACGACTTCATAAAAAAATAAAATGCAGCTTCATTTTTGAGGAAAATTCTAGTTGACTGGAAAAGAAATTCCAACAAGTAACTTTGCTGTTATAAACCCTAAACAAACACAATTTGTAACTTCATTAAAAACTTCAATTGGCAATTAATATTTAAAACTGTTCCCTAATCTAAAGTAGACAATGGCGCATGGGTTTTGAATTCCGTGTAATAGCCCTAATTATAAAATCTGAAGCACAGACGTTCGTTGAAGTTCTGAAGTCGTTTTAAAGTTTTTTGAGTTTCATCAAACTTTCTCAAGGTTCACCTTTTTTTTTTCTTTTTCATTTGTCTTTAATTTTTCTATTAAAAGTTTTAATAATAAATAATTAAAAAACGTGTAATGAGTAATTATTGAGATGTAAATTAAGTCTTAAAACTTTTTTAATCTCCTAAATAATCTTATATGTAATAATTCTGAAACATTTAGGAAAATTCCGTTTACATCACAGTACCACTTCTACTTCGAAACGTTAATTATGTTTTGGATAGGCAGCAAATAATGTTATTTATGTTATGTTAAAATGGGGCCTCGACTTTGTTGGGTTGAATATGCTAAGACTTTTGCTGTAGATCGATGGAAAATAGACCATACTCCGTATTTCCATGCCATTATGCCTGTTACGTTGTTATACGGCGAACAAATCCAGTCTCTTCGATATTGATATTCACACCGAAGTATGTTTTATGTTTGGAAACAAGTCGACACCTTCTCATCAGACGTAACCCCCTAATGGATACATGAACTTTACAAACGCCTAGATATGCAATGGGGTAACTGACATAATAAAGTAGTATATTGTAATGTAAAACAAGACAAGACAAAACAAAAACATATTACTGAAAAGAGTACTAGACTTGTTGTTGGAAAAAATTGTTCTAGTACATGTTCGTGATAGTTCAAGTACCTTCTACGCTTGTATGGATCGTTCTAGAATGTTCTAATTCAGACTAAATATAAGTAGTGACGGACTGAAGAGTTAGTCTTGCTGAGAAAATAAAAACATATGGTTACTTTTGTGTTATTTTGTAGATAGTTTTTGTAACCTTGTCAGTTCGTTGAGTGTTATTGCTTGTCTGACATTGTGAATTATTATTTTAACACGTTAGGTGCGGCTGCGTATTTTAGAGATATCCTGAATTGGACGGTATCCGTTCCAAGGGTTATTAGGGGTATCGGATGGGAATGCTCTGACGAAAGCGTTATTACTTTCACTTACCTATATATGAAATATATAGTAAGTGGAAGTATTGCGATCGTGAAAATTTTCGACTTCCGGTTTTCAACGGAAATACACGTTTTGGGACCCCCTGAGTCAAAATAACCAAGTCCCGCGAAATGGTCTGTGTGTGTGTGTGTGTGTGTGTGTGTGTGTGTATGTGAACAGACTAGCTCAAAAACTATAAACCGTGGGAACCTGAAATTGGGTAATAGTGTAGGTATATGCCCGCGATGTGACAGCAAAAATTTCATCAAAATTTCTCAAAGGGAGGGGGTACTTTATTTAATAACTTTTTACGTTTTTTTCGATTTTCTCAAAAACGGCTCTAACGATTTTGATTAAACTGAGTATTTGATCTATTTATATGCCTGAAATATGACTGTAAAAATTTCATCAAAATTGATTAACCGGAGGGGGGACTTTACTTAAAAAATTTGGTATCATTTTCCCATGTTTTTTTTATTTACTCAAAAACGGTTTTAACGATTTTGATCAAACTTGGTATTTGATGTATTTATATGCCCGAGATGTGACTGTAAAAATTTCATCAAAATTGATCTACGGGAGGGGGGACTTTACTTAATAAATTTTGTATCATTTTCACGGGTTTTTTTTATTTATTTTAAAAACGGCTTTAACGATTTACAAAAATGAGATATGAATGTAGAAAAATGTGTGACTTTAGGAAATGATAATTAGCAAAACACGTCAATTTCAAATCTAAGTAAGTTGGTAAGTGAAAGTTGTGTGTTGCGCGCACGCACCAGATTTTTTTTTTACTGAAAAGTGAATTAAATGAGCGCCTCAAGGGCATTATCTCTTGATAAGGATTGGAACTAGACATAATAGGCGCTGGACAGGCCCCCGGGGTCCAACACAGGATTTACGCCATACTCTATCGAAAATCGGACCTGGGAGTCCGATTCTAAAAAACAACAGAATTTCAGCTATTAGCAACATTTTCTGCACAAAAATGCAATAATTAAAAATCGACTAAATTGGGTGTTTGAAGTGTTCGGACTTTCGGACATTTCCATTGTGAAAACCGGCTGCTAATAAGGGAATGTAAGACATCGGACCCCGGGGACAAATTGCGCATTTAACGTGTTAATAAAAATTATTTAAACCCCCATAAGTGTCAAAAGCCTGGAAAAAAGTGATAGTCCGTCCGTTGAACAAAGTACCAGTTCCCACTTTAGCCTCCGGCTATAGACCTATCTCCATTCTTTCTAACCTATCCAAACCGCTTGAAAGAATTGTCCACTCCCAGCTCAATGACTTCCTAGAAAGAAATTCTCTCCTCAACCCTCTCCAATCCGGTTTCCGTTCTCATTACTCCACACAATCTGCTCTGGTGAAGATCACTCAGGATCTTCAATCCTCTATAGATGAACATAAAATCACCATCCTAATTCTCTTTGATTTCACAAAGGCGTTCGATACCGTCAATCATGAGATCCTTCTTTCTAAACTCCAAAATCTCTCCAGGTCAAACAGCGTCTTGAAGTGGTTCCTCTCCTTCCTATCCCAACGTTCGCAAACAGTTCACATTCCCGATATACCCCCTTCCTCATCTCTTTTACTAACACGGGGTGTACCACAGGGATCCTTACTTTCTCCAACTCTCTTCTCTGTTTATATTAACGATCTCCCCAAGTCCATCAACCATTCACAATACCACTTATACGCAGACGACCTCCAAATCTACCTATCCTTCCAAAATGCTAGAGGCAATCCGAAAATTTCAAGAAGATATAAACAGCATCAACGCCTGGGCAGAAAAAAATGAGTTAAGACTGAACGTACAAAAAACTAAGGCAATCCTATTTGGCTCCAGGCATCTTCTTAATTCCCTCCCTTACTACCCCTACTACCCTCAAACAGTTCCTTAGATCACGTGATTGCTTGTCCCCAAAAACCCGGCAACTCCTAGTTTCCTCTCTTATATTTCCCCATTTTAAATACGGGTGCCTTGTATACGGGGGACTGTCTGGCATGCATGAAATGAGGTTGAAGAGACTAATTCTCGGTCAAAAGCTCACCAAAGTTTTGTACTGTACATCCGCATGTTGATCTTACATTTTTTCTTTCTACATTCTGTATTTGTTATCTTTATTGTATTACTTTTCTTTTTTGTGTCTACCTTATATTTTAATTCTGTATTTCTTTTTATTGTTTTTATTATATTTTTTCCAAATAACCAGACAAATTGCTATTAATTTTGTTCATTATTGTTATTCTTAGGGGACTAAATGTCCCAGAATAAAAATTACTTTTCTTCTTCTTCTTCTTCTTCTTCTTAAGTGTTACAACTGTTGTCAGGTGTGGGATTTAAAGGTAAAAAAATGCCAATGCCAATGCAAATAGAATGGAGAACTTTTAGTAGCGAAACTAAGGAGAAAATTAGAAGAGCTGGATTTGGACATTACTGGTACAAAGCCGATCATGTTGGCCTGGTTAAGTAATATTCACTTGAGTCATAGCGGTTTTTTTTCTTTTATTATCACACCTTTGTTTGAATATTGAAATTTATTTGCATAGCCGCGTTTTTATTTAATATTTACTTGATCAAAATGAAGAATTGGGGTCGCCATTAATGTTTAATTAATATATGGTGTTATCGAATACTGGACATAGTTGAAGTTAAAAAAATAATGACATTTCATATACACTTTTTAACCAAAAAAGTGGTGATTTATGAGACCAGAAAAAAATAAGAGAAAATAAAGAGATAATTTTATTTATTTATCTTTTTTTTTTATATCGCAGAATATAATATTTTGCTTTCTTATTCAAGATAGCAGCTCCTAAGTGTATTCTAATGTAAGCAGACTGAATGTCTAATATAGAATACAGATAAAAAAGTTATTAAAATATTTTATATCAGAACTACGGAAAATTTAAAGTAGAAGTAATAAAAAAATTAGTAAATAAAATACTCGAAATGGGAGTCTTCCATAATTCTATTATACTGGAGCTACCAATAAAGTATCTTTATAGGTCCCGTGCCGAAACTCGTAACTTAATCAATTCGAATCTGAAAAATATTAAGATGAGATATATATTCAGATTGCAATTATTTTACCACAGGTCTACTAGAAAATATTAACAGCAAAAGTATATAATGTGCATTAACCATTATTGTATTAAACATAATATAGTAAAGATAAAATAACATTAATTTTTTTTTTTCTATTTCTATGATAATGTATGATGAAAATTTAGAATTGGTAAATGATTGCCTGTGGAAATCTGTTTTTCATCTGGGGCATTAAGGGACAAACTATTTTAAAAATATTATTTAGTGAGAATTTTCTAATTTCCCATTTCTGTAGTAAGCATATAGAGGATATATTTTTAAAGTTAACGAAACACATGGGGTCGAGTGGGCTAACGAGTTAACAAATATATGTTGCCCCGTACATATATGATTGATAATCAGGAAAAAGCAAGTTCGAAAACCCAGAGCCAGAGGAAATTTAATTATCCTAGGCATTAATATCCTCACCCTCTCCCCTGACCCGGGAAAACGCCGTATAGTCTAAAGGAAGGGGAGTACAAAAAAAACTCACAAAACACACAATTCAAAGAAAATGAAACTACCTAAATTATTTTACAAAATTTAGAACCTTATAAATTCACTAAAACTAAAATAATAATGATGATTAAACGCATCTGTGGGGCATAATGAATCAGCTGTCCTATACTTGAGCAGAACAAAATACAGACAGTATTTTTCTGAAAAATAGTTAAACTACCATAATATGAAAATGAAGTTACAAATTGTTATAAACCAAGATATATCTTCGAAAAACTCAGAAACTCGACTGTTCAGTAGCGTGTCTAGATTATCCCTGGGACAAAATAATTGATAGGAATAGCAATTCATTTTTTTATATATTTCTGTTATCATCAATAGCAAGGCGCATGGATCCTCTTGCATTGAGATCTAATGCATTTTTTGGATTTTTTACAATACTATGAATAAAAATAAACGAATAGGCCGTTTCCTACAGTTAATTTAATTTAAGTGCATGAATCCTAACAAATATTTATTTATGGTGAACATTTGTATTCTGTAACTGATTTTTATTTCTACAGTTTGTTCTCTTGAATTCGAACACAGTTTTTGAAAACTGAAGCATAAGTCTATTTCAAACATTTAAATTTTATAAAACAATATATATTGATTGATTCGGAAATAAATTGCTGTTAATGCAACAAACAAGGAAAGGAATATATAGGAGGTGTCGCTATTAAATAACGAGACTGACGCTGCTACAGAAGAAGGGCGCATGCACCAAACGCCAGCAACCAACAGCTGGAATCGTGAAGCCTTCTCTTTCGAATGTAGTGCCTCTTGCTTCTGTAAACAAATCAGTACAGCCGTAGCCTTCGTTCGCATCAGAGTTGTTTTTTTGTTTTGCCGGAATAATGTTAAGTGTAACAGTAGAGCAACGAATTGTTGTGAAATTTCATGTTAAACTTGGAAAAACCGCTACTGAAACTTATAATTTATTGAAAGAAGTGTCCACCATCCATGCACTGGAAGAACCCATCTTCACCGAGAGCCAAAAAAGCTCGAATGAGCAAATCAAAATTCAAAGCAATGTTGATTGTTTTTTTCGATATTCATGGGATTGTGTACCTTCACTGGGTTCCTGAAGATCAAACGATTAATCAACATTACTATCTTCACGTTCTTGCTGAACTCCGCGAAAGAATAAGGAAAAAACGACCTGAATTGTGGAAGGACAAGTCATGGGTTCTCCACCAAAACAATGCGCCGGCTCATTCCGCATTGTCTGTAAAGAGGTTTCTAACCAAATTCAGCATCCCAGTGTTAGACCATCCGCCTTATTCGCCGGATCTTGCGCCGTGCGACTTCTATCTGTTTCCTAAGGTGAAATCTGCATTAAAAGGAACAAGATTTGAGTCTGTTGAAGCTGTGAAAGAGAAAGCGGCACGCGTCCTGAAGGAGCTGACAGAAAAAGACTTCCAGCACTGTTTCGAACAATGGAAGATTCGCATGGAGCGTTGAAGGGATAGAGGAGGGGTGTATATTGAAAGTGATAATAAGTAAAAATGTATGAAATAAAAATAAAATGTTTTACAGCGTCAGTCTCGTTATTTAATAGCAACACCTCGTACACCATTTTATAGGTATTTGCCCGATATTAAATGAATACGGGACATGGTTTGATAAAAAAAACATTAAACGGAATAGAAGTGATAAATTATTTGAATGGGAAAATTAGATCTCTCTAATCGGGTATGCGAAAGAAGCCTGGAAATACAGATGTTATAATTGACGCCCATCATAGACGTTATAATTATTAAGACCTGTTATAATATACGGCCTCTTTTGTAATATTTCATTTATCAAAAGTTCCAGTATTTGTATTTTATTAATTTTTTATTTTTTCTCTGCTTGCTCGAAATTATAATTACATTCGTATATCATTTTTCGTATACTTAGTTATACTTGTAAAGGTTTAATGTAATTTACAATGCTAATGAGTGAAATATGTAAATCAGCAATAGTTTACTAATTTAATGCTAAGGATTTAAATGTATTTATTTTGTAAACAAGCCACGACTCCCCTCTAATGGCCTAATGCCAAGAGTAAGTGCCTAGTTATTTTTTTCGGTACTTTTTTTTCTCAAATAAAGTCATCATCATATAATATATTATTTCTCAAAGGTCTCAAATTCAACGCAACCGCGCAAAACCGTGGTTTTTTTAATACAGGTTTGATAGTAGAGGTTTCTAAATCTATTCTAAATAGGTGTCAATCTTTTCAGGTTTTCAAGCAGAACATTTTCGGTCATATACATTTTTTCGATTAACCCTCTTCGTTTGCGACTATTAAAAACGAAAAACAGCAATTCTCAGCGAAAATTTCAAAATGGTCGCAGGACTTTGTTGAAGGTGCCATTTTTTTCAGTCCCTTGTTCATTGTCGCCGTCTTTTGCGAGTGACGCCGTAAGTACATGCGATTTCAGTCAATAGAATTTTATTTTGTACTCGCTTTCCGCGAAACCGATGTGTGTTTAAGTTGGTGATGTTTTCCAGGGTCCGCTCTTTCAGTGTCATCTATTGTATGTCTGTAGCATATGAATCTGAAGTGAGAGCTCTTTCTAAGGCGTAGAAGTAAAAAGAATATATATAAAAAAAATACTAATGATTATCATGCAGAGAGCTGGACGAATCTACCTTTTATATTGAATTTATCTTTGTACGAAGTGGATCAAAAAAGAAAGTTTTCTTCAAAGAACAAGTTCTGTCTGGTTCCTTTAAATTTTTTGAACTTCTTAGTTCTTTCTTAAGCTAGTTTGGTATTCTCTTATACAAATTGGATACTTTCCAAACTCTTTTAAAGGTGAGAAGAAAGAAAATTTGGAAGTTTATTATTGGAAATGAAGCCTTTGGCAGGTGTCTAGAAATTGTTTTCTCTTATAAATTCCCTTCAAAGGCCTACTTATAATCCGTAACAGACACTTATAAAGTGTAATATCTAAAATCCTACAGAATAATACACTTCTTCTTATTATAAGAATATTCCGTGAAATAAGAGTTAATATAATTTCGAAACAAGTATAATACTTCAAAACTCCTTTCTTTATTGCGACCTTAACTTCAAAGGGCGTTAAAAATTTTATTGTTCGTTAAAAAACCATCATCAGAAAAATGCCTTATCAGATTATTTCATAAGAATATACATGATATACATATAGACGAGATCTTGTAAATGTTACCTATCTTCCCAGTAAATATGTCAGAAATGATTCAATTTTATTTCACTAAATGCGGAAACACGTTATGTTGCACTAGGTTCTCTTAGATTACTTTTAGGGCGGATTCACACTATCGCTCCGCTCCCGCTCCACTCCCGGTCCGCTCAAATATTCTAAAGAGAAATAGACAGAGAAATCAATTTCACGGCCAAAAAAGTTCAACTTTAAAAAAAAATATATATATAAATAATTATAAATTAATTTAATTAATGGTGAAGAAATAATTTAAATTTTTTTTCCGAATGTATTCGAATACGCTTGAAATGATAAAAAAAAAAATCACCAACAATACGCGCGGTTTTTCGACGAGAAAAATTCATGTTAGGTTTGAGATATATTTTGCTATGAATTAATGTACTCGTAAAAAACGGTCACCGATTTATTTATTGACTACATACTCATTACTATTATAAAATAACGTTCAATTTGAAACGAATAAAAATGCTGTATATTATGAAAAATGTCAGATCATTAACAAAAAATATAGTAAAGCAAAAAATAATTAAAATATTAATCAGGAAAAGGAGAGAACACAATCGGTAAATTGCAGCATTTACTGATTCCAACTTGAAATTTTCAAGCGTATTCGAATACATTCCGAAAAAAATTTAAATTATTTCTTCTTTCTTGAATCATTTCTTCTTATTTCTATTTCATGAATAAATGAATACTTAAATAACTGAAAGTTAATCATCAATTAAAATCCGAATACAGACAACTTCGATTATTAATGGCTTTAATAGCTTAAACCTTTCAAAAGTGAACGGTGTAAAATTATATAGTGTGAATATGGTAAGACATTAGGAGAGCGGACCGGGAGTGGAGCGGGAGCGGAGCGCTAGTGTGAATGGGGTAGAGCGAGAGCGGACCGGGAGCGGAGCGAGAGTGGAGCGGGCGCGAAACCGATAGTGTGAATAGGCCCTTAAGGAACAAAGCCGTTGAAGTAAGGAGGATATCAATGTGAATTCAGGCAAAACCGATCAACCAGAGGCCAAACAATCTCTCTCCGTCAAATATTAGAAGAAAAAAATAGAATATAACGGAATAGTACATCAGCTTTTTATCGATTTCAGAAAGGCATAGGTATGACTCTATTAACCGCCAAAGTTGTATAACATTCTTGTCGAGCAGGGAGCTCCAAAAAAGTTAGTAAACTTAGTAAAAATGTGTATTACAGAAACGTTCAATAAAGTTAGAATCGGTAATTCTGAGAAGTTCGAAGTTTCCATTGGGTTGAAACAAGGAAATTCTCTCTCACCTGTTTTATTTAATTTAGTGCAATGATATGACATTAGGGAGGTGCACGTACCGGAAAGGGTTTGAATTTGGGAGGGAATATACACGTCCTCGGATAAGCCGATGATTTGGTATTGCTTGGGGAGGACGTGGAAACTATGGAAATGAACACAAAAACGTTGATGAAAGCCGGACAAAAACTTGGACTAGAAATGAATACGGATAAGACAAAATATATGGTTAGTCGTAGAAGTGGTGAGGATTTTGCTGATATCGACGTAGGAGGGAATACGTTTGAACACGTATAGAAATTTAGATATTTAGGGGCGATGGTAACTAAAACAAACGAAATCGATGAGGAAATTAAGGCTAGATTAAAAGCCGGTAATGCTTGCTAATTTTCAGTCGCGAAATTGCTTAGCTCACGCCTTCTATCCCGAAACTTAAAAATTAGGATTTACAGAAGTGTTATTCTTCCAATGGCCCACAGTGGGAAAATTTTGTCATTTAGCGGCCAAAAATCTATAACTCCTGACCGAATGACGATAATCGAATAATTCTTTTTTTATTAATGAGCTTGGGATTCCCTTCATCATTGAGAATCAAAAAAATATAAATAACATCCCTCAAAGTATTTCAAATACTTATTTGAAATATATTTAAGTTTTTTATATATTTAATATTTAATTTTTATATAAATCATTTCTTCACTTAAATTTAAATAAATAAGCTTATTAGGTGCAGGGTTATACATAGAGAATGAAATGAGTCAGTATTATTATCTATTGAGCTTTCTGCTTATATACATATCTTTTTCAGGCATTTGCTACTTTTGAATGATTTTAAAATAATTTTTTTCTAAATAAGAAAAATTCCAAACAATAAAATTAAAAATACCCCATTTTTTAGGAATTTTAAGGGAATAAAATATTTTCATATAATTCAACGAGAAGTATATTTTATGATTTAGTCCAATTGGAGGCCGATTATATAATAAAGGTTCAAATATAGAGATTTAAATCTTAAAATCGATATATCGCCGATCGATCGCATTTGATCGATCTAATTCTATTATGGTATTTTAGTAACTAAAATCAGAACCAACTATTGCCAATAATAGAAGTTATATCAATTTAAATACTTTCTTTTCATAAATTACATAGTTAACGTCGATGAAATTAAAACGCATTTTTATCCAATAATTTTACAGCCATTCTTCTTATTTATAAAATATGTTTGGTGCATTATTATAGAAATTAAAGCTTAATAGGGAAAAAATTGAATTTATTTTAAGCAAAATCTATGCTCATCTCTCTGGTATTATTTTTTTTTTCTATTCAGCTTTACTTTTATATTATTTCACCAAACATATTTTATAAATAAGAAGAATGGGCGTGTGAAATTGCTAAACTTAGTAGTGAGCGTATTCCGAAAAGATTAATAAGTGCGGTGCCGAATGGGAAACGTCCGAGGGGGAGGCCGAGACGGAGGTGGGAGGATTTCATTTAAGGCGGATCTATCGAAGTTGGGTCTGGAAGACGGTCGATGGATGGAGGTGTGCGGGGAGCGAGTGGTGGTGTCGGCATCGAACCTTCGGGTTCGTTAAGCCTTCATTATTTTTATTATTATTAATTTTTTGTCATTATTCCATTTTTCACGTATTCCATTCCATCGACATGTGTGCTTTATTTCATAATTAGCAATAATTATGTTAATGAATTATAATCATATTAGTCAACATTTGATTTATGAATATCAATAGTAGGGGAGAGCGGGGTTGGTTGGCAACAGTTTTCACTTTTTTGATTGTTCAGTCTCTTCCGTTAATATAATCCCAATAGGGCTGATACCACTGTAAACGCCAAGTATTAGAGTACTTGAAATATTTTTTTCAACATATAGTATTTAATACTAAGTTCATAGAAAATTGAAGAATTCGTCAATCCTGAGTATGCCAATTAACCCCCTATGTGGGGCAGGTTGGCCTAGAAAGTGGAGTGGTTTTGCTATCTCATTCAAGTACTGCCTGACATAAATTATTGTTATTTGTGTTGTTATTTAAGCTGCACTATAATGGCATAATAATTTTGAATCGGTTTTTAACAGCTTTTAAGGGAAAATAGAATGACAATAGAAGAAGATAGAAGTTTAGACTGTCGTCACTTTTTGCATAAGAAAAATTGCTCTCATCTTCCTCGCTGGAACTAAAGACAATTGGTAGTTTCACCGTTGATTATGTTTACCTTGCGTTTTTGAATTGCTACTGCTCCAAACAAAAAGTTGAAGAGAGCCAACTAACCCCACAGGAGAGATCAAATGAAAGATGGCTGCCAGGACAGTTGAGAACAATCAAACAAGAAACTGGTTAGTCGAAAGGTTAGGTTTTTTACAAAGGAGTTTGGGGCTATGTAAACAGAATCTGTGTCAAACGTTTTTCCATGCCTTTAAACCAACTTTACTGAAAATATAAAAATTTACTTACATGTTGTAAAATTAATCAATGAAGCACACTCTTATCTACACTGTTAGCATCAGATTGAAAACTCAGGAAAAGACTCCCGAGGTCGAGCAGGTGACATGGTACAATGGTGGGGCCTTCACAACAGGTGTGACGGAAACTATAAGGCAATGGCCAACCTACCCCCTATGCCAACCAACCCCGCTCTCCCCTATCCTAAATAGAGATTTAAAATTCAAGAATTGTATAGTAAAAGTAAAAAAAAAAAAAAAAATCCATCTCAGAGATGCACGGAGCGTGCGTCAGACAAATGTTAAACTCTCATCGTTAATATAAGTTTTTTTAATAAGAAAACAAGATGAACAATTTCGTAAAGTATTTATGATTTCAAAGTGTACGAAAAAAAAAAAGTGTAAAATATTCAAGGACAATTGGTCTTCAAAAGTTTAAAAACCCCGCGTGTTTTAAAGACCTTTTGATCCATTTAATATACGATAGAAGCTTCCAGCTGTTTAAGGACCATTAACTTTGAATTAAGTTTGCCCAAGCATGTACTTTAAGGATTGAAGGTTCAACTCTATTAAAGTTCCGTAATTCAGAAAAATACGAGTGATTAACATCAAATTTCCTACCAAACCAACTTTCCACTTATCCGAAACAACTCAAATCCAATGGACTAAGTAAAAAAAAAAAAATTGATTTACAGTGATAGAAAATTCGAAGGAATTTTCAACTTTGAAGAAAGTTCTTTTATCCTCCGTTTTTTTTTTTCTTTTTTCAACAGAAAAGCAAAGTTTTCCGTAATTGGTTATTTCCACCCTCTAAGGCATTCTCGGAATGTTTAGAAAGAAGATCTTGTTTGTTAAGCATTATAACGAAATGTTTTCAGGTCTTAAACATTTTCCTTATTGCATAAAAGTAAATATTTTCAAGAATTTAAATTTTAAATATTTTTCTATTAATAATTTTAATTACGTTAAACTGAAAATCCTCTAAAGAAATATCAGTTGACCATTACAAACCTATAAATGTTTTGGTATAACTAACGAATCTTATATGAGGTTTGTTCCAACAAGTTTGTTAAACATAAAATGGGGAACTCTTTTCCTCTATGAAAACCAGGGTTTAAATTTATAATAAATTTACAAATTTATTACTTATTTACAAATTTTAGCCACAGAGTAACTGTATTCCTAGTTTGTCATTTCGAGCATCGTCAGGATGATTCATAGTCAGGATTTTCAGTTAAGTAACTACAAAGTAACTAATCGTAACGATACATAGACACACAGGCTTATATCTTCAGAGCCAGAATAAGACTCCAGTCCATTGCTTCTTATATTTATCCCGAAATCGAATATTCCGGTGTAGGATATTCTCGAACATTCTAGAAGATCCAGAAGATGTACTAGAATAGTTAGGTAACTGATTGTTCAGGGAACCCATATATTATTTTAAATTATTTTAGTTTATTTCATTATTATCCAGAGAAAAACAGAAGACGCTTCACCAAGTCAGTCAGCTGTTGAACCTCGCCAGCCGAGTACGCATTACTCTTTCACAGAGTTGGGCACTATCCGAGTAAAAAAGTACTAGTTTCGGATACTAGATACTTAGTTACAGATACTTTTTTACTCGGATACTGTACTCGAATCCCTCCAAAATTTTCAAATGTATCCGAGTACTTCTCGTATCTGTCAGATTCGGATACAGTGACTACTCGTATCTGTCCGGACAGATACCCGAGTATCTGTGAGTACTTCGGTATTTAGTTATTTTTTTCCGGATACTATTTCGGATATTTCTACTTCTGGGGCTGGGTTGTTTACAGTTCCATTATTATTCTAATATTCTAATAAAATTATAAACAAATTATTAGTATTAAGCCGTCAACATTTTATCGCTTCGAAATAAGGGTGCAATATCCAAAGCGTTAATTTTGACAAAAAGTAATAATTTAAAAAAAATATATAGGAATATTCCATTGTGAAAATTATTTACTTTTTTTATCTTTTCGGATTTTTAAAATTGTAAACTACTGTGATGATAATAGTGGCTTATAATATTATATATAATAGGCTTATATAATAGTGGTTTTTATTTCTGTAGAAAGGGAAAATCTTCTGGCAGCGATAAAACTCTTACTAGTACCTACCAGACGCGCGCGAGAATCACAAAAACTCACCCATAAAACATACGATTCATTCTTGTGCCAATTTATTCAAAAAGGTTCCTAAACACGAAATTCGGTCGTCTGGCTGGTTAAAAATTTTTACTAATACCCGCCAGACGCGTTTATAAGTTAAAAAAATCGTTCCGATCCAGGTGAACGTTTGCCTTATTTTTCCATTTAATTTTTATTTATGAGCATTTTTAAATGTTCTAAGAAATCATTTTTAGGGGCTTAACATTCACATTTAGCAAAAATAATTATTACTATCGATGCTAATTATTTATATCGGACTTAAAAAGCATACTACCAAGCATTATTTCTTGGGACGAAGAGGACTTATTGTCCAGTCCATGTATTTTTGTTGCTCCAAAATAACTTCCTGTATGATCATTGATTAGTCAATGTGAATACATAAATGTAATGTTTTAAGCAAATTCTTTGTAGTATTGAAGTCACCTTTTAAAAGTTATTTTTTTATTGATTCGCCAGATTTTTCTAGAATTTACGTTTAAAATGTTTAATTAATTATAAGTACTTCTTTGAGTAGATTTAATGTACAAATTTTCATTCTGTCATAAAAAGAAATATTGTTCTAAAAATATTAAAAAACAAAAACAAACTATTTTATTATGAAATGTGAAAAACCGGAATCATATAAATAATGCCCAGGTCTGCTTGTGTGTACTCTCAGTTTTATCTAATTATTGAGTCCAGATATGAACAATTTGTATACTGTACCATCTATTGTATATTGCTAGTTTTACAATTCCTTATCTTAAGTTTACACCTGATGGTTGTGTACCCTTTCACTTCAAAAGGGTTGGGTTTCCCCGCAGTAAACCCTTTGAAGTCGGCAAATTAACCTGTCCTACCTCTACCCTTATAATTTTGCCCTAGTCTCTGCAACACTCTTTACTCAGAAATGAAAACAGGAGTTTTTTTATCATTGAAATATTCATTTTTAATTTCACTATCTTTTACATGATTGTCTTTGTAAAGTACCCATGTCAATGCTAACACACCATCAGTTTGATGAGGTTTCCATTATTTTGTTACTTCTTGTTGTTACCAGCCTATGCGACAATGACAAAGATTCCTTAGTCATTTTTAAGTTAAAAAGATAAAAAGTTGAATAAATTATTAAAATGTAAAATAGTATAAATGTTTTTCCATATAATTTAATTGATTTGTAAAAAAATTGAAATAGTTTGTGAATTGCATTTTATTATCTCAAATAAACTGTTCCTGATTCTTTTTGATTTATAGCGTCTCCATTTTAGATAGGAATGTTTCAATTCATATCTACTCTTATTGTGTGTTTCTTTATATTTTGATTATAATAAAACGTACTATAATAAAATTTATGTGCAACTAATATAGACCCTCACAACGAAATAATCAGAAGTTAAAAAAAATTGCGTAGTAGCCCCGCACCAAATTTTAAAATTGTAAATTTTTTCGAAATCTGCTCCCCCAATATCTTAAACGCTCATCCCGAAGAAATCCTCCCTCGCTGCATCGAATTTTAAAATTGATTCCATTCACCAAATCCATACCCGTATGAGCCCTCATTTAGTGTATATTAACAAAAATATAAATTCTATTCGTATTAATTTTAGAAGTTACAATTTTCTCAGAAGTAGAAGTGTCCGTAAAACATTAATACTTTTTCAAAATCTACGAACGCGTAAACATAGATATAGACAGACAATCATAACAAATTAATCAGAAGTTAAAAAAAAAATCGTAGAAACGCTCTCCCCAACCAAATTTTAAAAATGTTACTATTTTCAAAATCTGCCGTTACCATAAAGACTCTTCTCGAAGAAAACGGAAAGTTAATAAAATGTCCCCCCCCCCCCACCAGCATCGAATTTTAAAATCGATAGTATTTTCCAATTATAAGCCACTATTATCATCACAGTAGTTTACAATTTTAAAAATCTGAAAAAATAAAAAAAGAAAATAATTTTATATTCCTATCGTTTTTTTTTTTAAATTATTACTTTTTGTCAAAATTAACGCTTTGGATATTGCACCCTTATTTCGAAGCGATAAAATGTTGACGGCTTAATACTAATAATTTGTTTATAATTTTAATAGAATATTAGAATAATAATGGAATTGTAAACAACACAGCCCCAGAAGTAGAAATATCCGAAATAGTATCCGGAAAAAAATAACTAAATACCGAAGTACTCACAGATACTCGGGTATCTGTCCTGACAGATACGAGTAGTCACTGTATCCGAAGCTGACAGATACGAGAAGTACTCGGATCCTTCGGAATCCGTCCGTACGGATACGGATACTATCTGTATCTGCTCTCATGAGTACTTTCCACAGCTACAGTATCCGATATCTGTATCTGCAGATACAATTTGCCCATCTCTGCTCTTTCAGGCTTAAACATTCTTTAAAAACATTTATTGCATTCTTGTTTACCCAGGGTGTTCAGTTGTGTATTGTGCATATTTGCAGACATTATTTTAGAAGGCGGATTGAAAAGGAAGATTAAGTTTCCAGCGGGATGGACATTTAAAGTAAAATAATTCCATTATTATTTTTTTTAATAATGTATGAACATTAAATTGTGTTTAATCTTCAAATTTAAATAACATTCTCTAAACATTGAACATTGAACTCTTAACTTTTAACATTAAAATTAAATTGCTAAATTCAGTTATTAGATCTATCTATGTATTATAGTTATTAATCGTTTGTTTATTATTTTACTCTATAGTTTAACAATGGCCATTTGATTGAAGCATATTTTTTGCGTATAATAGCTTATAAAATAGAGTTTTTCATTTTCCATTAATCATTTAAGTTTCATTCCTATTTAATAAATTATTTGTATTTAATAAATTATTGTTTAAGTTAAGTTTAAATATCAGAGAATTTTGTTTATTTATTTCCTTTCATTCATAGTGTTTTGTTCATCTTATTAAGTATGCTAATATTTTCTAAATTTCAAAATTAAACTTTATGTAAAATATCTTTCATGTTATTATTTTATTATTTATACCTATTTATTACATTAATTAACAAAACTAGGAGCATTGAGCACCGGCCATACTTTCTTCATCAGGGAAGCGAAACGTGATTATTATTAAAACCTAACTTGCCTAAACACTGATCAAACAAGAAGTCTATACCTTTTTCAATGTAATAGACTCAAATATAAAATCATTTGGTATAAACACACTTTACATTATTTTTTTCGATCATGAAAATGAATTTTCATAGAGTAACTTTATACTTTCCAATAAAGAATAAAATCAGAGATCCAATCAGCAACTCTTTTAGAATTGTTTGTGAAGTTGAATACTTGGGGGACCATAAATCCAGCTTTTGGGGGCCACTTTTCTGTAACTTCGCCCGATCCTATCGAATATTTCATAATTACAAGGTGCTTCAAGTTTGATTCAATTAGATTTTAATTGACAAGAAAAATGATTTATACCTTTATAAAGGAGATATTTCTTTTTCAAAAATCATTTCCGTCGACGCTAATATGTTTTATTTTTAGATTTATCATTTATTCCGTTTTGAGTAATATTATACTATTAAATTTTAAGTGAGATTTTTTTCGTTTAAACGGGTGGTGACATTATATATACAGGTAAATAAGATGACAGGTATTAACAAAAAAAAAATAATAAGCTTTACACAGATTTTTATAATTTAATAAAAATCACTCCTGCGATTCAGATTAAAATTTCCATATCGAAATAGGATTAAGTATTTGTTAATATCATATATTATTATTAAAATAGTCCAAGAGGGCTTTAATTGCCAATGAAAAAAAAATCTTTTAAAAGTAATTTACTTATATTCATTAAAGGAACATTAAAAAACCTGAGAATTTCAGAAAGAATATTATTTAGTTTATAATCTTGCCGAAGGCAAGGAATATGGACGACAAAATTATAGTTTCTAATATGATGGGTAATTGTGTATCTAAGCGGAGCCATCTTCCTGTAAATATCATTCAATTTTATTTATTTAAAGAACTAAGCATTATTAAATTATTTCTGAGATTTAGAAATAGCTAAATATAGAACATCAGAGAATTTTAAAACCTTATAAAAGAATTTTTTTTTTTCAATTTATAGAATAATTTCTTCATAATTTACAAGAGGATTATTTAAGGATGATCCAAAGGCAATGGATATGGATGACAAAATTATAATTTCTAATGTTATGTATGATGGGTACTTGTGTATCTTAGAGGCGCAATGCATTTTATCAACCATCTTATTTATAACGAGGGGTATAATAAGGGGCTATTAACGAGTGCACGGTGCAGCGTTGGTTCCAGAAGTTTCGCAGTGGAGATTTCGAACTCAAAGACAAGGAAGGTAGGGGCCGTCATTTTCCTCTTGACAACGACCACCTGAGGTCAATAGTGGAAAAAGACCAAACCAAAACCACCCGAGAAATAGCGGTAGAACTCGGCGTGAACCAATCCACAGTTGTGCGCCACTTGGAAGCAATTGGTATGGTAAACAAGTTGGCCAAGGGGGTGCCACACCAATTAAACGACCACCAAAAAAATCGCCGCTTTGAAATCTGTTCAATGCTTGTGACACGCAATAAAAATCATCCATTTCTCGATCGCATTGTGACGTGCGATGGAAAATGAATCTTATACGACAACAGAAGGCGTTGTATCCAATGACTGGGCAAAGATGAACAACCAAAACCTTTCCCGAAGCCCAACCTGCACCCAAAAAAAGGTATGGGTTACACACAGTTTGGTGGTATACTGCTGGTGTTATCCACTACAGCTTTCTCAATCGAGTTGAGACTATAACTGCTGACAAGTACGGTCAAGAAATTGACAACATGAATCAAAAATTACAACGTCTTTGCCCAGCATTGATGAATCGGAAGGGACCTATATATACTCCATGATAACGCCAGACCACACGTCGCACAACCAACGCTACGACGACTGCACGAGTTGGGCTACGAAGTTCTCCCACACCCACCTTATTCACCTGACCTCTCTCTAAAAGAAATTTTTTTAAGAAGAAAACAATAACAAAAACGGGCTAAAAGATATGATATGAGTATCTATGCTAGAGGATGACAATAAATGAATATTTTACAGATCTGATAATAATATAAAAGATGGTAAGCATTATACATGAATATTTAAATAAGTGGCTGGTTAAACTGCAAATCCTAACTATCATTTCACCTATAATAAATAATTATTTATAGTTATTCTTCGTCGAAGACGAGTTTATTATCGATTTTTAAAAATCGTGAGGATAAAATATGCTTTTATAATCCATTCAAAACAAATATCCCTTCATAATGATGTCAATTCTAGAGCAAAGTATTCCGGAAGTCTGAAAGTTTGTTCGAATAAATGTTGAAGTTTCCCAGTTATTTGTGAGCTAAAGAAGAAAAACATTACGAGGATGGGCGTTAATGGAGGTGAATGGGGCGACAAATTCCCCGCCAAACTTTTACTTTCCCGCGCTAAAGGATGTTTCATGGGCCGATATTAAATTAAACCCGGGATAAATGCTAAGCCTCTTAGATTACAAAACAAATTTAAGGATTTTCATCACAGTACCTTTCGTCAGGAAATTATTTACTGATTTTACTAACAAGAAAAAACTGCTTAATTTAAAAAAAAAAAGATTATTATTCTTGAATATTAATATTTATTTTTTACTTTCACTTATCTATATATGAAATATATAGTAAGTGGAAGTATTGCGATCGTGAAAATTTTCGACTTCCGGTTTTCAACGGAAATACACGTTTTAGGGTCCCCTGAGTCAAAATAACCAAGTCCCGCGAAATGGTCTGTGTGTGTGTGTCTGTGTGTCTGTGTGTGTGTGTGTGTGTGAACAGACTAGCTCAAAAACTATAAACCGTGCGAACCTGAAATTTGGTATTTAGAGTATGTATATGCCCGCGATGCGACAGCAAAAATTTCATCAAATTTGCTCAAAGGGAGGGGGTACTTTACTTAATAACTTTTTAAGTTTTTTTCGATTTTCTCAAAAACAGCTCTAACGATTTTGATTAAACTGAGTATTTGATCTATTGATATGCCCGAGATATGACTGTAAAAATTTCATCAAAATTGATCAACCTGAGGGGGGACTTTACTTAATAAATTTTGTATCATTTCCACGTGTTTTTTTTATTTACTCAATAACTGTTTTAACGATTTTGATCAAACTTGGTATTTCATGTATTTATATGCCCGAGATATGACTGTAAAAATTTCATCAAAATTGATCAACAGGAGCGGGGACTTTACTTAATAAATGTTGTCCAATTTTTACCTTTTTGATCGATTATCTCAAAAACGGCTTTAACGATTTTTATCAAATTCGTTATGTTTAATGAAAATTAGTTGTTATTTAATATCAGGTAAGGTTTATCATTATTAAAATGTTCTGAGGGGGCTTAAATGGGAAAGGGGCTTTTTTTGTTTTTCTATAAAGTACCTTTGTTTTAGTTTATATTGGGAAATTATCTGTCTCTCATCATGCTTAAAAATAAGAAACGGCTAAATATGATATATGAAGAAAATCAAGTAAACATATACAGGAGAAAAAAAGAAAAATATTCCGTCAACTCATAAAACACCTTGAGCTCACGCATGCGCCGTACGCCTTTAATGACAAACCAATGCGTTTTAATTAAACTGTTCTGTTCATTTGAGAAGTGGCAATTAACAAAACGCATTAATTTCTAATCTAAGTAAGTTGGTAAATGAAAGTTGTGTGTTGCGCGCACGCACCAGATTTTTTTTTTTTTAAATATTATTTGATGCATGTTATTATGCGGCATTATGAGGGGAAAAAATTCAGGAAGAACTTTGTATCGCTGATTATTCTGGAAAATTACGGTCAAAGCCAGTCCAAAATTCTTCATATTATGACGAGAAACAAAAACAGATGATTATTCCTGTTACATCGGAAAGGAGTTCCAGAACTTTGTGGAACTGTTACATTCATGTATTATTACGTAATTAAATGCTGCAAAATTATTTGTAGCTAATGATGTACAGAATGTTAAAGAACAGCCCCCATGAGAGGTACTTTTTTAAGGTCAATAAGAGTCCACAACTCAAAGTCAACGATTCTTACTGGTGCCTTTAAGTTGATATAGTGACTAACTCCAATTTCAAAATTTTTCAAGAAAGCACTTTTAATAACATTTTTCAATGAAAATTTATTATTTTAAATATTTATTTTTGAAGAGAAAAGATTTGGCTCCGCCGGGAACGAACCCGGGTCTTCCGCGTGACATTCGCGGTACGCTAACAATTACACCACGGAACTCGCTTCCAAACGGTGCCAAATCCTTCCTCTTTACTGACACCTCTCCCACGATCTCGCAAATTTGCGAGTATTTACGGGAGGTGGACAATGTTAGTCCAATTTTGGGCAACTCTTGACGTTCGTCGGAGCGAAATCTTTTCTCTTCTAAAATAAATTATTTAAAATAATTTAAAAACAATTTGGTTCCCCACAATAATGATTAAATTAATATAAAATAATTTAAAAATTGACGAACGTCAAGAGATGCCCAAAATTGGACAAAAATTGACCACCTCCCGCAAATACCACCACAGAGTCATTACACCACGGAGTCGCTTCCAAACAACGTGGTGTAATGGTTAGCATACCGCGCATGTCGCGCGGAAGACCCGGGTTCGATTCCCGGCGGTGCCAAATCTTTTCTCTTCAAAAAAAAATTATTTAAAATAATTTAAAAAATAGGTGGTTACCCTCAATGATGGTTAAATTAATATGAAAATTAATTACCTTTTTATTTTCTAATATTATGACAGCAATATAGAATATTAACTGTTTACGTCAAATATAAATGGTGTGAAACAAAACCAACTAAGTGTTCCAGACTTTTGTAGGAACTGTTACTTTGCAGAGTTATAGGCAATATTTAGGACTCCCGCTGTAGCATCGTCCGATTAGCCTTAGAGGCATAAAGTGACGTTTAACAAACAAACAAAAAGTAATGTAATGTAAATAAAACAATGTATGACATGTAAATAAGTAATCATTGTACATAACTGAATCGTAAATAAGTAATCATTGTAAATCAGTAATCATTGTTCGTAACTGAAATTGTAAATATCATGGAACCACTATTCATCCACTTAGGTAGATGCTGAATTAAAAAAAAAAAAATCTGGTGCGTGCGCGCAACACACAACTTTCACTTACCAACTTATTTAGATTAGAAATTAATGCGTTTTGTTAGTGCCACTTCTCAAAGTTACATATTTTCCACATTCATTTCTTATTTTTATTTTCATTTGCTCTATAAACCCCTCAGAACATTTTAATAATGATAACGCTTACCTGATATTAAATAACACTCAATTTTCATTAAACATGACGAATATGAAGAAAATCGTTAAAGCCGTTTTTGAGATAATCTAAAAAAACACGTGAAATTGATACAAAATTTATTAAGTAAAGTCCCCCCTCCGGTTGATCAATTGTGATGAAATGTTGGTTATCACATCTCTGGCATATAAATACATCAAATACCAAGTTTGATCAAAATCGTTAAAACCGTTTTTGAGTAAATAAAAAAAACATGTGAAAATGATACAAAATTTAATAAGTAAAGTCCCCTCTCCGGTTGATCAATTTTGATGAAATGTTGGCTATCACATCTTTGGCATATACATACATCAAATACCCAGTTTGATCAAAATCGTGAAAACCGTTTTTGAGTAAATAAAAAAGACACGTGAAAATGATACAAAATTTATTAAGTAAAGTCCCCCCTCCGGTTGATCAATTTTGATGAAATGTTGGCTATCACATCTTTGGCATATACATACATCAAATACCCAGTTTGATCAAAATCGTGAAAGCCGTTTTTGAGTAAATAAAAAAAAAACACTTGAAAATGATACAAAATTTATTAAGTAAAGTCCCCCCTCCGGTTGATCAATTTTGATGAAATTTTTACAGTCATATCTCGGGCATATAAATAGATCAAATACTCAGTTTAATCAAAATCGTTAGAGCCGTTTTGGAGAAAATCGAAAAAAACTTAAAAAGTTATTAAACAAAGTACCCCCCTCCCTTTGAGCAATTTTGATGAAATTTTTGCTGTCACATCGCGGGCATATACATACACTAAATACCCAATCTCAGGTTCGCACGGTTTATAGTTTTTGAGCTAGTCTGTTCACACACACACACACACACACACAGACACACACACACACACACACACACACACACACAGACCATTTCGCGGGACTTGGTTAATTGGACTCAGGGGACCCCAAAACGTGTATTTCCGTTGAAAACCGGAAGTCGAAATTTTTCACGATCGCAATACTTCCACTTACTATATATTTCATATATAGGTAAGTGAAAGTAAAAATGCAAATAATCGATCGAGCCCCTTCATATAATCGTCACCTAACGTCCTCTTGTTGTTTTTAATTACTAATCCAGATGCAGATACGAATAAATTTAGGGGTCACCTGTGATGTAGTGGTTACCATAGCAACCTACAATACTGAAGGTTGCGGGTTAGCGTCCCGCTGTGGCCTTAAAGAGCGTAAAAAATCCTTCACTATGTTGTCACTCGGATAGGACGTAAAATGGAGGTCCCGAGCCTGTACGATGTCAGGTACTCGTTAAAGATCCCTATGCTAATTATATCTGGGTAAGTTAAATTTACTAAGCCCACTGTAGCGTCATCCGATTAGCCTTAGAAGCTTAAAAGGACATTAAACAAACAACGAATAAATGTATAAAGTATGGTTATTTTTTAATATTGCCTTGCAATGTAGCTGTGTAGATGACTTCTAAAACCTTTCTTTCTAGGCTGGATCTAGATAATAAAGACGTAATTCTAGCTTATGCGCTCACTTTTTTATTGCAACATTTACGAATTTCCCTTAACAAAGATGTGTACCTTTCTTTGATGCCTCCCACTCTCCGCATTAACACGATTTGACGTGTGTAGGTGGAGTTATCGGTGTCATAAAAAACTACTTTGTTGTTGATCGACCATTTAATACATTACATCAAACTAAGATTAATTATCCTAAAGTTTGAATAGTTTCTTTGTGGTCATAACTATTTAGCACCTGAACAACTAGGACTAAATGAGCAGAACTTCTGGGTATAGCAAAAAGTGTCTTCCACCTTCTGACATCCGTCCATCACATCAGGTTGCAGCACCCAACCTTATGTTAGTTACGATGAAAATGAACAAACTTTGAAACTTCCAAACTAAAATTAGGTATAGTAATCATGTTTTTTTTTTTTTCAAAACATAAAGTTGAACCTAGTATGAAGCAGACTTGGGCATTATTTAAAGTAAAACTATTTTAAATACAAATGATAGTATACAAGCGGGTTGGTTGGCGTAGGGGGTAGGTTGGCCATTGGCTTATAGTTTCCGTCACACCTGTTGTGAAGGCCCCACCATTGTAACATGTGACCCGCTCGACCTCGGGAGTTGTCCTGAGTTTTCAATCCGATGCTAACAGTGTAGATAAGAGTGTGCTTCATTGATTGATTTTACAACATGTAAGTAAATTTTTTTATTTTCAGTAAAATAGGTTTAAAGCCATGACAAAACATTTGATTCTAATTCCGTTCACATAGCCCCAAACTCCTTTGAAACACCTAACCTTTCGACTAACCAGTTTCTTGTTTGATTGTTCTCCCCTGTCCTGGCAGTCATCTTTCATATGATCTCTCGTGTGGGGTTAGTTGGCTCTCTTCAACTTTTTTTTTGGCGCAGTGTCAATTCACAATAGCAAGATAAGTATAATCAAAGGTGAACCTACCAAATGTCTTTAGTTCCAGCGAGGAAGATGAGAGCAATTTTTTTTTTATGCAAAAAGTGACGACAGTCTAAACTTCTATCTTTTTATATTGTCATTCTATTTTCTCTTAAAAGCTGTTAAAAACCGATTCAAAATTATTATACCATTATAGTGCAGCTTTTAATAACAATAATATGTGTCAGGCAGTACTTGAATGAGATGGCTAAACAACCCCACCTTCTAGGCCAACCTGCCCCACATAGGGGGTCTATTTGCATACTCTGGATTGACGAATTCTTCAATTTTTTATGATCTTAGAATTAAATATTATGAGGTGAAAAAAATACTTGAAGTACTCTAATACATAGAGTTTATGGTATCAGCCCTATTGGGATTATATTAACAGGAACGACTCAACAATCAAAAAAATGAAAACTGTTGCCAACCAACCCCGCTCTCCCCTACTTTAGATTTTTTTATTTATTATTCCGCACGTAGATTTGCACCTGTGATGTGGTGAATCAAGCAAATTCGGTCACTGTTCTTTTTGACTTTGATATTCTTGATGCATTATAATTTACTTCAGTATAAGGTCTCTTGGCCACTGCCGTTTCAGCCGACGTGGAGGCTGACTAGGTAACCGGGAGCAGGAAAGAGAATGGGTTAGGGTGATGTAGCGTTAGAGAGTGGAATGTTTGGTATTTGTCTTGTATGAAAGATTATTTGTCGTGTATTTTAGAATTAAAATAAAATAACTCACATGTTTATTTTCGTTTTAATTCCAAAATACTAAAAAAAAAAAAATCTGGTGCGATGCGCGCAACACACAACTTTCACTTACCATCTTACTTAGATTAGAAATTGACGTGTTATTTTAATTGCCATTTCTCCGTGCCACATATTTAGGTCTCTCTTATTTTCAAGCGAAACGAGGGGCAGATATTTTCTCCATTTAAACAAATACAAAGGTACTTTATAGGGAAACAAAAAAGGCCCCTTCCCCATTTTAGCCCCCTCAGAACATTTTAATAATGATAGAGCTGATAAACCTGATATTAAAGAAGACTTGATTTTGATTAAACATGATGAATTTAAGCAAAATCATTAAAGCCGTTCTTGAAATATTCGAAAAAAAAAGAAGGTAAAAATTGGAAATAAAGTTATGAAATAAAGAGACCCCTCCAATTGATCAGTTTTGATGAAATTTCGACTGTCGCTTCGCGGGCATATACATACACCAAATACAGAGTTTAATCAAAATCGTTAGAGCCGTTTTTGAGAAAATCGAGAAAAACGTAAGGAATAGACAAAATTCTTTAATTAAAGTACCCCCTCCGTTTGGCCAATCATGATGAAATTTTTGCTGTCACATCGCGGGAATACACATACACCAAATACCCAATTTCAGATTGGACGGCCTACAGTTTTTGAGCTAGTCTGTTCACACACACACACACAGACCATTTGGCGGGACTTGGTTATTTGGACTCAGGGGACCCCAAAACTTGTATTTCCGTTGAAAACCGGAAGTCAAAATTTTTCACGATCAAAATACTTTCCTTACTATAAATTTCATATATATGTAAATGAAAGTAAAAAAAAAAAAATGTATTTTCATTTGTATTTTAAATAATCAAACAAACTAAAACTTAAGTAAAGTAAGTAAATCTTTCTTCTAAATTAGAATATAAAGAAAAAAATTATATATTTTTTTTAAAAACAGTCATTATTTTTTATTTTGAAACCAATTATTATGAAACTATTGCAAATGAATAAATAGTTGAGTGGTTCAACTTTTGGCTAGGAGATGATAAATGTATTCCCACTTTGCTATTTCAATTTATTTAAATCCGAGTTCCCATCTGGCTCGGACAGTGTTTCCGCGGGCGACCTTTTAGAAAAGTCATCTTTATGCATTCATGCAAAATGGCCTGACCAACCTAAACTTCGCCATTTACATATCCTTGACCAAATCTTTAGTTGTCATAACATTCCTTATTATTTTTATGTTAATAGTTATATATCTTATAGGTATAAGGTATACAAAATATAATCGGATATTTATATAAATATACAATAACATATAAATCTTTATATACAATACATAGTATACAAAAATCTCGTGTAGCGATATTTGTCGAGGGTAAAATCAGAAACTCCTCAACCGATCTTCATAAAAGTTGGCTCATTGTGTGTAGTCTTGTCCAACTTAAAAGATAGGATAGTTTTTATCTCGATTATTGGCTACAATATTTTTTTATTGAATATTAAATGCTTATTATTCTACAATTGAGTGTGGTTATATGTATGTTTCCAAGTAAGTTATAGTTATTTATTATACAAGTGACGAAAGTAGATCATTTTACAACTCGAGTGAAACGTTTACCCACACGAGCGAAGCGAGTGTGGTAATTTCACGAGAGTTGTAAATTCTACTTTTTTCACGAGTGTAATATTAAATTTTTTCTGTAATCGTGTAATACATGATCAGATCTAACCAGAATATGAACAAAATTAGGATGTTGTGAAGATTATGGTATGTTGTTGGTAGGTTATAAGTATGGTTGTGAAGTAGTGCAGTTATAAACAAGTGCAGGTTATAAACAAGGAAGGTAATTATTATTATATTAAAATTTTAAAATATATTGATTATTTCCACCAATAATTCATTCACATTTCAAATTATTTTGTTAAAATAAATTCTTACAATGTTAAGAAACATTTAAAAGCATTTAATTTCCAACTTCAAATTATTTTTTAATTTATACTTATTACTAATTAAGAAGGCAATTCACTTTCTTCACTTGTGATTACTCTATTGCAAAATGTTTCACTTTCTTCACTCATTTCAGTTTAGTAATGTTACCATTATTCAACGATTACAGAAAAAGTAAATTTCCAACATATGGCGGTGTAAGTTGATTTTTTAATATAACACTTTATTTTCTTTCGATATTTAGGATGGTTCCGTGTTTTTCCGAAAAAATCCGTGTTTTTCCCATGAACAATTATGTGTCGCCTTTTCACGCGTGGGGAAACCATCGAATCTATTTGTTTTAGCAAAAGACAGGTTAACCAAAGTCATAGTGCACCTATTAGCACTACGATAACTAAAAATCGTCAATTCTCATAATAAAGAATTATGTAAAATATTATTATAAAAAGTTATAAATTATCTCATTCATAAAATTAAATTTTTTTTTTGATAAGCAGTACTGTAAGAACATATGGTTTTTTCACACGGTGTGAGAAATTTTCATAACCTGTTTCAGGTAGGACCATGTGATATATTCTGAATTTAATTAATATGTACAGTCAGTCCCAAAAGTATTCGTACACCAATATTTTTAAATTAATTCATTCTGTATAGGGAATAATAAGAAAAAAAAAACTAATGAAGTTTTGTACTGTTAGAAAAAAATATCAGACTCTCATAAAAAAATATTTCCAAAGTTTAAATTTAATTGAAAGAGTAGACTACATTATAAAACGTAATAAAATCACAAAAATAGATTAACAATAAGTATTCGTACAGTGCACTTTAGACCCCTAATTCCACTATGCCTATACCTTTAAGCCTAATAATTCTTTACTTCAGTCCATCGCTAGGCTTTCTTGAGTCACAATTTAGTTTTACTTGTGGTGTGAATCTTAAAATGGGTCGTAAGGGGCGTGAAACGACAGTCGAAGAGCAAGCCATTATCATTAGGCTCCATCATGAGTGCCGGTCACTGAGGGACATTGCCAAAACTGTAAATAGGAGTCATACCACTGTTGCATCAATTATTAACAGATATGGAATAGCAAAAACGCTAAATTTAAAGACACGGAAAGGACGTCCTAGAAAACTTAATCAACAAACAGAGCGAATTTTGGTCAGAAATTTTTTAAAAAAACCAAAAATAAGTGCAGTGAAATTGATACAGGAACTCGAAAATGACTTAGACCAGAGAGTGTATCCCAATACAGTCCGAAGTTTTCAGTATAGAAACGGGAATAAAGGAAGAAACCCAAGAAGGAAGCCTTTCATTAGTGATACAAATAAAAAGAAGAGGCTTTCCTTTGCAAAAGCATACCAAAACCACTCTATAGATTACTGGAAACGAGTGATTTTCACGGACGAGGGTAAATTTGAAACTTTAGGTTCTCATGGGCTAAAGAAAGTGTGGCGAAAAAAAAAATACGGAACTGGAAATGAAAAATTTAATTCCTACCGTAAAGCATGGTGGCAAATCTCTAATGGTTTGGGGCTGCATGTCAGCCAGTGGGGGTGGCAAATTAGAATTTATTGATGGAATAATGGATGCCAATCCTTACGTAGACATCTTAAAACGCAACTTGAGAGCTAGTGCCGAAAAAATTGGGATTGGAAGTAATTTCGTATTTCAACAAGATGATGACCCCAACCATACAGCATGGAAAACTAAAATGTGGATACTTTATAATACCCCAAAGTGGATGCCTAATCCTCTACAGTTTCCAGATCTGAATCCCATTGAACATTTGTTGGAATATTTGAAGAAAAAGTGTCTACTCATCAGGTTAAAACTTAGAATCACTTAAAAGTGTTTGACTGAAAAACTAGTGGCGTCGATGCCTAACAGACTCAGTTGCGTCCTAAAATCGAGAGTTGGGCCAACAAAATATTGAAAATTTAGCTATTAGTTAAATTAACTTTTATTTATTAAGAAATTTAACAGTGTACGAATAATTTTGGTCAAGTTGTTTTTCTTGTTTTACAAAGTTTATTCCTGCTTTCTGTTTAATCTTTCTTGTAAAATCTTTGAAAATATTACTTCAAATAGAATTATTATTTGTTTAAAAAGTATTGGTATTAATTTATTATCTTTTCACAAACCTTATTCCCATTTAAGAGTTTTTACTTTCACTTACCTATATATGAAATATATTGTAAGTGAAAGTATTCCGATCGTGAAAAATTTCGACTTCCGGTTTTCAACGGAAATACACGTTTTGGGATCCCCTGAGTCGAAATAACCAAGTCCCGGGAAATGGTCTGTGTGTGTGTGTGTGTGTGTGTGTGTGTGTGTGTGTGAACAGACTAGCTCAAAAACTATAATCCATGGGAACCTGAGATTGGGTATTTAGTGTAGGTATATGCCCCCCTTGTGACGGCAAAAATTTCATCAAAATTGCTCAAAGGGAGGGGGTACTTTATTTAATAACTTTTTACGTTTTTTTCGATTTTCTCAAAAACGGCTCTAACGGTTTTGATTAAACTGAGTATTTGATCTATTTATATGTCCGAGATATGACTGTAAAAATGTCATCAAAATTGATCAACCGGAGGGGGGACTTTACTTAATAAATTTTGTCTTATTTTCACGTGTTTTTTTTACTTACTCAAACACGGCTTTAACGATTTTGATCAAACTGGGTATTTGATGTATGTATATGCCAAAGATGTGATGGCCAACATTTCATCAAAATAGGTCACACGGAGGGGGCACTTTATTTTATACCTTTTTTTTTACTTTCACTTACCTATATATGAAATATATAGTAAGTGGAAGTATTGCGATCGTGAAAAAATTCGACTTCCGGTTTTCAACGGAAATACACGTTTTGGGGTCCCCTGAGTCGAAATGACCAAGTCCCGCGAAATGGTCTGTGTGTGCGTGTGTGTCTGTGTGTGTGTGTGTGAGTGTGTGTGTGTGTGTGAACAGACTAGCTCAAAAACTATAAACCGTGCGATCCTGAAATTGGGTATTTAGTGTAGGTATATGCCCGCGATGTGACAGCATAAATTTCATCAAAATTACTTAAAGGGAGGGGATACTTTACTTAACAATTTTTTAGGTTTTTTTCGATTTTCTAAAAAACGGCTCTAACGATTTTGATTAAACTGAGTATTTGATGTATTGAATTCCCCGAGATATTACTGTAAAAATTTCATCAAAATTGATTAACCGGAGGGGGGACTTTACTTAATAAATTTAGTAACATTTTCACGTGTTTTTTTTTATTTACTCTAAATCGGCTTTAACGATTTTGATTAAACTGGGTATTTGATGTATATATATATGCCCGAGATATGACTGTTAAAATTTCATTAAAATTGATTAACCGGAGGGGGGACTTTACTTAATAAATTTTGTATCATTTTCACGTGTTTTTTTTTATTTAGTCAAAAACGGCTTTAAAGATTTTGATCAAACTGGGTATTTGATGTATGTATATGCTAAATATGTGATAGCCAACATTTCATCAAAATTGATCAACCGAAGGGGGGACTTTACTTAATAAATTTTGTATCATTTTCACGGGGTTTTTTATTTACTCAAAAACGGCTTTAACGATTAACAAAAATAAGATATGAATGTAGAAAAATGTGTGACTTTGGGAAATGATATTTAACAAAACACGTCAATTTCTTATCTAAGTAAGTTGGTAAGTGAAAGTTGTGTGTTGCGCGCACGCACCAGATTTTTTTTTCTCCAATTTTTACCTTTTTTCGATTATCTCAAAAACGGCTTTTACGATTTTCATCAAATTCAAGTCATCTTTTTTATAGAAATGGCAATTAAAAAAACATGTCAATTTCTAATCTAAGTAAGTTGGTAAGTGAAAGTTGTGTGTTGCGCGCATCGCACCATATTTTTTAATTTAAAATTATTGGTGTACGAATACTTTTGGGACTGACTGTATTATGGCAAAAGATACATTCGTTTATTTTTGCTAAATGTCTAGAGTGGAATGTACTAAGCCTTATTCCAATTATATTCTTTACTAGTTCCTTTACCATTTTACAAGAAGAAATTTAAGCCTTCTAAATTCTTTACCAAACAATCTTAAATTTGTCGTAAAGTTTTATTTTAAATCCCGTCGGTTATTGGATTAGTTGAAAGGTTTTTTTCTTTATCAGTGAATTTGTATTTGACTATATTAAAAATAATAAGATATAATTAGTTCAAGGCATTCTTGCTACTAAGTCACAGCAACGCGTGGCCAGGTCAGCTCTCAATATATACATTCTCACCTGTCCCTCTAATTTTAGATGTCGGAAATTTTATCGATGATAGTGTGCATCTTCCCTTCCAGGTGTGATTACACCACTGTGGTTAATGCCTGCTCCGGACTGACGGTCTAATAGACCATAGTTCTACGAATGTTGTTTATTTTTTTTTTTTTACGTAGGGGAGAGCGGGGTTGGTTGGCTATTGGCTTATAGTTTTCGTCACACCTGTTGTGAATACCCCACCATTGTACCATGTGACCCGCTCGAGCTCGGGAGTCTTGTCTTGAGTTTTCAATCATCATCCTGACAGTGTAGATAAGAGTGTGCTTCATTGATTGATTTTACAACATGTAAGTAAATTTTTATATTTTCAGTAAAGTTGGTTTAAAGGCATGGAAAAACATTTGACTCCGATTCTGTTCACATAGCCCCAAACTGCTTTGAAAAACCTAAGCTTTCGACTGACCAGTTTCTTGTTTTTATTGTTTACCCCTGTCCTGGCAGCCATCTTTCATATGATCTCTCCTGTGGGGTTAGTTGGCTCTCTTCAACATTTTTTTGGCGCAGTAGCAATTCACAAAAGCAAGGTAAACACAATCAAAGGCGAAACTACCAATTGTCTTTAGTTCCAGCGAGGAAGATGAGAGCAATTTTTCTTATGCAAAAAGTGACGACAGTCTAAACTTCTATCTTTCTTCTATTGTCATTCTATTTTCCCTTAAAAGCTGTTAAAAACCGATTCAAAATTATTGTACCATTATAGTGCAGCTTTTAATAACAATAATATGTGTCAGGCAGTACTTGAATGAGATGGCTAAACAACCCCACCTTCTAGGCCAACCTGCCCCACATAGGGGGTCTATTTGCATACTCTGGATTGACGAATTCTTCAATATTCTATGCTCTTAGTATTAAATATTATGTTATGAAAAAAATACTTGAAGTACTCTGATACTTGGAGTTTACAGTGGTATCAGTCCCATTGGGATTATTTCAACAGGAACGACTCAACAATAAAAAAAGTGGAAACTGTTGCCAACCAACCCCGCTCTCCCCTATATTTATATGTTTATTTTATATATATTTATTTTTTATATATTTACAAGTATTTAATTTATATATATTTCTAAAAAATCCCTGTCAGAAAATCGCCATTGAATTTTTTTTTACAATTATTCATCCGTGTCAATACTTAAACGCTATGAATTTGAATGGATAAATTATTAGATAATAAACCGAGTCATGAATTGCAAATCACTTATAAAATATTCACGAACGATTGAATATTTAAAATATACACATTATGATGGATATTTGCATATTTCTTTCCTTTCGCCTGGGGCTAAATAAGGAAAAATTCTTCTAGATAAAAAAATAACATTTACATTTGGATATCCTGATTTTTATAATATTTTGGAAGAATAAATTTATATATATCCCAAATCCCAGGAATATGGACTTATGGAGTAGTTGAAAAAAAAAAAAAGGAACCTTTTTTTTTACTTTCGCCATACCTGTTACTTATCTATAAAATACTGATTTATCTTAATATTAAATTAATACTATTTAAAATAGATGATTAAAATAATTTATTTAACATACTTCAAATGTAAACAAAAATGATAGTTTACTCTAAATTTCGTGGCTGCATATCCATTCGCCCAGGCATAAATAAACAAAATAAACTACCTTAATGGTAACTTACAATGATTGAATCAGATACCTTTGTTATAACCACCGATTTCCTCTCTGCAATTTCTCAAACAGCATCTAAATGCTGGAGATATTTTTGGTGAAATGCAAGCTTCATAAAATGTCCTCGTGTTCATTTCCGTGTTTTATGCAATATTCCGAACCTATGAAATATCTTCAATGCTACCTCTTTTGATTTAAGAACACGGCTCACTTGTATCTCAGTTGATTCATTATTAACAAAAAGAAAACTCAATGTTTCTTAAAATAGACGTATGTTATTAAATAATGATATGAACATCAGTAATAATATCAAAAAGTAACTGGTATGGTATGCTATGCTTAAGTAAACAATACATGAAGTTTATTGTTACATCGGATTTGAATAAAATATAAATTTTAAGAGAATACCAGGTGTGTAAATATGAAACCGGAATTCGCCAATGATAGGAGTTAGCAGTCAATATAATCTTCTAACTAATCCGTCAGTGGTGTTATCTGCTTTTGCCTACATGTAATAAAGAGATCCAATTGATACCAACATCAGTTTCATTCTATAACCGTGTTTTTAGTGGCGTTGAATATGTCGAATTTTGTACAAAAAAAAAAGATTTGCGGACAGCATTTATTTTCCGTTCCCTTCTGAAAAAAATTGGAGCATTATCACATAGGATGCTTGTTGAAGCTTACGGGAGCATGCCCTAGGCAAATCTCAATGTTTCGATTGGTTCAAAAAATTTAAAGATGGATTTCGATAAAAGAAACAAAGACCGTAAAAACCACAAAAAAAAAAAAAATTGAAAACGCTGATTCGGAAGCGTTTGTTGGACAATTATTACATGTGACACCGTCTCCATTTGTTTGAAAGGCATGGAAAAGATCCAGAAGGTCGGAAAATGGGTACCTCACCAACTGAATGACTGGCAGCAGGAAGCTCGAAAATCCTCATGGCAAATGCTGCTCGCCAGGTACAGAAAAAAGTCATTTCTTCATCAAATTGACTGGTGATGAAAAATGAATTTACTTCGAGAATCCTAAGCGTAAAAAATCCTGGGTAACTCCTGGTGAACCATCGGCATCGCTTGGGGAGGAAGATAATGCTCTGTGTCTGGTGTGATCAGATGGGTGTCACCTATGAGCTGCTGAAACCTGGGGAAACTGTTAATATGGAACGCTGAATAAAGATTTGCGCCAAAAAGTCCCAAATATCAAGAAAGGACACACAAAGTGATCTTGCTCCATGACAATGCCCCATCACATTCACGCATATTCACCAGATTTGGCCCCATCCGATTACCACCTATTTGCATCGATGAGACACGCACTAGCTGAGCAGCGCTTCACTTCTTATGAAGATGTACGAAATTGGTTAAGTGATTGGTTTGACTCAGAAGAGGAAGCATTACTTTGGCGGGGAATCCACAAATTGCCTGAATGATGGGAAAAATGCAAAGATAGCGAAGGACAGTACTTCGAATAAGAAAGTATATATCATTTTTACACAATCAACTCTTATTTGCTATTTGAAAAATTCCGGTTTCATATTTACACACCTGGTAAAATAAATTAGTTGACGATCGAATATGAAACATCCAAACAGAACCACAATCAAATTCATCAGTATTTTTGTCAAATGGGTAAATGCGGCTGCCTTATTTGTATTCTGCTATGGTAATTCCAAATATGACCATCAAAGTTGTTCATAGTGTTCAGATTTTCGTAATTTTAAAAAGTGATATTCCATCGCTATGAACGTGACTTGTTTAATATGTTCTGTTTATTTGCTCTAAATAAGGCCCGCCACCAGTGCACGATAATATGGGATGCGATAGAGATAGCAAATAAGTCGCCTGAACTCTTAAAGGAAGGTTAGGCAACAAGTTCCAACAGGCTGAGTCAGAACACTGGCCCCCAGACACGGGCCCTGACATGAGCCCCCTATGGACTCCTCTCATCAGTCTACATCTGTGAGCAGGCCTAGTTAGGTGCCTCTATTAATTTAGTCCAAACAGAATCTCTTAGGTCTTTGAAAAGAGATGTCGCCAGCAGCTAAATACAGCAGGAAATCATCAAAGGCTACAATTTTATTTAAATTATGGTATAAAGCTGATTACATAAGATATCTTGTTTTAACACTATATATTTTTTTATTGGTGTTGTTCTAGCTTCCGTACTGTTCATATCGGTCTCTAGTTATTCTAAAGTAAAAGTGGTTTATGGTCCTCTGTTTCTTATAATTTTTTACATAGTGGAAGATATATAACTAAGACTGAACATAGTGAAAGTTGGTGAAATTTGATGCAGCCGTTGCGCCGTAAGTAAAGAGGAAATCTATTCAATTTCCATAGCTTATAGTCCCTAACACAAGGAATAGTGGGGAGCCTCAAGCTGGACAGAAAATATTATTGTCCACTGTTCCTGTCCACTCTTATAGATTAAGACTGTTTATAGACTATTTATGATACAGTTATTTACTACGGAGCCTGCGTTTGTTTATAAGTCAAATTTTTATTATATCTTTAAAATTATTTTTATAAAAAAATATTTTAAGTATTTGAATGCCTCCTAAGAATCAGGGCCAATCACCATTAAAAAACCGTCCTGTTTATTCTAAAAGAGTAAGAAGTTCACCAGAATTAACTGATAATAAGCCAAAAGGGACAAGTATGGCAACATCCGGCTCTTTATTTTTATTTTTTACTTAATTTTCTATTTCTTTTTAGTTCTTTTATTTTAGGTTTTTCTTCTTTATTATTTTTTAATCAATCATTTGTATTATTATTGTAATAAGGGATAATTTAATTTGCTATATTATTTTAAAGAATAAGTAATATTTGTATTTTATCTTTTATTATTACTAAAGTTATACATTATGATTATGTTATATTATGATGTAAGAATTGAATTTATGACTACCTGTAATTGGGCGTTTGCCTGTTGGTGGGCGATGTAAATAAATAAATAAATAAATAAATAAATTTAATTTCAGTAGATCTGGTGGCCCTCAGGAAGGAAGAACTTATGAGTTCTATTTCATCTATTGTGAATATTGCCTTGGTACCTTTGAATGAAAACTATGCTTCGCTCACTGAACAGTTTAAATCTGTCAACGAGGGGCTTAAAGCCCTCTATGAAGATAATAAAAACCTACGTGAGGAAAATGATCTTCTCAAAGTGGAAATTAATAATTTAAAACTGGCACTGGAGCGAACAGATAAAACTCTAGATAACATTGAAATGAAATCACGCCGTAATAATATTATTATTAGAGGTTTAAAATATAATGAAAATACAGATTTGAAGAAGCAGGTTATTGATTTCTGTCACGAGGTATTTAATGTGGAGATTAATGCTGATTTCTTTTCGGTCTTCCCTCTGGGGAGAATGGGATTAATTAACCGGCTTCTAATGGTATCATTTGTGCATTTTTCAGATAAATTATCAATAATGAAATGTCTAAAACGTCTCAAAGGTATGGACGGGTCTCAGTATTCAAAACGATTTGCCGGATAATGTTAGACAAAAGCACTCTAAACTGTTGTTGATAAGGAGAGAGATTTTGAGGTTGAAGCCAGATGAAAAAATCTTTGTCAGAGCTGATCGCCTTTACATCAGACAACAGATCTTCGAGTGGTCGCAGAACCATGGCCTACAGTCCGGTGGCGAGCCTGGAGCGGTGAAGCTGAGTGAGGTCGTTGCTACTGATTTATCAAAGTTTTTATCCGATCTGCTGACCCAATCGCGACCGAATGAACGAATCCCCGCGCGGAATACTTCTGCTGCCTCCGGTAATTCTTCAGGGCTTCAAGCGACTACAAATTCCTGAGATGAGATTTCCAGTCGGGTCATCATTTAACAGGCGGTGTTAAAAATAATTTTTTTGTTTTCTCTTTTAATGTAGCAGGTCTCAAGTCTAAAATAAGGGATCCTTTTTTCCTAAATTTTGTTAAAAATTTTGATATTTTTCTTTTGTTAGAAACATTTTTAGTAGAAGAGGGTACCTAATACCTCTGGACAATTATTTTCATAATTATAACCTTTGTTTTATTCCGGCTGTAAATACCTCTGCTTTTGGAAGAGCCATGGGGGGCGAGCTCTATGGAATCAGATCCTCACTGGCAAATAAATTAGTTAATTTTGTGACCTGACTGAGCAATCTCTCCGTGTTTTGCTGAACTCCAATACTTGTAGAGACCTGATATCAGTGGCTCGTTCTGCATGGCTCTATAGGTTTAACTTAGTGCAGGAGTTTAATTACTAAAGGTATGCACTATTTTCATGACAAGTATTTCATTATTATGTTTAACTTTAATTATTAAGAAAATTATGTTTAGTCATTGTATACCTTCTTTTCTATCTCGTATTTTTTTTTTTTTCTTTTTTTCTTTTCAACTTCAAACCATCTTTTACTATTACAGTTATTTTTTCTTTTATACATTATTTTTTGTAAAATTTTAAAGAAAATATTAATTTGTTTTTTTTGTATAGGCATTTTTTCTGTTGTAAATACAATGTACTATTATTTTTTATAAGTAGTGAAATTAATTTCGCAATTAAGTTTTCTACTTTTTCTTTTTTTTTCAGGAAATTAATTTTGCAATTGAGATTCTATTTTTATTTTATTTTATTTTTCTCTTGCTATTTCAACACCACTCCGGCTGACGGGTACGTCCCAAGCCGTAAATGCTTTGGGTTTATTTTTTTGTAGTTTCTTTTTTATTAATAACAAAGCATTATTATTATTATTATTATTTTATTTTGAAATAACACGAAATCCTTGCCCCTGAGACAAAAATGCTTTTCATATTTGAAATCAAAGCACCATATCTCAAAAGAAACAGCCACTGTAATTCATTTAACAGATAAAAAATTACATTTTGTTGTGTGCAGTGTAATCAATATTAATCAGAATGTAGAATGTATCTCCAAAATTTTTGTAGCCTCAACATCGAGAACTTTTCTCATAAAGCTTCTCGCAAGTCACTAGGAGAACAATCTCGATCAACAAAAAATTTTGATGATGAGAAATGGAATTAAACTAAGCCTTATAATAAATATACAGAGGGGTCACCTGTGGAATAGAGTGTTTAGCATAGAAACTTACTATACTAAAGGTCGGGGGTTCGCGTCCAGCGGTTGCCCTAGGATATTGAATGGGAGTAAACAATCCTTGTCTATGCCGTACCTCGGACAGGTCGTAAAATGGAGGTCCCGAGCCTGTACGATGTCAGGTGCTCGTTAAAGATCCCTATCCTAATTATACCTGGATAGGCAAAACTTAGGACTCCCACTGTAGCATCGTCCGAATAGCCTTAGTGGCATAAAGTGGCGTTAAAAAAAAAAAAAAAAAAAAAAAAAAAAATGTGACTGATCCGACCCATTGCGTCCCAGATAACCATCATTACGATTGATATGTTCTTTTCACCATATTTGAATGAGATTTTTATTTTTCGATTTTAACTATGGTTTTGGGGCCCGGTGTGGCTGTGCGGTAAATCGCCGTACTCCCGTGCCGGAGCTGCGGGTTCGAGTCCCGCCCTGGGTGGTGCTTTTCTTTCGTAGGAGAAGTATCACCCAGTGCCATGGGTGTTAGTATGGGCAGTATAGGGCTTCAGTAGAAGCCTTAAAGTCCAAAAAAAAAAAAAAAAAAAACCTATAGTTTTTTACTTATAAGACATTAAGTTCTTGAGAATATATTGTTCAACAGGTTATCAAGAAGGGGACCAAATTAGTCTCAACAATACAGTTTTTTATTTATAAGACGTTTCGGCTCTTTCGAGCCATCTTCAGTTCAGCAAAACAGGCAGACAACTCTCAATCAATGTTCCCTAACCCCAAGACACCCAAATTGTAGTAGTAAAAAAACGTTTGTTTTTTTTGGGTGTCTTGGGGTTAGGGAACATTGGTTGAGAGTTGTATCTGCCCTGTGTGACTTCAAATGATTTGTCTGCCTGTTTTGCTGAACTGAAGATGGCTCAAAAGAGTCTAAACGTCTTATAAATAAAAAAACTGTATTGTTGAGACTAATTTGGTCCCCTTCTTGATAACCTATATGGCTTTTTGTTTGTTTTTCTAAATCCTCAAAACGAAGACATACTTAAACCTGGATATAATGTTCAAAGACATACAATGGGAATCGCAAAAGAATAAAAGAATTTATCAAAAACTTCAAACCCTCCAGTAAAGAATATTACAATTCATTTCAAATGCATCTATATAAGTGACAAATCAATCCTTACATACTGACTTTTACATGGACTAACAGTCGACCGACACGTAAAGGCTCTTTACAAACGTTTCCATACTAACCGTAAAGACAAACAACCTATACATAATAAATATCCTTGGGAAAAATATTGTACCTTTCATTAAATAGCTAGAAATTTCCTTCTTAGTGCATTCATAGTATGAGTCATATCCGGGAAATCTATCATCGCATATATCGCATGTACCAGAGGGCCCACTCTCCCTCACTAAGTCTTTCTTAGTTTGACTCATCATACTTGCGGTTTGAATTTTAAATACAAAGTCTTTAACAAGTGGTCGTACACAAATAAAAAGGTTCAAAGTTAGGAACAAACTCTCCTGCTCCATTTTACCTACTCTATATAATATATAATCAATATATATTATAAAGCAAAGTGTACTATGTGCGTGCCGATAAGGCTCAAAAATCACTCAACGAATGTTTAATAAAGTTATGTCAGCGTGTTGCTATACAACCCCTAACGGAGAAGAAGGTTTCCGTTTTTCTCTTAATGGTGTAAAATTTAAGAGAAAAGGACTGGAATTTTAAGCCTCTCGCACCATGTAATTAGCCTACCTGAGATTGAGATACGAGTTTATGAATGAAAAATGTAGTTCGAGCTGCAGACTACCAGGAAGCGCTAAGGTGCGTTTCACTCAATGTTTATTGTTCATTCATTCCGTTCAGATTGTAAAGGTTATATATTTTACAGCTGTTCTTTTTAAATTACTAAAAAATCAAGCGAAAATAATTAGTTTCACCTTTTCTTTACTTACTTACTTTTGCAGGTCTAGTCCCTCAATGGGTTGCCTGTTTAAGTCAGAGCGTCCCTCCACTTCTCTCTATCCAACCAGTCCCCTTCTTCAAGTCCCCTGCCGGCCATCTCCTCCTCCACGCAGTCCCTCCACCGGGTTCGGGGTCTTCCTCTTCTCCGTCTTCCTGGTTGTTCCCACAGCAGAAGTCTCTTAGGCCACCTAGGTTCTGGCATACGCTGGCAGTGCCCGTACCATCGTAGTCTGCTCCTACCAATCCTCTCTGGAACTCCTTCGGTCACTCCCATCCTGCCCCGAATCTCTGCATTTCTGACTCTTTCTAGGCGGGTAGTCCTAAGACATCTCCTCCAGAAATCCATCTCTGCCGCCTGTAATTTGGAGTATAGTCCTGGGTTAAGCGTCCAGGTCTCTGCGGCGTAGCTGAGGGATGGTTCGACAATACTCCTAAAAATTCTTATTTTGTTTTCTGTCGAGATGACCGAATTCCACAGTACTGGGTGCAACATTCTAGTCACCTTTCTTGCAAGGCCCACTCTTCTCCTAACTTCGGGTTCTGATGTGCCATTTTCGTGTATTATTGACCCCAGGTATTTGAAGGAGTTTACCCTCTTGCAGATTTTCCCATTAATCTGAAGGTCCGCGGCCTCATTACAGTTCACTGCCAGGTATTCGGTCTTTTCAAAATTTATTTGTAGACCCCACCTGATGTATTCCCTTTCTAGGTTCCGTAGTGCTTCTTCCAGGCCATCTCTGTTATACGCGACCACTACTTGATCATCAGCAAAGAACAGGGAGAATAGCATATGACCGTTTATGTCTATTAGTTTCGTTCCCAACGTGCACTCCAATCTTTAACTGCTTGTTGGATATAGATTTTAAACAGTGTTGGCGACATACTGCATCCCTGTTTAAGGCCCTTTGTAGCAGAGAAAGGTTCAGACAATCGAGAGCCTAGCTTCACTCTGTACTCGTCCTCACTGTACAGATATTTAACTGCATTTATTAGGGCATCGCTTATTCCTGTGCTCTTTAGGGATTCCCACATTTTATACCTTGGTACACTGTCGTAGGCCTGTTCTAGATCTATAAACGCTAGGTGTACTCCCCTTCCTTTTTCCATTCGCTTTTCTATCAGCTGCCTTAGGACAAATATACTATCCGTGCAGGATCTTGCTGCTGTGAATCCAAACTGCTCTTCCGGGGTGATAAACTCCTCTTCTAACTTCTGCTTTAGAATTCTCCCAATTATTCTCGATACAGAACTCTGGACACAGATACCTCTATAATTTCGGCATTCATTCCTGTCACCTTTCTTATAAATAGGTATAATAAATCCTGTCTTGAGGTCCTTTGGTAACTCTTGCTCTTGTATTAGGAGATTTATTAGCTTTGTTAAGACTTTTACTATTCTACTCCCTCCTGCCTTTAAGAGCTCCACTGAAATACCTCCAGGTCCTGCGGCTTTTCCACATTTTGTATTTCTGAGTGCAACAAGAACTTCTTCTTCTTTAATAGTTATACTTTCTTGTGCATCACCCTCAGTTGGATATGGACCAGACCATTCTTGCCTTGTTTCGGTGAGCAGTTTTTCGAAATAGTCTCCCCAAGCCTTTTCACTTATCAGAGGGATCACATTTCCCTTTCCTTGTGTCCTGAGCGTCTTCAGTACCCTCCATGATTCGCGGATCTTATTGTAGCCTAGGGTGTTGTCGATCCTTCTACAGCAGTCTTCCCATGATTGGTTCTTGCTTTCTGCGACAGAACGTTTTACCTGCGTGTTAAGGGATCGGTATTCTCTCCAATCTTCATGGCTTCGAGTAGATAACCATTTATTATACATCACTTTTTTCTTGGCTACCCTTTCTTCTATTTCTTTGTTCCACCATTCTTTTGGAGGTCTAGATTTTACCTCTCCTAAGGCTTCACTAGCCGCTTCATGGATGCACTTTTTTAAATGCTCGTATATCTCCAAAGCTTTACCATCCCAATTATCGCCTAACTTTGCTTCCAGGCGGCGTTTGTAGAGATTTGCTGTGCTTTCCTCATTGAGCAGGTGTAGCTTATACTTACGTATATCTAACTGTGTGTATTTGGCTAGCTTAGGTGCCGTTTGCTTTCTTTTCCACAGTGCTATACACTTTGCTCTTAGCAAAAAGTGGTCACTACCACATTCCATGCCTCGCAGGACTCTCACATCTGCTACTGGTATGAGGTTATGCTGCTTGGTAATGCAGTAATCAAGAATAGACGGTCTGAATCCCGGCTTATTCCAGGTGTACTTATGTTCCTTTCGGTGCTGGAAGAAAGTGTTCTGTATTTTAAGGTCGAATTCCTCGCAGATATCCCGCAACCTGAGGCCATTGTCATTTACATCTTCCTCACCGCATGTACCTATTACTGGATTTCCTTTTGCTTCTTTTCCAACTCGGGCATTCATGTCGCCAATTAGGAAAACTTGGTCTCTGTGCCTGATCTTCTCTAGATTAGCTCTGAGAGCATCCTCAAACTCGTCCTTTTCCTTGGCTGATTTATTGTTATCAAGGCCGTAGATACCGAGAATTGCAACATCATAGCCAAACATTTTCATTTCCACTCTTATTATCCTTTCCGAGACCATCTCATAGAAGTTTACGCATTTTTTGTGTTTTCCTTTGATCACAATGGATACCCCTGCCCTGGCTCGTTCACTTTTATCTACTCCACTCCAAATGTGAACCAAATTTCCGATCTGTTCCTGACCTTTCCCTTTCACCTTTGTTTCTGTCAAGATTACGACGTCGAGTTTTGACTTTTCAATCTCCGCGAGTACCTCTGCTTTCTTATTCGATAGACTCTGCACATTCCAGGTTCCGATTTGTATTGTCCTTTTCCGTTTCCAAGTCCGTTTCCCAATTTTTCCGTCCGGCTTTTCTTTTTTCTGACTTTGTTTAGCTTTTACACGTTTTCTACTAACAGGGTGCTGGCCTGATAGAAACCCCCAACCTGGAGGACCAGGGGTTTTTCTGTCGGGGTCACCTTCCCTTAGACCGGCTGCCATCCCTGGCTCACGGGCCCTGTCTGCCCGGGCATTCCCGCTACGCGCGAGAGGCCTTTTCTTTCAAAATAAAATAATGATTTTACATATCAATTAGAAAACCGACTGGACTTACAAAATTAATTTTCTCATGAGAAGGTTAATTGATTAACACATTACATTTAATCAATATATAACATATACTTAAGTAAATTTAATGCAATATGAGTGAACATGTTTTAGTTGTACAGTGAGCGAATTAAAACAGACATAAAAAAAAGAGATAAATTGACTAAATACAAATCGAAAAAAAGAAGTTTTAAGTATTCTTATTGTATGTAATTATGAAAAAGAAGTTGGTTATATTACTATGTATGATGAGGATTCCAGTTGACAAAATGACTGACTCCAATTACACAATTTTTTTCAATAAGATTTTATCACCCCTCATAGTTCAGGATAAAAAGAAATATGGTGAAAAAATTGTGACTTCATGAAATTTTAGTTTTCACTTTGTGATAACAGTAAGATTCGAGATCTGCAGAGTCCGCCCAAATTAAGGGAGGTTGAAATGGTAGAAAGGTATTTAAAAAAAGTTTCTATGAATCTTCGATAGTTTCTATACTTATATAATAGGACCATCACTGTAGTCGGCGCTTATGTTGTACTGGAAATATAATTTTTCAACTATTATCTAATAACTTATTATCTGCTGACTGCTTGGAATGGGTTATAGGATTCAGAATCTCAGAAACCATAAAAACGATGCATAACTCGACTAAGTTGCAGAAAAATTGATTGTTCATTCACTATTTTCAATCTCCCTCTAAAGTATATATATAGAGTTCCTTATTTGGGCGGACTCTGCAGATGTTGAATTTTAATATTGATACCAAGTTAAAACCGAAGTTTCGAGAAATTGCTAATTTTGTTCAATATTTCCATTAATTTTAAAGTTTTTCTGTTATTAAAACTACCACACAATTACCGGAGCGAAGCCGGGCACCTTAGCTAGTATATAATATATTTTAATTCTATTTGAGTTATGGACGACCAGTGATTCAAATTTAGTGTAAATATAACAAGTCGATCGATAATGGTATAAAATAATCAATAAATGTTTTGTAATGTTATTAATAGTTTCAGTTTTTATTGTTTGTTTGGTTATTTTATTATTATTATTTTCTTCTAATAAAAATTATTACACACTCAATTATACACTCAGATATAAAGCAAGTTATATAGAATTCCAAATAATTACTTTCACTTGCCTATATATGAAATCCATAGTAAGGAAAGTATTGCGATCGTGAAAAATTTCGACTTCCGGTTTTCTACGGAAATTCAGGTCTTGAGGTCCCTTGAGTCCAAGAAACCAATTCCCAGGAAATGGTCAGTGTGTAAAGAGACTAGCTCAAAAACTATAAACTGTACGAACCTGAAATCGGGTATTTGGTGTATGTGCAAGTTGGAGATATCAAAGTAAAAATTTCATCAGAATTGGTGAAACGGACGAGGCACTTTTTTTAAATATATATTGTCTAATTTTTACGCTATTTTCGATTTTCTCAAAAAACAGCTCAAACGATTATGATAAAAATGGGTATTTTATATATTTACAGTGGATATCGTTTATAACGACATTGAAGGGACCGTAAAAACTTCGTCGTTATAGTCGATCGTCGTTACATCCGGCATATCGCTTATAACGACATCGGCCGTTAAATCAGTTCTAGGCCATTTTTAAGACCTGATTGTTATGATAGCCTTCTTACAACTATAAATTTCCTATATGTTTTAATTCCAGTCATGTTGACTGCAACCAAAACCGTTATTCTATCCTTGGACAGTTTTCCATTAGAACATTTCTCCCCCTTTAAATGTAGTGTCCGATCAGGCAGTACCTTGTAAAAGAGTTCAGTTTCATCTGCGTTAAAAATATCTTAATCATCGTAATTTTCGGAATTGATGGCCATATTGACGGAAGCCAATTGCTGGTTATCCCTTGGGGGACGGTAGCAGTCACCGCTTAAAAAATAATATTGTGGCGAGTACAAAATCTTTGAATCCATCCTCGCGAAATGCTACTTGTCGAGTCGCTAGACGGTTCTGAAGTGGATTCATTAATCAATTTTAGAAAATTATTGGCTTTTTGAGTAAAATTGTCTCTGATATTGGAACATTTCTGCTGCGTTGGGGTCGAAACCATGTTATTAGAGCACCGTTGACTTTGTCGCCCGTAACTCCACTTACTTTTTTTTTTTGTCTTGAACGATTCACCGCGTTTAACTTATCCCCGAATGGTGTCCCTGTTTAGATTCCCCGCCTCTAGATTTTCCATATTGTTGAAATAGTTTCCATTCATCCACATTCAGTTCCTCCGCAAGACTTCTGTTCGACTCCCCATTTTCCTGCCGACAACGAATGTGCATCAAAATTTTCCTTCTACCGAAAATGCCCTTCTCCTCGACATGGTATCAACACGCACAAGTGTATGGAGAACAAAACCGCAACTAACATCCAAACAAACAACCAGACATCACCACCCAAAAGTGTCTTATTTGAGAACTAGGCCGCTGATACGAATTCGTTTGAAGGAATAAAACCACAAACAATCAGGGGAGGGAGTTTCGTAGAAAAGGTGATAAATGTGTCTTCCTGTCACCAAAGAAATATACCACAAGCCGGGATTGCAGGGTTCTTTACGGAAGCCGGACGTTATAACCGATCTTTTTGTTCCCTGGGGGACTCAAAATGGGTCGCTAAAGCCGATCAGTCGCAATAGCCGTAGTCGTAATAGCCAGATAAAAATTCGTTAAACTATGACCTTACGGACCAGGGACTTAAAATTTCCGTCGTTATAAACGGTACGTCGTTATAACCGATGTCGTTATAAACGATATCCACTGTATATGATAGCAAAAATTCCACCAAATTAATGAAACGACGCGGACATTTTATTTCATAATTTTTTTCCCCATTTTTACGATTTTCTCAAAAATAGCTTTAACGACTTTGAATAAACTCAGGGTTTAATGAAAATCAAGTGTGCTTTATTATCAGATAAGCTTTATCATTATCAAAATGTTCGGAGGGTTTTTGTTTTCCTATAAAGTACTCTTGTTTTTGCTTATATAAAAAAATTAACTGCCTCTCGTTACGCCTAAAAATAAGAAATATGAAAAATCTCAAGTAAACTTATACATGAGAACAGAAGATAAATATCCCGTCAACTCATAAAAAACGTTGAACCTACGTGTGCGCAATTTACCTTTAATGACTGACCATTGTTTATAATTAAAGACGCTCTGTTCACTTAATGAAAATTATTTGTTTCATGATATCTACATGAATTTGTAACAACTACATAGAGAATTATTAAATCATACGCGATGGAGTATTATGCTTGCATTGCCGAATCATCACTAGTAAAAACTTTTATTTAATAATAAAAAAAATGAGTGTACCTTAAAGAGCAAATACAAACAAAAATAAGAAATGAATTTTGAAAAAGTGTGACTCTGAGGAATGCCCTTTAACGAATTTCGTCAATTTCTAATCTAACCAAGTTGGTAAGTTAAAGTTATGTGTTGCGCGCATTGCACCACATTTTTAAAATCAAAAATCTGGTGCGTGCTCGCAACACACAACTTTCACTTACCAACTTACTTAGATTAGAAATTAATGCGTTTTGTTAATTTCCACTTCTCAAATGAACAGAACGGCTTTAATTATGAACAATGGTCTGTCATTAAAAGCGTACTCCGCATGCGTGGGTTCAACGAGTTTTATAAGTTGACTGAATATTTTTCTTTTTTTCTCCTCTTTATGTTTTCTTTATTTTTATCATATCTCATATTTAGCCATTTCTTATTTTTAGGCGTAACGAGAGACAGTTAATTTCTCCATGTAAACAAAAACAAAGTTACTTTATAAGAAAGAAAGAAACAAACAAAAAAGGCCCCCCCCCCCCAAAAAAAAGCCCCCTCAGAACATTTTAATAATGATAAAGCTTACCTGATATTAAAGAAAACCTAATTTTCATAAAACATGACGAATTTGATAAAAATCGTTAAAGCCGCTTTTGAGATAATCGAAAAAAAGGTAAAAATTGGAAAAATGTCATGAAATAAAGTGCTCCCTCAGTTGGATCAATTTTGATGAAATGTTGGCTTTTACATCTTTGGCATATAAATACATCAAATACCCAGTTTGATCAAAATCGTTAAAGCCTTTTTTGAGTAAATAAAAAACATGTACACGGGAAATTGGTACAAAATTTATTAAGTAAAGTCCCCCCTCCGGTAAATCAATTTTGATGAAATTTTTACAGTCGTATCTCGAGCATATATATACATAATATACCCAGTTTGATCAAAATCGTTAAAGCCGTTTTTGAGTAAATAAATAAAACACGTGAAAATGATATAAAATTTATTAAGTAAAGTCCCTCCTCCGGTTCATCAATTTTGATGAAATTTTTACATTCATATCTCGGGCATATAAATAGATAAAATACTCAGTTTAATCAAAATCGTTAGAGCCGTTTTTGAGAAAATCGAAAAAAAACCTAAAAAGTTATTAAGTAAAGTACCCCCTCCTTTGAGCAATTTTGATGAAATTTTTGCTGTCACATCGCGGACATATACCTACACTAAATACCCATTTTCAGGTTCCCACGGTTTATAGTTTTTGAGCTAGTCTGTTCACACACACACACACACACACAGACCATTTCGCGGGACTTGGTTATTTCGACTCAGGGGGTCCCAAAACGTGTATTTCCGTTGAAAACCGGAAGTCGAAATTTTTCACGATCGCAATACTTCCACTTACTATATATTTCATATGTAGGTAAGTGAAAGTAAAAACGTTCTGTTCATAGGTTAGTTGTCAACGTGTTTTAAAAAATACATATTTAATTGAAATATGTGAATACATGAAATAATTCTTTGTTTCAATGGTAACTAAATGAAGTTTTCAACAACTAAATGGAGAACTATTAGGACCTTAAAGGTGGGTAGAAACGTTTTGGGCACCATTAAATATGTAAAACTAATATATTTGCGTTATTTATCTTGATCACACCCACCGACTGTTTCCACTTCATTCATACCCACGATCAACTATCTCCCATAATAATATTATTTATCTTATCCTACAAATAAATAATTATAACAATGAAATAACAGGCATTAAACTAAGCACTTTGGAATATATATTCTGAAGCTGAGAAGATTTCCGATAGAGTTTATTGGAGTGCCCTCAGAGCCTTTGCTCCAAATTAATTACTCAATTAGTGATCATTCACTTCAGATCGACAAGCCTCTTCTCTATTTAGTCTCAAATTATCTTCTTGATCTCTCCAATTTTAAAAGGGTTTATCATGTCTTTTAATTTTTAAAATTGTTTTGTGTATTAAAAATTTTTTTCTTGTGTTTTTACTTTTTTTTTTTTTTTAATGTTACAGTGAGATTACCTGGAAGCGACTATTTTAAAAGTATAAAGAAGGCCAGTTTCATGCCATCATTATATTTAACTTCCTTACATCATTATACAGTAAGAATCGGGGTTTCAAATCGATAATTATTAAAATTAAAATAAAATTGAAATCCGATCAAAATTTTTATCTGGTATTTTTAAAAATCATTTTTTGAATTAAATTTTTTCGATTAACAATAATAATAGTTTTCGACTAATATTTTATAAATCAGAAATATAGATTTTTAATTTATTATTGTGATGTTCCGAAGAATACGTTTTTTACACCCCCCCCCCCCACCTTTAAAAATTTGACATTACATTTAAGATGCGTAGAATCCGAAAAATGTAAACCTACTCTCTGAATCCTGTACGCCAATTTAAAACTACTTGGCCAACTAATTAAAAATAATTATCGATTTCAAACCCTTGTAAGAATAGTTCATTTGGAATAGTCAGATCTGTACGTCTTTTCTTTCTTCAGAGATGTTAACTCATATATAACCTTTGCAGTTAATAACTCCAGTTGCTCCAACTTGCAGAATAACTAACTCCAATTTTAACATTTTATTTTAACACAGCCTTCAAAGAAAGGCGACTAAACTGGAGAATGAAGATAAATCCCATCAAATTACCTTTACCTAACGTCGCACAGTGGTCCACGAGGCGAAAAAAATCAATTTTTTTGACATTTTTGAAAAAACAAACGAAGTTCATATTTTGAATGCTTAATAGTTGAGTATTGAATCCCCATGATTAGGAATGGTGTTGGAGCATTTTACATTGTATAGCAGATAAAAGTATTCGTCACATACGAACTCATATTTTTTTAGTCTAATACATCTTCTATTTTACTTTTAAATATACGTTGTAAAACAAAGTTATGATTTTTTATTATTTTTTTCGGTTTTTACAACATACCTAAAATACAGAAAAGGCTATCTTAATTTGAAGATTTTGTTTTACAATTGATTACAGATTTTTTAAGTAGATGGTCCAATAATCAACTTTTACGAATGTTTAGTAGTCCATAACTATTGAGCTCCATCATGCTCCGTTTTGAAACCTGTCTAAGAATAGGACTTATACTCTTGTCTAAAAGACCGAATAGGATTGACCTGCCCCAACTTGTCTCTGCGGTTTGTGTTTCAACAATTGCTACTCGAGTGGCACTGATTCTTCCAGTCGATAATATTTATTTATTTTTCTCAGCCTCTTGTTACCGTTTCAATAGACAGGTTCTCATCAATAATACATTACTGGAAGCCAAAGTGGAGTGTTATCCATAAACTATTGAAATCTGTGAGGGTTTTGCCAATGTTGGTTAACTATCACTGCTTGAACATACCGTAAAAAGAATTTTGATGAAAAACTCGGAGACCGATCTGAATTCTGTTTGCCACGACCTTACTCTTGTCTCTAAATGGGGATGCGAGAGGCTCTTCGGGTCATACTGAATATAAACAGACATTAGCAGGTCAAATTATTACCGATGCAGATAAGTTTCTCATAACATTCGTCCCACTACTTATTAGTAGTAGGGATGACAACACAAAATTTTTTTGAAAAAACACAAGACAATCGTCTACAAGACATTTCAGACGCAATAAATTTGAATTCATGAAAGAAACACCAAACACAATACGCGAAGAAGTTCAAAAAGAATTTCGAAAAAGAAGATGTTTTCCAAATGCTCCTTTTGACGACAGATCCCCTACATTTCTTAATTTCGCAAGGAGCCTTCAACTAAAGTTAGATTGGATTTTCACCCAGAAGTAAAAATACTTTTATTATTAATCGAATAAAGTTTGTGAGGAATTGCATTTGTTTTTAATAAATCTATATTCAATTGCATAATGTTTTTTAAATTTACAAAGCAAAGAATTTTGCATTAATCTTGTAAATAAATCATGTATATATCAAATATTACTGTGTCTTTATTTATAAATGGCCCTTGAAAAATAATATATAATATATAGTGGGCTACGTAATTTTTTCGCCAAAGCACCTATTTCGGACCACACTAAGCCCCTAACATCATGTTCTACTTTATACTTTAATAATGTTCCTATTTCTAGTCTACGTAAGTTAGTAAGTGAGAGTTGTGTGTTGCGCGCATCTCACCAGATTTTTAAGTTTCGGGACTGAAGGCGTGAATGATGCAATTTCGCTACCGAAAAGTAGCAAGCATTACCGGCTTTTAATCTAGCCTTTATTTTCGTTTTTACTTTCACTTACCTATATATGAAATATATAGTAAGTGGAAGTATTCCGGTTTTCAACGGAAATACACGTTTTGGGACCCCCTGAGTCGAAACAACCAAGTCCCGCGAAATGGTCTGTGTGTGTGTGTGTGTGTGTGTGTGTGTGTGTGTGTGTGTGTGTGTGTGTGTGTGTGTGTGTGTGTGTGTGTGTGTGTGTGTGTGTATGTGAACAGACTAGCTCAAAAACTATAAACTGTGGGAACCTGAAATTGGGTATTTAGTGTAGGTATATGCCCGCGATGTGACAGCAAAAATTTCATCAAAATTGCTCAAAGGGAAGGGGTACTTTACTCAATAACTTTTTAGGTTTTTTTCGATTTTCTCAAAAACGGCTCTAACGATTTTGTTTAAACTTGGTATTTGATGTATTTATATGCCCGAGATGTGACTGTAAAAATTTCATCAAAATTGATCTACGGGAGGGGGGACTTTACTTAATAAATTTTGTACCATTTTCACATGTTTTTTTTTATTTACTCAAAAACGGTTTTAACGATTTTGATCAAACTTGGTATTTGATGTACTTATATGCCCGAGATATGACTGTAAAAATTTCATCAAAATCGATCTACGGGAGGGGGGACTTTACTTAATAAATTTTGTATCATTTTCACGGGTTTTTTTATTTACTCAAAAACGGCTATAACGATTAACAAAAATAAGATATGAATGTAGAAAAATGTGTGACTTTGGGAAATGATAATTAGCAAAACACGTCAATTTCTAATCTAAGTAAGTTGGTAAGTGAAAGTTGTGTGTTGCGCGCACGCACCAGATTTTTATTAGTTACCATCGCCCATAATGCAAACGTATTCCACTCAACATCTATTATCAGCAAAATCGTCACCACTTCAACGGCTAACCATATATTTTGTCTTATCCGTTTTTATTTCCAGCCCAAGTTCTTGACCGGCTTTCATCAACGTTTTTATATTTATTTCTATAGTTTTCTCGTCCACAGCAAGCAAAACCAAATCATCAGCATATCCAAGTACGGATATAGTTCCTCCAAGATTGAAACCTTTTCCGGCACGTGTCACCTCCCTAATGGCATATTCCATTGCTAAGTTAAATAAAACAGGTAAGAGAGAATCCCCTTGTTTTAAACCAGAGCGAACCCTGAACTTCTAAGAACCTCGAATTCTAACGTTATTGAACGTGTCGGTTATACACATTTTTTGCAATCTCTGCTCGACAAGAATATTATTCAACTTTTGGCTATTATTCGAATCAAATGTCTTTTTGAAATCGATGAAAAGCTGGTGTACTCTACCTTTATATTGTAATTTTTCCTCTAATATTTGGTCTACTGTTGAACCAAATTGTTGGATAGTCTCCGACGATTTCTTCTTGCCTATCCAGTGGTTCGATTAGTCAGGATTAACGTAAATATTTTATAACAATCCGGAAGGAATGAGATTCCGCGATAGTTATCGCAATCCGTCTTTGATCCTTTTTTGTGAATTGGAATAAGAATAGATTCTTGTTTTGTGTAAGTGTGTATGTGTATGACTGACGTTACAGGTCATACACATTTTAAGGTAGTTTCCTAATTTTTTTGGTATTCAAAGCTAGACAAGAAAATTAAACATATTTTGGTGGTTAACCCATTGATATGCCTTTTCGAAATTAATGCGAAGCTGTACCCTTTTTTTCTCTGATATTTGACGGAAGTTAGATTTTATCTCTCTTAGTTATTTTATCTCCATTAGTTTTATCATATATATTATTACTTAAGGCCTTTTTATTTATTTTTTTTTTGTCGGTACGCTGTAACTTCCTTAATACTTGATCAAATTTCATGAATGGGGCATCATTATAAAGCTTTCCTTAACCACTAGACCGGAAAAATATACAAATCACTCATTTTCCTTCTATTGCGAGTTTTAAGCGCAAAACCGCGGTTTTTGCGAGAAAAATGGTCATAAAGGATTCTAAATGGTGTCAATCTTTTCAAATTTTCACGGAGAACATTTTCGGTCATTTACATTTTTTTTTATTAATTCCTTGGTTTTCGAGTGGTAAGCGAAAACCTGCAATTCTCCGCGAAAACTTCGAAATGGTCGCAGGGCTATTTTGAAGGTGTAATTTTTTCAGTTTGTTGATACGACTCTATTTGATGATTCTATGTACGAAAATGAAACATTGTAAATATCTAAATACCTTAAACTTATGTTTCAAAAGATAAATAATCTACAATTTTAACATATCTATTCTTTACTTCAACTCTCACTTATGCCCAGACGCACTAAATACGCTCTATACGATAATGAATAAACGTGTGTACTTGTAATTAATTTGGGATTTAAGTAGGTTAGAGTGGGAATGCTTCGCAGGGGTCAGCTGGTTTAATTAATTAAGGAATAAAAATATTGTTTTAGTTAACTTCAGAGGTCATTCATTATAAGTTCTTAATGAATTCACATACAACACCCTAAAATAAATTATGATTTACTGCATGTTTTAAAGTGATGAAGTTGTTTTTATTATACCACCATTTATGATTTATGGGCTGAGAAATACAGTAAATTATCTCCGTTATTAGACTGTAAAAAATCCATTAGCAAGTTTCACGAGCTGCCTTCTACCCACAACAAACTTTTAAAGTTTAAGCAGAATATTTGATAAGGGTAAACCATTAATATTCCCTCCAGTCATGGTTCTCATTGCCACCGATAAATGTAACTTCCAACCGAGGTCCATTTATTACGGTTAGTTAACTCGGAAGATTCAATTTTAATATCAAATCTGACTTTCAAAGTTTTAAAGGTCGATTCTAATTTCTTTCACTCGAAAATTTTACTTGAAAGTATATTTCCCTGGTATGGTATTACATCAAAAACGGATTTTTTGTTTGCAGCTTGGCCATACTTCTAATGTAATCGATACTTTTCTAAGTACTAGTAATCGATACTATAATAAGTAGTATTATTACTACTTACTCAAGCCCGAAAGTAGGGTTAAGGGGGTGGGTAAGAGCGGTTACACCGATTTTTAATATTATTCCCGCACCTACCCCCTATTTTTGGCCTCATCCAATTTCCATCACCGATAGTTAGCTTCTATCCTTAGAGCCGTGCCTACGCTCGATATTTTTTTTTTTTTAATTATTAAGGTTCAAGTAGTCCTTCATCCTCTTTCGATCTAATTGGCAATTTTTATACTGCCTAACACTCCGTTCTCGTTCAATTCGTATGCTTTCTAGGTATGATAACTCAAGCCCGAAAGTAGGGTTAAGGGGGTGGGTAAGAGCGGTTACACCGATTTTTAATATTATTCCCGCACCTACCCCACTATAAGTACTTATAGTATAATCGTATACTTATAGTATAATCGTATAGTATAATAAGTAGTACTTATAGTATAATCGATACTACTATAAGTACTTATGTAATCGATACTTTTTTTCTAAGTAATCGATACTTTTCATTCGATATACAGGAAGTAGGTATCTATATTTTGTCAGAGATACCAAGCGATACATATTTTGTTAGGTAAATTATTGGCGTGATAACGTGTAAGTTAATATTCGCTCTTATTATTATTTAAAGAGTATGAAATATTCCTAAGTTGGTTTGTGGTAAATATATGGAATTATTAATGTATTGAAAATAGTTAGGGTTTCGGTTAAAGTAGATAACACTATGTTTTTATTAGAGGCCGGAATGGACTAAGTCGCTTGCAATAGCTAATCAAAGTTAAGCAACGTCTGGAGAGTTTAGTATTTGAATGGGTGAATGCTCCATCGGGAAATCGATTATCGATCAAAGAGACGTATTCCAAGCCTTCACTCACCTCCAGTATGTGAGGCCCGTCAACCTACCGCAAGCGACTCACACCGACCGGGCGTGTATACAAGATGCCTTCTCCATGCATCTTATCGAGAATCGTGGTGTAGTTTTCCAGGATGCCTCTAACCGCACGTAGGTTCGGTGCAAAGACGGCATGCTTTAGGCAAAGAAATATAGATCCTCCGGGCTTGCTGACTCTGAATATAATCCTTGGACCTAGACCAGTTTGTCACTGTCCTTGAACCATAGAGAGCTGATGCCATCGGTGGGAAGGAAACTGCCAAATTGGCCCCAATGGGATTGTTTATGGAGCTATGGGCAGTCTGCCGCTGCACTATGGTGACCATGGCTTGCAGCCACGTGAGGTTTGGGCTACCCCCTCCAGGCTGTCTGTACTCCCGCAAGCAACACAAATGTTCTTAAGAAGACCGCACCGTCAAAGGTCTCATTAGACCTACTGCCCCAACTGAAAAGAAAAGGGTATTGACTCATATAGTGCCAACGTTTCGACCAGATATTCTGGTCTTCTTCGGGGCTAAATATTACACAAGATAACAGCCAATGGAAAAATATCTTTTACATCGAGGTTAACGTTTGCTATCTCTCAAGAAATACGTTCATAAAGGATTCATAATGAAGGTAGATGGATGACCCAAGAAATTAATCATCTAGCTTCATCTTATTATCCTTATATTTTCTTTTAATATTTAGCCCTTATGAAGACCTGAATCTTGGATCGAAACTTCGACAACAGAAAACGTAAACGTAAGTAAACTTCTAATTTACTTTTGTTTTAAATAATGCCCAGGTTTGAAATGTTACAATTAAATAGGCTAAATTGACTTGCCAAATATCAGTAAAAAATTATAATAGTGGAAAACAGAAAGAACCATATATAGATTGTAAAGTCGGCATAAATACATTTTATAAATAATACAGAATGCAAGGCCCCAAAGTCTCGCACCACTTCAATAATTCACTAAAACATGCAGATCACATGCCAAATTTTCGCCTCTTCAGGCATCTTCAGGGCTACAACAGTTTCGCAAGCAAGCTAAAAACAGACTGAAAACCTGAAGATGCCTAAATAGGCGAAAATTTGGAATGTGATCTGCATGTTTTAGTGAATTATTGAAGTGGTGCGAGACTTTGTGGCCTTGCATTCTATATCTGTAGTTCGATGGTCTCTTCCTAAAAACTTGTTTACTATTTTGTAAATTAAAAAAATATAAGTTTCTTAACTGAAAACACGTCGATAACTATTTAGTGCTTTACTAGTTGGGTTCACCTGTGGTGTAGTGGTTAGCATGGCAACCTACAAAGTATTGTAGGTAGACCTTTAGTAAAAGATCATGGGTTCGCGACCAGCGGTGGCCCTGGGATTTTTTAATGGAAGTAAGCATAAATAAATAAATAAACCTTAGCCATGCCGTCCCTTGGAGCCTGGATAGGATTATACCTGGATAGGAAAAATTTAGAACTCACACTGTAGCATCGTCCGATTAGCCTTAGTAGCATAAAAATGGACGTTAAACAAACAATCAAACAAGTATTTGTTGGAACAAACCTATTTAATGGGAATCATTTATTTCCATGGTAACTAAAATTAGTTTTCATAACAAATAAATAGAGAAACAAAGATTCGTCGCAATGATGTACTATTTTTGCATTTTCAAATTGTCAAAAATAAAAATTAAAGTTATTTTATTAGTTCTTTAATGAGTGAATGAGCTGAAAAACACGTAATGCTAAAAATATTTACTTAAAGCTGTTCTGTTTTTTCTTCAAACATATGTTGCAATATAATACTTTGTTTTAACGTCACTTTATGCCACTAAGGCTAATCGGACGATGCTACACTGGAGTCCTAAATTTTGCCTATCCAGTTATGATTAGGATAGGGATCTTTAACGAGTACCTGGCATCGTACAGGCTCAGGATCTCCATTTTACGTTCTATCCGAGGGACGGCATGGCCATCGTTGGGCGCAAACCTGCGACCTTTAGTATTGTAGGTTGCCATGCTAACCACTATACCACAGGTGACCCCTATATAATCCTTAATCATTATATTTTAGTTTGAACCTTTATTCCATACTCGATTTCAGTGGATTTGAATAATGTGGTTTTTTTCTGGAACAATTATAAACAAACACCTTCGTTGGTGCTTGTAAAAGCATCAGAAACTAAAATTCAAAAACTTAGTTACAATTTTCTACAAACCGTAAACACTGCTTCTATAGATTCCCCATTCACGACATATTTCCCAAAAATGGAAAAAAAAAAAAAAGTTCCTAAAAATGAAATAAATTTATAAATAAAAAAAATATTAACATGAATCGAAAATCACTGAAGACTTTCCAGTTTTTGCAATTATTATATTGGGTTGTCCGGAAAATAATGCAGGTTTTCAAGTTTTCTTTTAAAACATTCTATATATAGTAATCTGTTTACTTTTAGGGGATTATTTATTTGAGTGTCAACAGTTGCTAATCCTCTTCTAAACGACAGTGTTTGTTTATCTCTATAGCATCTCGCTACTTGGAAATAATCCAGTCTTTCCTACGATGTCACGTCGTGAATTTCGTACGATTTTCTTTTACGAGTTTAAGCTCGGCCGCAGTGGTGCCCAGACGGCTAGAAACATCAACCAAGTGTGGGGCGAGGGAATTGTTAATGAGTGCACTGTTCAAAGGTGGTTTAAAAAATTTCGGGAGGGAGACTTCAGCCTCGAAGATAAAGAAGGTCGTGGAAGGCCTCCCTCTCTTGATGACGATATTCTCCGATCATCGGTGGAAGAAAACCCCAGAATAACTGTTCGAGAACTTGCGGAAAAACTTCAAGTAAGCATCGACCGTCGATGACCAACTCAAGGCGATTAGAAAAAAAAACTCAAATCCTGCATTATTTTCCGGACAACCCAATAATACTCTATACCTTATGGAGAATAAAAAAAAAAAATAAATAAATATATGTGGATTTTCTGTAAATTTTTCCTCATATCTTCTACACAATTATCAAAAAACGTCGGTTTCTACTCCTTGGAGAAGACCTAGCCTGGTAAGAAAAGTTGATTGTTGCGCGCATTGCACCAGATTTTTTATTTATATTAACTGCAAATATGTTACATATCGACTCAAATATTCAGTGCATGTTTGTTATTCTGGGACTTAGATCCAGAATAAAGAATTTAATCTGTTTCCATCTCCCAATTTAAAAACAACGATGCACATTGCTCATACATTTAATACACATAAAATGAAATATCTAACTGGGTCAAGTTTATTTCCAACTCTGTTGACATGAGGTCATTTCGTGAGAGGAACTAATTAGAGATGTATCAGAAGGGACTTCTTGTTTCCTTTCTGGAATGAACTTCAACTTTCTGCTCTTAAACACGAACATTATGAATCGGGGCTCATCGAAATTTCATCAAGCAGCCAGCGAGTTTAGTAAATATTTGATAAAGTTATAAGCAATATACGAGTGAGTTTTTCTAAAATTATGGTGTAATTTGTGTCACACCGTGATAAATCGAGGGGCTTGAGGGGTCTTCTCACCACTATTTTTCTATTAATTATCCCATTCGTTATTAACAAAGCTATCCAATTTTCAAGCACCTAAAGACAGGATAACATTCATTAAAATCAGTAATAGTGCTCATTTTGTCATTTTCTAGCCTTTCACAAAACAGAGGTTAGCACTTAATGGGTACAGGCAAAGTACCACAACAGTTTTTGTCTCTGTCACACCATTGTGAGGCCACTCCCTAGCTATTTTTGTATATACCCACTAAATCTGTCGGAAAACGATATTTCATTCTGAGAACAAATGGAATGACTGAAGTTAATTTTATATCTTTCTTATTTACAAGATAGCCAAATAAAATAAATAAATTTACAGCTTGGGATAAGCTAGAGTGACTTTGACTTGATTTTTTAAAGGAAAAAAAGAAATATGATAAAACAATAAGATAAACACGAAAAACAAGAACTTAGATCTATGAATAATCAAATTTAAAGGCTATTGCTCAAAAAATTAAATTAAAATGGGAGCAAAGATGGTTAGCGGTGTCTGAAAACAAACTGAGGGAAATAAAAAATAATGTTATCGAATGGAAGTCTTCTATCCGAACCAAGCGAAGAGAGGAGGTCATTTTGACAAGATTACGTATAGGACACACTCGTTTGACCCACGGTTACCTAATGGCACGAGAACCTCTCACTGAGTGTCAGACATGCGGGTGCCCGCTAACTGTAAAGCATTTGTTGACGGAATGTAGAGCTAATGAATCTGAGAGAGCGCATTTCAACATCCCAGACAATCTATTTTCTGTTTTATCGGACAACGTTGAGATGGCAAATACACTTTTAAAATTCTTAAGACAAGCTAACCTATACAACAAAATTTAAATTATAACCAGTGACCTGAGGAGATAATGACCCTAGTGGTTGGCTCCTCTATAAAAAAAAAAAAAAAAAAAAAAAAAAAAAAAAAAAAAAAAAGGCTATTGCTCTTTTTACATCTAGTATAGTAAGTGATAGTCGTATCCATTCCATAAAAGTTTCACTTCACTTTCCGATAGTCTATTCTTTCCAAACGCGTCTCTTCTAAATTCCCTGAGAATCGAACAGACAGCTAGGAAATGGAAAACATCCTGCGGTTCTCCAAGGTTGCAGAGTGAACAGATAGACTGTTATCTTGGTCCAGGGTTTTCTATTGAGGCTAAGAGTTTCGGTCCTCGTCTTCATCAACGTGCTCATCATGTGTAGGCTGTTGTCATCGCTGATATAGGAAATCTGGTCTGCTTCAAATTTCAACGTTTTGTAGAGTGAATGAACGTGTCTTCGCTAGTCTCTTATGCAATAAGCTCCTTTCAGACTTCGCCATAGTTAGCAAAACATCATTGACGGTATTCTTCCTTCGTATCTCCGTGTGTCCAAAACAAAAAGTTTCTGAGAACAAATGGGTAATCCCATTATAAACCCGACAGTCAACCGAGCCGTATCATTTTTCTCCAGGGCACTTAAGTTGCTTTCAGGACCTGAAGGAAAATGTCAAACTGTATAGTATTTTTACGATGAGTCACTCCGTACTCCTCATCAACATAGAGGTAGTAAATAGTACATTATTATTTTTATTACAGTTTTTTGGAACTTTCGAATCTCTTCTCAGCCATAATCTCCTTTTGTACTAGTTTGGCACAAATTGCACAAGTTATCGCCACAAGCATAAGTTATCGGTATTCCAAAAGGCAGTGCCAAACAAATGTTTTGATATAATGAATAATCAGAATTATACTATAAATTTTAATATAAATATATAAACATTTTTCTTGAACTTCAAAAGGCAATCATTAAAAGTAAACCTAAAAAATCACCAGGTTCTGATAATTTACCATATGAAGTTTATAAACTAATGCCTCCTAACTGGGAACACTACCTGCTCAACCTTTTCAATAACGTTTTCCAACATGCGATCATTCCGGAAAAATGGGCGGAAATTTTGCTATTTCATTTATATAAAAAAGGTGATGTTAAAAACCCTGCTAATTATAGAGGAATAGCTCTAATAAACTGTGTAGTTAAGTTGTTTACAACAATCTTAGCTGATAGAATTACTCAATGGGCTGAAAAACGTCATTTAATACCGGAAGAGCAAAATGGTTTCAGGGCGGGCAGAGGTTGCATAGACAGTATTTTCACTTTAAATTCAATAATAAATATTTCGCTTGGTTACAAGGGCAATACTGTTTTCACTGCATTTGTTGACTTTAAGCGAGCCTTTGATTCGTTAGATTATAAAAAATTATGGCCGAAACTCCACTATCTTGGCTTGAGTACTAAAATAATAAATATTTTGTCGGAGCTATATAAGGCAGCTGCTTTAGTTTTAAAAGATGAACATAAAACGGAGTCAGTAAAAATCACCCAAGGGGTATTACAGGGAGATTCCTTAAGTCCTTTGATATTTTCATTATACATTTCTGATTTAATGTCTCACTTTATAATTGATGGATGCAAAGGTATAAATATTGATCACCAAACAGAAGTGATTGGTCTGATGTACGCGGACGATTTGATTTTACTTGATAACGGTTGGGCTGGAACCAATAATAAATTAATTTCTTTGTATAAATATTGCCAATTGAACTCTTTAATAGTTAATGTCGAAAAGACAAAATGCGTTATTTTCAAAAGGGGCAGTAATTTCGGTAAAGTTAAACCTCTTTTCTATGATAAATCAAGAATAGAGATCATTAAACAATACAGTTATTTAGGAGTAATATTCTCATCCTCGGGCCTATTTTCTAAAGCGGCAGATAACTTTGTAAAAAAATCGCAATTGGCTTCACATAGAGTTCGGGAAATTTTAACAAGATCCAAATCAGACTGTCTTGCAACTAAATTTAAATTGTTAAAGTCCATGGTTAACTCCGTTTTGTTATACTCGGCAGAAGTCTGGGCTCCATTATACTGCCAAAAATTAGAGCGAGTTGCTTTGAATTATTTTAAGACAATTTATCATTGGCCACGAAACACCCCAAACCATTACGTACGCCTGGAAACGGGTCTAGTAACTGTAGAGACAGAGGTCCTTAAAAGAATGATTCGTTGGTATCGAAAAGTAGAATTAATGGAAGATAATCGATTACCAAAATTATGTTTAAACATTTTGAAAAACCTCAGTTTAAATGTGTCAATAAATTCAAAATATAATTGGTATTTACAACTGCTAATCAAACTAAAATCAATAGATTCCGCTGATTTACTTAAAATTAAAAGCAAAGAGGTATTTGAAATAGAATTCAAAAACACCATTGAAAAATTCAAAAATAATCAACTCTCTATGGATGTTCAAGCTGTTCTGAATTCAAAGTATAATAAAAATTTTAGGAACATTAGCAACTTCGAAATGGGTGAATATTATCTAAAAATTAGAGCCCCAATAAGGAAGCATAGAGTGGTTAGCCAACTGAGGTTATGTCAACCTGAGAGGTTAGAAGTAACTTTATATGGTTTTCAAAATAACTACCGAGGCAAATAAATTAATAATATAAGAATCCGAGTATTCCTAACAACCAGATTACTACCTTTTTGTTATTTCAAGAAAAAAGTATTTAAATAACCAAGAAATATATTTTTTAAAATGATTTGATGATGATTTTAAATGATATCACTTCATAGGAAAAAGAGCATATTGTACATGATTTATTAGATTGAAGAAAGGGAATAAAAGGTTTAAGAAATCGTATCTATTAAAATCAATGTAACTATAATTATCGGATAACTTTATTATAATCCACTGATGAGTAATTAAATAGAATCAATTTAATTATATAAGTTTCAACTAGCAATAATCCCACTTCAGTTGACCTTCATTGGTTACGATATCGCCTCTTTGCAAGATTAATTTACATAACATTTAATTTAATTAAGTGTTTATATTATATTTTTATTAAATCTTTATATTTTATATTGTTATTTCACGAAAAATGTATTTAAATAACCAAAAGGAATATTTTTTAAAATGATTCGATGATGATTTTAAATGATGTGACTCCATTGGAGAAATAACAAATCGTACATGATATATTAGATGGAACATTTTGTTTAGATCGGATCTAACCTAAAATATTAAACAACGAATGAATTCTCTTCCAAAAATGTGGATAAAGCCGACATCGGATCTCGGGCACTCTCGGTACACCCGAATTGAATCGTGGATATCGGGTAGGGCGTGATCGGAATACCTTGTTGTTTACTAACGCCGGCCGCCATCTTGCAGTTGCTTATCCGAAGTAATACCACAACCACTTTTTGTAATAGAGATGAAAATAACTATTTTGGATTCTTACAATATTAAACATGTTATCATGTAAATATAAAAATAATTATTTAAATTCAAATTTATATAAGGACCGGAAAATAGCTCAGAAAGGCATGCGTTAAGTTAGCTAACCTCGTTAAGTTCGGACGGTGTGAACTCTGGACCCATCTACGTTCCCCCGGGGCCAGCCAGCTTAGACCCGAATGAACTCCCAGCTTCGGATTACTTCCAGCTAATCCTGAAGGGCTTTGGCTCGGATCAGCCAAATGATCTTCCTCTTTACGGTTCGGGGTTCATCTCCTTCTTCACCAACTTGGGTTTGCGGTGGGGAAGGAAAATCTGCGGTAATTTTATACAGTCTAATGATTTGATTATATTCTCGCCATTACGTTGAAGTAACTGAGGGTCTTTTTTACTTTACCCACACCAGTTACTTATTTTTTTAAAATAGTGATTTATCTTAATATTAAATTAAAGGTACTTATGTACTATACAGGCTCCCAAGATTTCATATTAAATTACATTTATTCCATGTGTATTTATTTTATTAAAAATATCATTTCCAAATATAATATCATTATTTCTCAGTTAATTTTCAAAATGTACAATTTAAAGTGGTTAGTAAGAACAGTTAATTTTCTTCAAACAAAGAAGGTTATTCCTAAAGAAAAGGTATGCAATAATTTTTATCCAATGAAACTCTATTATTCCGATTCCATTAGATGGAGGTGTAACGTCAAAAATTGTAAACAGAATTTATGTGGAGGACCCAATTAAAAGACGAGGGTCCCTTTGAGGCAATTTACAAAGATATCAAAGATTTTTGGTTAGAACAAAATTATTGTAAATAAAAATATGTTAAATGTTGTTAGTATTTTTATTCATAATAAATGTAATTTAATATAAAATCTTGGGAGCCCGTATAGTACACAAGTACCAAATTAAATCTTAGGGTTTGAAATCGATAATAATTTTTTCCAACATATCACCTTTTAATTATTATTTCTGATTCTTAATTTAAAAATCATTCTTAATTTATAAATAAAAATTTAAATCGATCGTTGTTTTTTATTAATTGGATTAAAAATAACGATCACACACCGAGTGGTATTAAATAAATACTCTAAATAAATAAAGATGAAATTCTGTTTGTTTGTTTATTTGTTCTTTATAGAAATCTATACCGTTTGTCCTAAATTCTCCAAATTTCGCTCAGTGGTTCTTTGATACCAGGTGCGAACACCTGTCCATATTAAAATTGCATAACTTCAGCCGATCTTCAGTTGATATTCTTTATTGTTATAAAAATCATAATGATCTGGCTTTACAATGCTTTTTTTTTTACTAAATGGAATGTTTCATTAGAAAAATGAAATTCCCCGGGTGAAACCGGGATATACAGCTATAATCTATATAAATAAAGATGAAATTCTGTTTGTTCTTTATAGAAATCCATATCGTTTGTACTAAATTGTCCAAATTTCACTCAGTGGTTCGTTGATACCAGGTGCGAACACCTATCCATGTTAAAATTTCATAACTTCAGCCAATCTCTGGGTATATTCTTTATTGATATAATAACCGTTTTGATCTCGCTTTACATTGGTTTTAACGAAATCGACCGTTTGAGTCGATAAAAGTCTCACTTTATAGATTTTATTGATTTAAAAAATGAAATTCTCCGGGTGAAACCGGTATATTCAGCCATTAATGAATAAATTGTGATAAAAAAAATATTGATCAGAAAATAAAAATCACCTTTTAAAAGCAAATTAATTTATCATAACATGTGGACACCAAATCTGATGCTATTTTGCTTCTAACTTCAATAATGACCGAATTATGGCTCCTCAAATCAGGTAATTGGCTTTGAATGAAAATGGCGGATCACGATAAAGAGGTTCTAGGATTGTCCCCGGATGAGCTTCGACCTTTGTGCAAAATTGTATTAAAATTGACAGTTTAATCAAATTTAAGTTGTATATCAAAGTAAAGTATTACATTTGGCAGTAGTTTTGTATCGGCATACAGAGGACCGACGAATTTCTTTATTCAATTTTCGGATTCTACGCATCTTGATGTCATAATCAATGTATGTATTTGATGTAATGTCAAAATTTTAAGGAGGTTGTAATGAAAGGTATTCATTGGAACATCACAATAATAAACTAAAAATTTATATTTCTGATTTATAAAAGTACTAGCTTTGGCCCGGGGAGTTGTGGAATAGGTGGAATGAAATAATAACTTTCAAATGTAATAGTACAGAAAAATATACCAAAATTAATCATGAATAAAACAAAATTTGTACCATCCTGAAACTTCAGCTTAGTATTAGGGGTAAGTTTCGAAACCTCAGAGTCGGCCCATATATGTCTTGGGTATAAGAGACCCCATTAATGCGGTTTTCTCAATGCGTTTTCTTCCCTTTTCTTGATTAAGAAAAATTATTTTGGCAGTAAATATGTCCCACTATGTACCATTTTTTATGGTTCCTTTTTATGGTTGTTCTGATTTCATTGAGACCATTCTCATGACGGTACCGCATCCTTATTAAGTTGAGTAACTTCTCCTTTTTCGAATTCGGTTGAAAATTTACGAACAGAATAGAACTATTATATGAACACTTTATTTTCAGTATGTATTCCATTAGGTTATATCTTTTATTCATATTATCTATAGGTTATCTATTTTATTCAGTGTTAGTTTTTATTCGCTCACTACACTAATAAGCAATTTTTCTTTTGTTGTAAATTTACTCTTATATTGTATATTGATTAAAGGCAATGTTTCGACCAATTCTTTCCTCTTCTGTAAAACTTAATTCGCTTAGGAATCAAGTTGGTTTTGTTTAATTTTAATTAATTGCAGAGATGTAATGACCTTATTGAAAAAGAAAAAGGAAAAAATAATTATTTATACATAATCTCGTGTAATTTAAAGAAAACAGCTGAAGCTAAAACCATAACAAACCGAACTAATGAAGGATAACCTTATGAATTAAGCCTAGCTAGCGCTCCTGGCTTCCAAATGTCGAACTGAATTTTTTCATTCATTAACTCGCATGGGCTTATTAGAGGGGCTAATTACATGTAGCGAGATGCTTAAAATTACAGCCCTTGTCCCTTCAACAATACACACTTAAAATGCAAACTGAAACCTTCTTCATCGTTTGGGGCAATAGGGCAATATGACAACATAACATTCTTGATAGTACGTGTTGTCGTTTTTGAGCCTTTTCGGCACGCACATTGTACACTTTGCTTTATAATGTATATTGATTAGTCGAAAATTATTATTATTGATAATCGAAAAAAATTAATTCAAAAATAATGATACAGGTAATTATTTTTTTTCACATTTGATCAAAAATAAAAATCACTCTCAATAAAAATCATCAAAAGATTTTTAAAAATTCCAGATAAAATTTTTATCGGATTTGACTTTAATTTTTATTTTAATAATTATCGATTTCAAACCCTGTTAATACTAGTAGAGAACATATGATAAAACTAATGTATTTAAAAAGCTTCAAAAGTAAACCAAAATGATAGTTTAATATACAATTCGTTGAATTATTCAATTAGAGGTCCAATATGCTTTTATGGATTTTAAAATACAATTAAATATATCCTCATTCTTCTATTTTCTTCTGTAAGCATATTCACATAAGAAGGAATCTATAAGGGATTTTATGAAATTTTCCGAACCGTTGAAATGTCTTATTTGTTTGTTTGTTTTCTTAACGTCACTTTATGCCACTAAGGCAAATCGGACGATGCTACAGTGGGAGTCCTAAATCTTGCCTATCCAGGTATAATTAGGATCGGGACCTCCATTTTACGTCCTATCCGAGGGACGGCATAGCTAAGGATTTTTTACTCCCATTAAAAAATCCTAGGGCCACCGCGGGGCGCGAACCTGCGACCTTTAGTATTGTAGGTCGCCATGCTAACCACTATACCACAGGTGGCACCCCTTTGAAATGTCTTAAATGCCACTTCTTCTGATTTAAGAACACGACTCAGTTGTATCAGATTCTTAAAATCTTGGAGGTTATAGGTAGGTATTCTCCTTGATCTATAATTTTGTTTTGTTTAAAATAGACAAATCGTCGTCGCCATGCTAAAGTAACGAATGTGCAACTAAAAACATATGCATATTCGTTACTTTACCATGGTGACGACGATGTATTATTAAATAACGGCATGATAAATCACTATTAATATAGAAAAGTAACTGGAGTCGGTAAAGTAAGCATTTTTTTTACTTACACTTACCGCTATGGAAAGAAGCAAAAATACCAGTGTCTAACAAACCATTAACTAGCGAATTTCACAAAGGGTTTTTTGTTGTCCTAAAGTTGTTTTTATTTTTATATAGTTTGGTAGTTCAGGTAAGCCATTAAATAATCAGATCTTAAATAATTTTGACACGCTAAATGGTCCGTGTGTATGAGCAGTCCAGCTCAAAAACGATTTGTCGTACGAAACTAAAATTAGGTATTTGATGAAGATATATGCCTGGGATGGCACAGGAAAGATTTCTTCAAAATTGAGTTGACCTAGAGGCACTTTATCCAAACGACAGTTTTCCTCTTTAAAATTTATCAAAAGCCGGATTTATTCAAACGAATCTCTGCAGTGTCCGGAGTCACAAGAGCAACTATAATAATTTACCAACTTCATCAAAAGTCCATGGCGCCCCACTGCATGAAGTACTAACTACAGTAGTTCCTTTCTAATAAAATGAACAAAAACTAGTTTCATTGAGGAAAAACGTTTCCCATTTTAAGTTTAAAGAGCTTGTCGGAACAAACCTCACATAAGGCTAATTAGTTATACCTAAAAATTTAGGTGTTTCTTTATAATAGTCTAATAATTTCTTTATAACAGTCAGGATTAACGTTTTTATTATTTCTAAAAACCTTTTACTTCAAAAACTTTGGGTTTTCCCAAAATAAACCTTTTGAAGTCCGCAACCTAAAACCTACCACCTCTCACCTTATAATTTTTACCCTCGATCTCTGTATTACTCTGGACTCAACAAGGTAAATATTAGATTTTATTTTATCATATTTTATATAGGTACATTACTAGCATTCCCCGTCACGGCTTTGCCCGCGAGCCTTTAAAATCAATTCTTCGATCATTATCTTTGTATTCATTTAATATAATATGTTAACAAAATAATTTTAAAAAAACGAAGTGAGCGAAGGGGGAGAGGTATCGGAGCTGCCGGTAGGTGGAATGTTGGAGGGGGAAGCTGCCGGCTCGGTAGAAGAGAGGGAGACACGCATAGAGTTCACTAAAACCGCCGTAACAAAAAATTGCTTACTCGTCGTGAACGCTTCATTTTTCGGCTATAAAACATGGTTTTCGACGCTCCATAGGGGCTCTCGAGTTAAACTCGTCATATCAAGATCTTTAAAATGAGTCCAAATTAGATATTGTTTCTCGAAGTGCAAATATAGGGGTCCGTTAGAGTTGAACGACAACTTCGCCATTTAAACCCCTTAGGGGCTACATTTTTTGAAATTCCTTTCTTAGTGGTTACCTACATAGCGTTTAAAATCTAAATTCCGAACTTCAAGTTTCTATCATTAGTAGTTTTTGCTCTGCGTTGATTCTGTCATTCCAGTCAGGACAAAGCCTCTTGTATATATAGAGATTATCGGATTCGTTAATGTAAGTGCCATGTAAACATATCATCATTTAGATTTATTTTCCATTATTGTGTTACTCCTAGTTGTTTCTATCTATGATTAATAATCACATGATAAACATTTAAGTATCTTTTCCCCGCATAAAAACTCGTTAAGTTGCTCATATATTTGTCTTGCTTTTAGCCCTGATAAAGGGATCGAAACAACGGCTTTTAAAAACAAAAAATGTTTGACTTAAAATCCAGACTATTATTCATCCTATATATACAGGGTGTCCAAAAAGAGTATTCGGGGTCCGAAAGTTGAATAAAATCTCAAATATAGAATATCAAGTAGGATTTTTATGTTTTATTTAAGCACAATGAACTGGAAATTTATTTAGAAATAACAATATTGCCTAGGTGTTCACCATAACGCTGCTGGCACTCCTCGAATCTCAAACGCAGATTTCTAAAACGCGTTGACACATTGTTCCTGAGATTGCCGTAATTTCTGTTCTGATATTTTGCTTCAATTGCATTTGATTCGTCGGTTTCTTTTCTTATACCCTACTTTTCAGATATCCATACAGAAAGAAGTCAAGAGGGCTGAGATCGGGACTCCTAGGAGGCCAGCTAATGGTGCCTCTACGAGAAATCACTTTGTTTTGAAATAATTCGTTTACCGTAGCAATTGATAAGTCTGAAGTATGGCAAGTGGTCCCTTCTTGCTGAAACCATCTTCTAGAGTTATATAAATTAAACTCTTGAAGTTCTTGGGCCAAAAAACCTCATATCATTTCAAAGTAACATAAACCCGAGTACTCTTTCTAGACACCCTATATAAAAATGACGATGCTGGAAATAACCAATAACAAAGTAGAAAAACAGTTAGTCAGTAGCTAATAATTTGTAAATAACTTATAAATTTGTAAATTTGTTACAAATTAATAGCATGTGAAAATAATTTCAGAGGTCCCCCAAAGGGTGCAGTAGCGCATATTTTATTTTAATAACAAATTACATAAAAAAAAAAAAAAAAAAAAAATAATATAAAGAGTAACAACTTAGAGATAATTATGCCTGAAATTAAGTTGAAATACGTTTGAGAGACCACGAAGATCGCTGTCGACTAAATTTTCCCTTCCAGGTATCTCAGGTAAAGGAGGCCCCGTAATTTTGTTAATTGTCTCAGCTTCAGAAATGTCTTTTAACATGGCTAAAGGAAACAGGAATATTTTTCTCGTTAGTGGTTTTAATTTTCAGCATTCCTTCATCTTATTATTTTATTTTATTTATTTATCTTTGTGTGATAACGAAAGAATAATTTATTTATAATTTACGAGAAGATTATTAAATATCTTCCTGAATCTTAATTTTCAGCTATACTATTGGGTTGTAAAAAAAGTTCGTAGCGTTTTTCATTATTTTAATTTAATCCTTTCTGCGTTTGTTAATCCTGTTTACATGGTCAATAATGTTTACATATCCTAAAAAGGGATTAGATAACGTTCTTTTATGCATCAGTTTCAACCGGGATCTTCTATTGTTCAAGTGTATTGTGTTAGTCCAAAATGCAGGAGGAAAAAATTCATTTTCGCCATATATGCTATTTTATTTCCGAAAAGGAAAATCCGCTGCACAGACGGTCAACAAAATTTGCAGCGTGTATGGAGATGACGCCGTAGGGGAAAACACCGTCCGTAAGTGGTTTGCTCGGTTCAGAACCGGAAATTTTGAGTTGGAAGACGCCAAGCGCTCTGGTCGTCCTTCAACTGTTGATGACGAACAAATTCAACAATTAGTGATCGATAACCCTCACTATAGGACCCGGGATATCGCAAAAACACTTGGCACATCACATACAAGTGTTTCAAATCATTTGGGAGCTGCGGGATATGTTTCTCGAAGCGATGTATGGGTTCCTCACATTTTGACGGAAAATAATTTATTGTTGGAGTTTGGCTGGGATGTGATAACCCACCCACCCTATTCACCAGATCTTGCCCCAACACATTACCACTTTTTCCGGTCTCTCCAAAACTCCCTCAACGGGAAACAATATAACTCGCTCGAGGACTGTATAAAGCACATAGACGAGTTCATCGCGCAGAAAACTGAACAGTTCTGGGAGGACGGAATTACAAAATTACCTGAAAGATGGAAAAAGTTATAGATCAAAATGGGTCATATATCATTGATTAAAAATATTTACATGTATCTGAAATATTTAATTAAATATATTCTTAAAAAACGCTACGAACTTTTTTTACAACCCAATATTTCTTTCGGATGCCCTATCACATAATTTATTTAAAATAAACATTGTAAAAACAACGCCTTGAAAAAAAAATGTATGTATTTTCTTTACGAAAATATACTTGCCCACCTGTGACAATTAACAACGACCCAGTTCCTTCAAAAAAATTCGTACGATACCTCAGACTGTATTTAGACAAACGACTCACTTGGAACATTCATACCAAATCTTGATTGAACTTGATTTTGATTAAAAATGCATAATTTAATCAAAATCATTAAAGCCGTTTTTGAGATATTCGAAAAAAATATAAAATTGGAAATAAAGAGCCCCCTGCGTTTGACCAATTTTGATGAAATTTCGGCTCTCGCATCGCGGCCATATAAATACATCAAATACCAAGTTTGATAAAAATCGTTAAAGCCACAGAGTAAATAAAAAAAATAAAAAAACAGGTGAAAGTGAGACAAAATTTATAAATTAAAGTGCCCCCTCCGGTTAATCAATTTTGATGAATTTTTTACAGTCGTATTTCGGGCATATAAATAGATCAAATACTCAGTTTAATCAAAATCGTTAGAGTCGTTTTTGAGAAAATCGAAAAAAACGTAAAAAGTTATTAAATAAAGTACCCCCTCCCTTTGAGCAATTTTGATGAAATTTTTGCTGTCACATCGCGGGCATATACCTACACTAAATACCCAATTTCAGGTTCCCACGGTTTATAGTTTTTGAGCTAGTCTTTTCACACACACACACACACACACACACACACACACACACACACACACACACACACACACACACACACACACACACACACACACACACAAACACATACACCATTTCGTGCGACTTGGTTATTTGGACTCAGGGGGCCCCAAAACGTTTATTTCCGTTGAAAACCGGAAGTCGAAATTTTTCACGATCACAATACTTTCCTTACTTATATTTCATGTATAGGTAATTGAAGGTAAAAAATTGGAACTAAACAGATACTAGCTACTTTCAAATCTCCTGGACTCACCTTAGGAAACAAGCTACTATTTTACACTACTATTTTAAGACCTATTTTAAAGACTTTGGGTTTCAGTCGCGAAACACATTCACATTAACAAAATACAAATTTCACAATACGAAATTGGTTTATTTCAAATCATAAACTGCACAATGACATGAACATACCGATGGTAAAATCTTACATATACGACAAATATCAAACATTCCACTCTTCAGCACTACATCACCCTAACCCACTCATCCATTCTCTTTCCTCCTCCCTGTTACCTGGTCAGCCTCGACGTCGTTTGAAACGATAGTGGCCAAGAGACCTCTTACTTTAGTAGTAGTAGGTGCTTTAGGGAAAGTGGAAAACTATTGCGATCGTGAAAAATTTCGACTTCCGGTTTTCAACGGAAATACACGTTTTGGGGTCCCCTGAGTCGAAATGACCAAGTCCCGCGAAATGGTCTGTGTGTGCGTCTGTGTGTGTGTGAACAGACCAGCTCAAAAACTATAAACCGTGCGATCATGAAATTGGGTATTTAGTGTAGGTATATGCCCGCGATTTGACAGCATAAATTTCATCAAAATTACTTAAAGGGACTGGGCACTTTACTTAATAACTTTTTAGGTTTTTTTTCTATTTTCTCAAAAACAGCTCTAACGATTTTGATTAAACTGAGTATTTGATGTACTAACATGCCCGCGATATGACTGTAAAAATTTCATCAAAATTGATCAACCGGAGGGGGGACTTTACTTAATACATTTTGTAACATTTTCACGTGTTTTTTTTTATTTACTCTAAATCGGCTTTAACGATTTTGATCAAACTGGGTATTTGATGTATGTACATACCCGAGATATGACTGTTAAAATTTCATCAAAATTGATTAACCGGAGGGGGGACTTTACTTAATAAATTTTGTATCATTTTCACGCGTTTTTTTTATTTACTCAAAAACGGCTTAACGATTAACAAAAATAAGATATGAATGTAGAAAAATGTGTGAATTTGGGAAATGATATTTAGCAAAACACGTCAATTTCTAATCTAAGTAAGTTGGTAAGTGAAAGTTGTGTGTTGCGCGCACGCACCAGATTTTTTCATCATGGAATGGAATAACATGTGCTAGGCAAACTATTTAGACGGGGTTATGTCCCAAAATACGAATAAAGATTTCATGCATTCCCTTTCACATTAATAATGCATTACATTTTTCCAATATAATAAAATAAATTTTAATGTAAAATTATTCCACTATTAAGACACCTGCCATAAGTCAGTTGGGTTGGTGGAAGCAGCGGTGCCAATCTAACAACCCCTAACTGCTGAGTAAACTCACTCATCTTAACCTTTTCCAGGCTTTTAGTCAGGGGTCGACCTACATTAGGCACTTCCTCTCTCTTCGATACTTTGCACTTACTTCTTTTCCAACTTTTTTTTTTTTTTTTATTCAATTAAATGCTACTTTTATTAGTAACTAGTAATGAACTCATAAATGTGGTTAGCATAGCAACATACAATACTAGATGTCTCGGGTTCGCGTCCAGCAGTGGCCCTAGGATTTTTTGAAGGGAGTAAAAATTCATTGGCTATGCCGTCCCTCGGATAGGACGTAAAATGGAGGTCCCGAGCTATACGATTTCAGGGACTTGTTAAAGATCCCTATGCTAATTATTCCAAAGCATCGTCCGATTAGCCTTAGTGGCATAAAATGGCGTTAAATAAACAACAACAAAATCTACGCCTGCCAAGTTTCCCGTGACGGTTGACTTTTTTAAATCTTATTTATTAGGAGGATCAATTACAAATACAAAATATATAACAACACAATGGTAGCTGCTAGTTATGTCAAACGCAATGAATTTCGAATGTTAACTACACTTCTCTACTTTGAAGTTTCTTGTACATGTTAGTGGTTAAAATTCAATAGATAAGCACGAAAGTTAGTTTTAACTTCAACTCCACAATGGCATATGGATTTCCCTTTCCATTTAAAATGAACTGACCAACAATGATTCGTGATCCTTAAAACGAAGCTGGCTATGAATTTTAAAGATGAAGACGTTTAAATTATTCAAAGTTGTTAAAGATTTACGAGAGTGGCTTTGTTGCCTAAGAGGTAACCCCCTTCCTCCCCCCCCCCCCCCCCATTTCCATGGGTGCTCCCCATTTGGATCCCCTGAAATCCCAATTTCAGCATTTTTTCAATAAGATTTTATCACTCCTTATAGTTCAGGATAAAAAGGAATATGGTAAAGAAATTGTGCCTTGATTTGCGTAATGTTGATTTTTCTTTTACCATTCTCAATCCCCCATAAAGTATATGGAGTCCCTTTTTTGGAAGGACTCTGCAGATCTCGAATCTTAATATTAATACCAAGTTAAAACCGAAGTTTCAAGAAGGTGCTAATTTTTTCTGTTATACTACCGCACCGAAGGTGGGCACCCTAGCTAGTTATAAATAAAACTTATTGATTTTTTTTTTATCATAGAGTAAGTGGTTGTAAAGCAGTAAAAGATTCCAAAAAATTGTTTTAACATTGCAAAAATTATCAATGTGGATGGTAATTCATAATTCCAGCAGTTTAATGCTATTTTCAATAAAGTATGGCGTAAATCCTGTATCGGACCCCGGGGGCATGTCCTGTGCCTGTTATGTCTAGGTCTAATCCTTACTAAGAGATAATGCCCTCGAAAAACTACTTTAATTCACTTTTTATTAAAAAAATAACACTTTCGTCAGAGCATTCCCATCGGACCCCGACGCCCGATATCGTCTGTGGCTAATCCCAGCATTCGGACCCCCGGGACCGATACAGTCCAATTCAGGATACCCCTAAAATACGCCGCCGCAACTAACGTGTTAAGTATTGTGACGTGAAACAAAACAGAAAAAAATATGGTTTAGAATATTTCTAGATGTTGGAACGAACTAACAGTTAAGGTCTGGCCACACATGTCCGCACCTTAGCATTAATATAGGTTATGTTCAGAATATTTTTAATTTAACTTACATATTACCTTTAGTTATGCCTAAAGGTCAGGCCACACATGTCAGACAAAGGCCACTTTAGGCATAACTAAAGGTAATAAGTAAGTTAAATTAAAAATATTTTGAACATAACCTATATTAATGCTGCGGTGCGGATCCGGTGCGGACATGTGTGGCCAGACCCTTATACGTAACAGTAAACTAACGGTTAACAGTCATAGTACATGTTTTAGACTTCCATGTTCGAGTACCTTACTTATTCTATCTGTATGTGGAATATTTATGGACAATCGGGACCTCGAGAGATGTGTCGATTTTGTCCTTGGCAGAAGAGAAGAATGTCAAAATCTTATCGTATTCGTGGAAAGTGCATTTGTGAAGAGCATACGGTCAAGTTATGTCCGCATTGTAAAATCATGCTTTGACTTATATATTATCATTAATTATGGGAACATTTATTAAGTATAAGTCCAATGTAAATTTTTCTTATTATTTGTAACTTATTGTTCCTGTTTAGTTGGTAGTGTTGTGCAGTGGTCAATTAAGTTTCATGAAGGTCCGTTTCAAAGTCTTGCCGAGCCTTTGTAGTACATTCAGTGGAAACCACCGGGAATACTCCCCGGAAATTTTTCGAAAAATTAACAGTTTAACTACAATAATTTTAAACATTATTCAAATATTATCATCATCAAATCATTATTCTAGACATGATAAGGCCTTCAGATTATGCTTGTTTGTTTTGCTTTACATAACTTTATGCTGCTATGACTAATTAATTGATGCTACAGAGGGTATCATAATTTTGCCCATCCAGGTATAATCAGGATAGGGATTTTTACGGAGGAGGATTAATAGTACCTGACATCCCAGAGGCTGTTAACCTCCATTTTACTTCCCATCTGAAGGAAGGCACAGTCATGGATTTTGTTATCAGAGGACAATAGTCTTAGGATCCTACGGTGGTTACCCCAAGAAGTTATGGCTCAATTGAAGGGTATATGATATAAACATTATATGGTGTATCATTCCAAATCGTAGACGTGTCAACGGGTGCTTACACTCAGAGGCTCGAATCTGTTGCGGCTTCGGTCAAACGAAGAAACAAGAGAAAATTCGGAACTAGGAGGAGCATAGAGGATTCATATCTATGGTAAGCGAATTTTTATCTAGGAGGAGGTATGGGGAAGAGTGCTTGTTTGAGAAGATTTCCGATTTTCGTCCTGAGGTTTAACTTGTTTTTATTTTGCGTGTTTTGAAGTCATTTAAAAAATATATATGTTTTTCTAAAAAGTGGGTATTTGTTTGTTTAATCGACGTCACTTTATGCCACTAAAGCTAATGGCATTATTAGTCCTAAATTTTGCCTATCCAGGTATAATTAGGATCGGAAACTTTGACGCTTACATGACATCGTACAGGCTCGGGACCTCCATTTTACGTTCTATCCAAGGGACGACATAGCCAAGGATTTTTTACACCCTTAAAAAATTCTAGATGCCAACTGGCGGTATGCGAACTCGCAAACTTTATAATTGTAAGCTGCTATGCTAGCCACTACATTATTGTAAACTGCTATGCTAGGAAATACACCAATCACTCAGTCTTCAAATTTAGTCAAACGGTTGTACTTGAACCATGATTTATTTAATTCAATTTAATTTATTCAATTAAGTATTTATTTAAGCTTTAACCGCAACGAATACTTTATTTTTTTTTTAAACTCCCGTTTAAAGTGATGATATATCGACCAGGAAAACTGTTGGCCCTTTCTTCCAAGTTGTATACTCGATGTATCGTACAGGTATTCTAGGTAGCGTATATTACAAGCGGACACGCAACCTGTCTCTGCATATTAGCTGATTACTCAGCGTATCTTGGCCGAAATCTATTCTTATGGATACGTTTTTAATAATGATTATTTGCTATCTTATATGAGGATCTACCGGTCAATACTAGTTAAAATTATAAATATATTCCGCAATAGATAAGGGTTTTTTGCGACACCTCTCCTCAATTTTACGCTAACACTACACTACTAAGCCTAGTTGGATGTTGAAGTCATACTAATACGCATCCCGTCAATACAATATACTTCCTCCTTTTCGTAATGGTTGAAAATGAGAGCCTGATAATTTAGCGCACAGTAATTTAATCTGTCTCTTTACCTTAGAATTTAGAATAAAATATTTAAACCAATATCTATCAGAGTCTGCTGATGAGGAACAGCAATTAGCAGATTTACTTAGTTTCTCGGGGTCGGAGGATTAAAATAAATTGAATGATTTTTATAGGTGAATGATAGTCAGGATTTGCAGTTTGAAAACAAATTTATTTTCGAGAACCAAAGTTTCGATCCAACCTGTGCATCTTCATCAGGGCTAAATGAAAACAAATATATGAGTATCTATGCTAGATGACAATAAATGAATATTTTACAGAACTGATAATAATATAAAAGATGGTAAGTATTAACATGAATATTTAAATAAGTAGCTGGTTAGCAAGGTAAAATAGAATCTGATATTTACCTTCTGAGTCAAGGTAGATACAAAGACTGAAGGTAAAATAAGGTAAGAGGTAGTATTAGGGGGTAGTTTGCCGACTTCAAAGGTTTATGACGGGGAAACCCAACGCTTTTGAAGTGAAAGGCTACATGACAACTGAGTGAAAATAAAATATTAAAAATTAACACTTTTAGCCCTGATGAAGATCCACAAGTTGGATCGAAACGTTGGGTTTCGAAACTAAATTTTTTTTTCAAACTGCAAATCCTGACTAAAGATTAACAGTTGACTATCTCACCTCTACGAATGATTTTTATATATATTTTTTTTATCAACTAGTTGATAGAAAATAGATTCTTATTATTTAACAATTACAAAATATTTTTTTGTTTTTTTTTTACATCTATTTTTAAGGTTTACAATTAAAATTAAATCTTTCCTCATACGGATGATTATTTTTGTATTAATTTTCACTCATATTCATAGTAAAGTTATAAATGTAATTATGTATGTATTGTACTTATTATATTTTATATCACATGATGTTCTTTTGTTTTTGTTTTTTAAATAACTTTTTTTTCAATATTTTTTTAGCCTTGGAGAAAAGGCTGTTTTTTATTTTATTTCATGCTTATGTTATAAATATGCCGACTCCCTCTATAGTCTCTGATTGATTTGAGATGTAAATTTAAATAAATTAAATAAAAATAAATGGTTGAAAATGAAATACTGTTACCAGTAGATAGATTGATAGTTTATTGACTAATGCATCCATTACTTTAGCCAAGTACGACTTCTATATACATAAAATTTTTATGGTAGGTATATATTACAATTGCTGAATCCTTAGAGGTCTAATATTATTAAGCTTGAATATGTCAGATTGCATTGTTTCTTTCAATAAAAATAAGAAGTTCTTCTATAAGTGGCATATAACTTTATTGAAAATTGTTGACTTATACTTTCGTTAACTATTTTCATTGCTAAACTTGAAAAACTCGAACACTCCTTACTATCTATCCCATTCGTTCCACTCGATATACTAAAGAAAATAATGCAATATAAGCCGTAGGGAACTCCTGTAACCATCAAACATGCCGGGGCTATTGCGTGAGTGAAAAAGTTTTAAAAGTGCTTCTCAAGGAAGATATATGCCGTTGGAATTCGAGCAATCCTGGCTTTGAAAAAAAAAAAATAGTTTTTATTTTATTTTTTTCTTCTATTTCAACTTCAAAGCTGATATAAAAACATAAAAGAAATTTTTCACGAACGCTATACTTTTCCTTACTGTATATTTCATATATAGATCAGTGAAAGTAAAAATACTAATTGCTCAAGATTTTGTTGTTTCCATTATTCTTTGTTCTTCTAATAGCCAATTAAATCTAAAATGATCTAATTTTCGAATATAACAAAAATATCCGAATTAAAGAAAGAAATATTTTGCAGCTCAAACCTTGCAGTCAGTGAACTTAGGATATTCCGTCCTACCAAGGAACGGCCTTCGTCTGGTTAATTTTCTGATAAAATCTTTTCATTAATAAGCTTTGCCCTGTGTTTTCTAAGCCCCTGCAAAGCTCCGAAGTCCCTAAGATTTATAAAAATAAGGAAGCATTATAACGGAGAGGAGGGAGGGAAGATACACAAAATTAATGTATTTATAAATTTTCATCATCTCATATCAGTGTGCTTAATAATGCTAATTGAAATCATTTAAATTTAATATGTATAAAAACGAAATAATAAAATAAAACAACTAACTATTATAAATTACAAGCTTGGATAAGGATCAAAAAGTTTCTGCTTGAAAAAAAATTTAAAAGACTAAAAATATATTTGGACTTTAGAACACACTGAAATTAAAGAAAAAAAAATGGTGTTACATACGGAATATGGTCGTAATTATGCCATTATTTTAATTGGTGATGAGATGCTATGTATTGTGGATGCTGCCGTGATAGGAAAAGGAAATTGAATTAACAATTTTATATCAAAACATGTAAAGTACTGTATATGCTCAACCCGGAGGTCAGTTTTACCTGAAGGCGGCTAGGTCTTGGAAATACCCCTTGTAAGTTATTGGGACCATAAACCTTCTGTTAGAAATTCAAAATAAGCAAAGCTTAGGACCGATAATACTGCCGACAAACATCCAGGGAAATATCTAAGAAGATTGTTAAAGAAATTTGTGGTCATAAACCCTGGTTTTGTCCCGGCAAGGAGGCCGCTGGGAAACACTTTCTATATAGAAAGGAAGGGATTTTAGGCAGCCAGCCAATCAGAAGAAGCCTGGAACCAACCAATCAGCAGAAGCCTGCAGCCAGCTAATCAGAGGAAGTCTAAAAAGAGTGGGGGAAAGAAGACTTATACGGAGGGGAGAGAGTTGAGAGAGGTCGAGTAGAGAGTTCGGATGTAGACAGAGGTCGGTTAGTGTGCCAAGAGGGTGAGAGTGGAACGAGAAGGGAAGATGACCGGATAGATAGTAGCGGCAGAGTCCAGATAGCCAGACAGACCGAGATGGAATGTGTGCTGAATCTGAGAGAGCGTCAGAGATGGCAGGGACTGATCCAGCAGATAGGCCAGAGACAACACCAGAGAGTGCCCACCAGATAAGGTTAATACATATACAGTACTAGTTGTAATATTGTGTGGTCAGTATTTATTAAATAATGTTGAATTGCCAGTCATCATCCAATAATTTACTTGTGTCAGTAAAACATCTTTATATGATATATTAAAGGGGTATTAATGATTTACATTATTGGTCAATAAAATTAAAGATATAGTTCAATCTAGATTTGTTTATTTATTATCATTTACCCTATGCCACAGGTTTATTAAAATGAAATAGAATTGGTAAACACGTCACCTTTGGAAAAGTATCCAATTTACATTAAGGCGTAACAACATTAATTACACATATTAATTAGATATATGCCGTTTCTGGTAACCCCCACCCGCCTTAGAAAAGCGGGAGACCAGGAACGTAGCAGAGATCGAAGTGGATTTGAATGACAGACAAGTTCTAATGAATAGTGTGATAAAACTAGGGTGTCATAATTTGTCGAAATCGGAATAATCGGTAAAAATTGAATAATTGTCTCTCCAACCGATAAAAATCTATCCATGGTAACATTGATTTATTTGTGGCCAAGAAATTTTTACTCCCATTAAAAATCCTAGGGTCTCCTCGGGACGCCAACCCGCCAACTTTAGTATTGTAAGCTGCTATGCTAACCACTTAGACTTAAGACATCGATATTGAAATATCTCAATTGTAAGAACAAATCGACTTCTATAGTTTTCGTAAATGGTACAGAATGAAGGCTAAGTAAATAAATTTCCTTTTTTCGCGCAAAATGAAGGTAGATAACCCAGAACATAAGATTCAGCAAGAAAGGAAGAATCGGAGAGTCGTCTGATTTATATTTAGCTATCGGGAAAAGGGGTGAGGGGGCAGGCGAAAATTAGATCTGGATTTTCTTCAGTGGAAATATTTCGATACCTTTAAAAGCTTTCAGACCTATAGAAAAATACTGCACAAATTATTTTTTATTTATTTTATAAATATAAAGAAAAAAGAAAATCCTTTACTAAAACATTCCAGAGTTCAGTAGTTTTTCTTGACCTAAATCAACCGAGATAAAGCTGAATTTTCCCAATGAATAGATGGTTACGTTTTAGTCCGGCAGCTGAGGGCCAAAAAAGTTTCTGAGTTGAAGAATGTTTTTGATCTTACAGCCTCAAAGTACTCAATTCGTAGACAACATATGTCTGCCAACCCAGATCGGTTGCCATCATATTTTATAATCAAACAAAATCGAATTTTTCCAACTTTTATTCAATTTTTGCTCATAACTCGAAAACAATTTATTGCAGAGAATATTGTGTTCTCTTTAAAATAAAAGGGCACAAAATTTCGCGTCGACTGAGTACCTCAAAAATAAAATCGGTTAAGTATTTCTGCTAAAACCGGTTATCAATTATCCACTATTTTTGCCATTTTAGTGGATAAATAAAATGCGATCATGTTCTAAAGCTTATATTTAAAGAGGGATACTCCAAATAAAAAATGTTACTTTGGAGACAACGTAATTAAAACTTGATCGTATTTAGCCCTTACTGGCCTAAAATCCGTGAAAGTTTTGGATTTTTTTTTCAGTTTCTCCCATATAATTCGGCAAAAACAGATCAAAAAGAATTGCTTTCTCTTTACTGTAAAAGGCTATTGCAAATAGAATGATATATTTGAAATTTAAATCGTTTTAGTGGTTTAACTGGGTTTGGAACATCAAAAATCTGTATTTTTTACTATTTTAGTAGAAACCGTATTCCAACACCTACAACTCAAAAAACAACTAGTTTATTGTTTGTTTGTTTAACGTCACTTTATGCTGATAAGGCTAATCGGAGGATGCTACAGTGGGAGTCCTAAATTTTGCCTATTCAGGTATAATTAGGGTAGGGATCTTTAACGTGCACCTGACATCGTACAGGCTCAGCACATCCATTTTATGTCCTATCCAAGGGACGTAAAATGGAGGTCCCGAGCCTGTACTATGTCAAGTACTCGTTAAAGATCCCTATCCTTACCTGTATAGGCAACATGTAGGACTCCCACAGTAGCATCGTCCGATTAGCCTTAATGGCATAAAGTGACGATAAAAAACAAACAAACAACTAGTTTAAATGAAAAATGTTTTAGATAAAAGTTCATAGCATCAAATTTATCATGAAACAAGCTCTTTACACACAGCATTACCTAAATCCTGCGTGTAGGTACAAACAAAAACGTGAAAGTATTCGTAGTGCTAACTTATCGCTAAGATTTCGGTTTTTGAAGTATCAGGGATTTTTAAAAAATATGCATAAAAATAACTACTTAGACAGGTAGGTGCTTGGCAAAATTTATCTTATATTTTAACAGATGGAACATGGTTGTTTAGTAGTTCAAATGGTTTATACATTAAGTTTTTTTGGTCCTTAGCTCCAGGACTATTTAGCGACGATAAGTGATAAGTATATTTTTAATTTTGCTGATACTTAATATAAGGCCTTCTATATTATTATCATCTTCTATAGGAAGAAGCACTTTATCGAAAAAGTCGGTTTTTTTCGGATTTATTCCACTTACTTTATTAAAAAATACTTTTTGTTTGAAAGTTATTTATTGATATTTGCAACTGTATAAAAAGAAAGACAATAATAAAGCAAGTACTTACAGGTACGTTAATATAAGACAGTGAAAAGGCATGTTGAGAAGCTACCCATACAAATTTCAATAGTGATTTCATGATTAGGTTTTTATTTTTAAATTTATGGCTTCATTTGTCATAAATCTCCGAAAAAAATAAAAAAGGATGTGGAGTTAGAGAATTAAAGTTAATTGTTTTGGCAAAAATATAATAATAATAATAATAAAAATAACGAAAAAAAAGACTTTTCGGTTCCATTCCAATATGGCTCATTGTACATTAGGGTGGGTGGAAAAGCAAAATTTTTGTTTTTTTCGAAACGGTATACCACGGAAAACCTGCCTCTGGGGTAGGTAAGCAAAATGCAAACTAAAAGACAAAAAAATATTGAACCCCCAGCTAGCGCGTCGCACTTAAAATTTCATATCAAGTCGTTTTACAAATATTTTTGCATTGCTCTTACAATAATATTATAAACTGCTATTGTGAAAATCCTTTATTAAAAGGGTTGAAAAACACACAGAAAAAAAAAATTAAAACCATCAAAATCTTTTAATTTGTGGTTGTGCAAAAGACTCAAAATCGCTAAAATATTGCATTTAAGCTGCTTACTAGCACCTTAAAGAAAGGTGAAGTGTAGCATGCTGAGTTTTATGTTAATGGCCCATTAGTTAAGTTTTTTATGTACAATGTACATATTTAAATGTTTCAAGTTACAGCAAAGCTAAAAAATGTACCTTTCAAATAAAATTGTTCTTAAATGATTTCGCTTTTGATATGTTAATTATTAAATGGAACTGAATTCGTTATTTTAATTTCATCAAAATATTAAATCATTTCTCCGACGCTTAAAAGAGGTTCTTTTACTTTTTACTTAAGATATGCTAAAGGCAATATTCAACAAAAAATAAAAGATACTTCTGAGAAACAAATCCATCATTAATTCCAGGAGGGTGAAACTTAATGACGAATATATTTTCATCATTTTATACTTGATTACTGTTTCGGGAAATATAAGATATTATTTTTTTTTAATAATGTTTGTTTCCTTAAATGCCTTCTTAGAAATTTCTTAAATTAATTTTAAGAATTTTTCTTATTATATATTTTTTAAGTATTCACTGAATGTCAGAAGATGTGTTATACAAAAAGAAGAAAACGCTAAACAAAAATATTGAATATTTGATTTTTTTTAATTTTTTTTTTTATATAATTTCCTTTGCTTAAGATCAAAACATTTTCTTAATTAGGAAAGAAGGTTAAGATTAAGGGGTACATTAAATTTTGAATCCACCTCGTAAAGGAAAGAATTAAGACAGTTGGGATTCACAGTTGGGACCAACTGTTCTATTGAACTTTTGTGACCGTCCTAGCACATGTTCGTGACTTGTGTGACGCTTTTCGGTGACCTTCTGGACTGTTTTAATTCAGACTAAAAAAAGGAATACATGGATTGAAGAGTAAGTCTTGCTCTGAAGCTAGAATCATTTGGTTAGTTTTGTGTGACTGTTTCGCTACAAGTTGATAATTTTAGTAACTTTGTTAGTTATTTGGGTTTTAATGTTTGTCAGACATTGTGAATTATTATTTTCGGTTAATAAAAATTATTTAAACCCACTTAGGTGTTACATTGAAGCAGATAAAGTTATATTAACTCGTTAGTTGCAACGGCGTATTTTAGGGGTATCCTGAATTGAACGGTATCGGTCCCCGGGGTCCGACTGAGGGGGTGAGCCACAGACGTTATCGGACGTCGGGGTCCGATGAGAATGCTTTTACGAAAGCGTTAACTTTTGAAGAAAAAGTGAATTAAATGAGTTTCTTAAGGGCATTACCTCTTGGTAAGGATTGGAACTAGACATAATAGGCGCAGGACAGGCCGATACAGGATTTACTCCATACTTTATCGAAAATCGGACCTCGGAGTCCGATTCTAAAAAAACAACTGAATTTCAGCTATTAGCAACATTTTCTGCACTCAAATGCAATAATCTTATTAAAATACGACTTAATTGAGTGTTTGAAGTGTTCGGCCTTTCGGACATTTTCATGTGAAAATCGCCTGTAAAGAGGGGAATGTAAGACATCTAACTCTAATAATTCAAACTCATATAATAAGCAAAACATTAGAATTTCAAAATATTTGTTTGAAGGTACTAGGATACCTGTACACTTGGACCCTGGCAACCACCATTTTAAGTTATCACATTAGACATTACACCATCAGTATATCTAACATGTTTTAGGCCTTACGATTGATCATGAACCAAAACTTCCAACTTTATAGGTGACCAAGTTGATTTAAGTTTATTTTTTTTTCCAAAAAAAAAACTTACCATATATTGTGTATGTTGGTAATTGGATTAGTAATTACTGCAACGCTTGTACTTTTTAAAATCTAACACGTTAGGTATGATATAAATTAAATTCAGAATTATATATTCAAATAGTACCGTGATGATTTAGCAGGTAGGAACACACTTACAAAATAAAATATTACACATCTCGCTAAACAAAATCATAAATTAGAAAGATATATATATATAGTAAGGAAAGTATTGGGTTACAATACTTTCCTTACTATATATTTCATATATAAATAATTTATTTTTTGAAGAGAAAAGATTTGGCTCCGCCGGGAGTCGAACCCGGGTCTCCTGCGTTACATGCGAGGATGCTAACCGCTACACCACAGAGCTCAGCTCAAGGCAGAGCAAATCCTTCTTCTTCACTGATACCTACTAGGATTTGCTCTGCCTTGAGCCGAGCTCTGTGGTGTAGCGGTTAGCATCCTCGCATGTAACGCAGGAGACCTGGGTTCGACTCCCGGCGGAGCCAAATTTTTTCTCTTCAAAAAATAAATTATTTAAAAATAATTTAAAATGGTGGTCAGCAACGAACTAAGATTAGATTAATTAAAATATTTCATATATAGGTAAGTGAAAGTAAAAAATGGTATTGGTGTATTATTTTAGTTTTATTTCATTTCATATTTCGTCAAGATTTATCAATATGGTAGGATTAAGACTTAAAAATCAATTTAAAAATAAAATGAACACTTGTCTAATTTCTGAAATAGTGGTTGGTGCGCCTCTAGGCAGTATGATTTTAGACCTCCATATTAATATAAATTTTAAATATATATATCTTTCTAATTTATGATTTTATTTAGCGAGATGTGTAATATTTTATTTTGCAAGTGTGGTGAATCATGAATCATCACGGTACTATTTGAATATATAATTCTGAATTTAATTTATACCATATCTAACGTGTTAGATTTTAAAAGTACAAGCGTTGCAGTAATTACCAATCCAATTACTAACATACACCATAGATGGTAAGTTTTTTTTTTTTTGGAAAAAAATAAACTTAAATCAACTTGGTCACCTATAAAGTTGGAAGTGTTGATTTATATTTATAAGGATATAAAAGCATGTTAGATATACTGACGGTGTAATGTCTAATGTGATAACTTAAAATGGGGGTTGCCAGGGATCAGGTGTAAAGGTATCCTAGTACCTTCATACAAATATTTTAAAATTCTAATGTTTTGTTTATTATATGAGTTAGACTAAAATTAATATAACTTTATATGCTTCAATGTAACACCTATGTGGGTTTAAATAATTTTTATTAACCAAAAATAATAATTCACAATGTCTGACAAACAATAAAACTCAAATAATCAACAAGATTAAAAAAGTATCAAATTGTAACGATACCGTAACACAAAAATAACCTAATGATTCTAGAATCATATAACAGCTTCAGAGCTAACCTCTAAGGTTTGTAGGAGGCACTGAAATGATTAATATCTCGTGATTTTTTTATTTAAATCTTATTAAGAACGTCCAAATTCCCAATACAATGGAAATATTCACTCATAAGAATGATCCACAAACCAGGAAAAGACTTATATAATCCCTCATCCTACAGACCAATTAGCCTCCTCCCAATATGCTCTAAATTATTTGAAAAATTATTACACAAAAGATTAGTTGACATACTAACAGACCAAAAAGTGTTACCTGATCACCAATTCGGCTTCCGCACTTACCATTCAACGACGCATCAAATACACAGAGTTACTGACTTCATTTCAGGAGCTCTAGAACAAAAACTATATGCAACTGGAGTATTTTTGGACGTTGCTCAAGCGTTTGACAAAGTCTGGCGCTAGGGTCTTCTCTTTAAACTCAAGACCTTATTACCGTACACTTATTATCTCATCCTACGATCTTTCCTCTTCAATAGATTTTTCTCTGTCCGGCAGGGTTCGGAAATTTCTTCAATTTATCCAATCTTGGCGGGAGTAACCCAAGGCTCTATACTAGCACCTTTACTCTACATCATCTACACGCACGACATACCTATTAACAATGAGACATTGACTGCAACTTACGCTGATGATACAGCAATCATCACGAAACATCAGGACGCAACACAGGTTTCCTTGACTTTACAACATGACTTACACAAGTTACACGATTGGTTTCAACTATGGAAAATTAGACTCAATCATGACAAATCAAAACACATTACATTCACGCTTAGAAAACATACCTGCCCCCCAGTTTATATTGACAATAACCAAATTCCACAGACAGACACAGTACACTATCTGGGACTCACTTTCGACAGAAGGATGACATGGGGCCCACATGTTAAAATGTAAAAAAGGACACTTAACAAAAGACTTAAGCTTCTCTACCCACTACTTTCTAAATCATCAAAAGTGAAACTGAAACAAAAACTAAATACGTACTCGTACTTACTCAAACCCATATGGATATATTCCTCACAGATTTTCGGCATTGCTAAAAAAACTCACTTACAAAAACTTCAAACGTTTCAGTCAAAATTGTTACGACTCATTACAAAAGCACCTTGGTATGTGACTAACAAAACATTACATACAGACCTCCATGTAGTAACAGTCGACCAGCACATAACGACGCCTATACATACGATTTTTTACTAATTTAAACGAACATCCAAATTCTTTAATCAGTAATATGGCAGTCATAAGCATGGGAACGAGAAGACTAAAAAGGCGCTGGATGAGAGATATGCTCTCTTAGACAACCGAGGTAATTGACTCAAGCCAGGAGGGGGGTGCTGTTGGGTGTTTTCCCACCTCAAGCCTGACATGCCATCATTTCCCACTACCGTCATCTCATTCGCTGATTGTTAGCACCTTGCTGACAGGTGCGGATTAATAATTAAAGTCAAAAAAAAAAAAAAAAAATCTTATTAACATAATTTATGTCATCTGAAACACAGAAAAAGTATAAAAATAAATGGACTCACCTTTATTTATCTACTTAAATGTTAATGGAGTTGGTAGAGTAAAAATACTTAAACGGTTTTTTACTTGGAAGTGAGACCGTTAAGACTTAACATGCCGTTCCGCATAATGCTTAATTGTTTACTTCGCTCTTAAGAAAGGTAGCCGCATTAATGGGTATTTGTACATTCCAACGGAAAATAAAAACTTATCCATTAGCAGGCACGTAGCGAGAGTTTGTTTATTTCAGATTTATGAATATTTATTCAGCCTTCGGCAAATATTAAGGTCCATTATTTTATTCCGGAGGCAATTCCTGTATTGGGCATGCTAAAAAATCGTGGAATTATCTCTTTATTAATCAATATATATTATAAAGCAAAGTGTACAATGTGCGTGCCGATAAGGCTCAAAAACGACTCAACGCATGTTTAAGAAAGTTATGTCAGCATGTTGCTATAAAACCCATAACGGACAAGAAGTTTTCTGTTTTTCTCTTAAGGGTGTAGAATTAAAGAGAATATGTCTGGAATTTTAAGCCTCTCGCACCATTTAATTAGCCTCTCTGAGATTGAGATACGAGTTTATGAATGAAAAATGTAGTTCGAGCTCCAGGCTACCAGAAAGCGCTAGGGTGCGTTTCACTCAATGTTTATTGTTCATTCATTCCGTTCAATTTGTAAAGGTTAAATATTTTTTCAGCTGTTCTTTTTAAATTACTTTTAAAATTGGTTCACCATTTCTTTCTAAATAAAATAATGATTTTACATATCTGCAATCAATTAGAAAACCGACTGGATACCTTACAAAATCAATTTTCTCATAAGAAGGTTAATTGATTTACACATTATATTTAATCAATATATAACATCTACTTAAGTAAATTTAATGCAATATGACTGAACATTTTTTAGTAGTACAGTGAGCGAAATAAACAGACATAAAGCAAAAAAGAAGAGCTGAATTGACTGGTTATAAATCGAAAATAAAAAGTTTGAAGTGTTCTTATTGTATGTAATTATGAAAAATAGTTTTATTACTATGTATACTGAGCATTCCAGTTGATAAAATGACTAACTCCAATTACAGCATTTTTTCAATAAGATTTTATCACCCCTCATAGTTCAGGATAAAAAGAAATATGATAAAAAAATTGTGTCCTCATCATATTTTGGTTTTCACTTTGTAATAGTAGGTGCAGTGTCCGGCCAAATTACGGGGGGGAAGGGATATCTTAAGGGAGGTTGAACTGAAAGAAAGGTCTTACAAAAAAAGTTTCTATGAATCTTCGGTAGTTTCTAAATTTCTGGATCTAATAGTACCACCACCGTAGTCAGCGCTTAAGTTGTACTCGAAATATAGTTTTTTTAACTAATAGACTTTTCAACTGTAATCTAATAACTTTTTATCTGCTGACTGCTTGGATTGGGCTTATAGGATTCAGAATCACAGAAACCATCAAAAACAATGCATGACTCGACAAAGTTGCAGCAAAAGTAATTGTTTATTCGCCATTTTCAACCCCCTTTAACGTATATAGGGTTCCTTATTTGGGCGGACTCTGCAGATCTCGAATCTTAATATTGATAATATGTTAAAAGTTTCAAGAAACTGCTAATTTTGTTCTATATTTCCTTTAATTGTAAAGTCTTTCTGTTATTGAAACTACCACACAACTACCGGAGCGAAGCCGGGCACCCTAGCTAGTATTATATACTTCTGTTGAATGTACAAACTGTTGAATTCTGAAGAACTGTCGTTTTAGAATCGATAATTTGCAAATGCATCGAGCAAGATATATACTCGTAACTGTTACGAGGAAATTTATATTACGTTTACAGACATTCAGGTTTGTTTATTTATTAAAAAATATTGATTTTTAGACTCAATTTTTTTTTTTTTTTTTTATAGTCTTGAGTTTAAAGAGTGCGATATTTTTTTTTTTTTTTTTTTTTACTTTAATAATTGATTCTCAACTGTCAGAAAGGTGCTGACAATCAGCGAATGAGATAACGGTAGCAGGAAATAATGACATGTGAGGCATGAGGAGGGAAAGCACCCAGCAGCACCCCCTTCCTGGCTTGATTAAATTAACTCGGCTGTCTAAGAGAGCAGATCTCTCATCCAGCGCCTTTTTAGTCTCCTCGTATCCATGCCAACGTCAGCCATATTACTGATTAAACTATTAGGGTGTCCGTTTAAATTAGTAAAAATAATCGTTTGTATAGCGTCGTTAGGTGCTGGTCGACTGTTGGTATATGGAGTTCTGTATGTAAAGTTTTGTTAGTCACGTACCAGGGTGAATTAGAAGTGGCTGAGGACATGTCCACATCAAATATTCAAAAAGCGGCATGGTCTTCATCAATGCCCAAGCATAATCATTCCAGATCTGAGCACTTACCGCAATATTGCTCAGTTTATAAGGGAATTGATCATGGCAAAGAGAAGGGCGCGTGAGGTATGGCAGACTGGCAGACGTCCCTCGGACAGATAAACATACATCCGACTTAATAATCAACTCAAAAGAGAAATTCAACAGGAAAAACTACGACGCTTACATTTGTAGCCTTTTAACGAACGATGGAAGCTTGTGGTAATGATTTTTAATCCATAATCTCTAAATTGAAGAATAGTGCTGATATTTTTTTGGGTCGTTAATGAAATTTATTATTCATAGGATTGACTTACTTGACTTATTTCCTGTTGCCACCACTGCGGGGGCATAGGGCCGAAGCAAATTTTCGCCATCCATCCCGATCCCGGCTGAGCGCCTTGACCTCCTGCCAAGATTTGCCAGCCGCTCTGCATTCCTCCTCCACATTCCTTCGCCAGGTCAGCCTCGGTCGCCCTCGTTTCCTTGATCCTTGGGGATTCCAGTCCAGCGCCGTCTTCTCTATGGCCCCATCTTCTTTTCGGAGCGTGTGGCCGATCCACCTCCATTTCCTTTTTCTTATTTCTTCCTCTATAGGCTGCTGTCCGGCAATGCTCCACAGTACCTTGTTTCCGACCCTATCCTGCCAACTAACTCCAAGGATACGTCTTATGCATCTATTGATGAAAACTTGGAACTGCTTCTTGATTTTCACAGTGTTTTTCCATGTTTCACAGCCGTAGAGTAAAACAGCCTTTACATTTGATTTGAAGATTTTCATCTTTGTGGACCGAGTAATGTTTTTACTTTTCCAAACGGCGTAAAGTTGAACGAAGGCTGCATTTGCTTTCCTTAATCGAATTTTCACTTCTTCTTCCACGCCACCTTCTTTTTTCAACAATGCTCCCAAGGTACGTGTATGATTTAACCTGTTCTACAATGAGACCACCGACTTGAAGGACTTCTTGGGACAGCGTATTAAGCCTCATTTCTTTGGTCTTCTCGGCGTTTATTTTGAGCCCTGCCTGCTTTCCTACTGCTTCCAGGTTCTCCAACTTGGCCTTCATTTCTGTGTAGCGGTGTGCAAGGAGACAGACGTCGTCGGCAAAATTGTTACCAGTTTGGAAGGTCTTCCAATCTTCTGTTTAAACCCCACTGTATTCCCCTTTTTCTTCCTCCCAGAGTTGAGCGCATGATGCGGTCCAATACTAGGATAAAAAGGGTGGGCGAAAGTACGCATCCCTGCCTCACACCCTTGTCCACTCTGAACTCCTTCGACACCCGACCATTATGAAGAACACTACAGTTGTATCCATTATATAGGCTCTTGAATAGGATCTTGGTAATCAAAGGATTACCAAGAAGTATTTAACTTCTTAGTTTTACCAAGGGGTGGGGGGGGCTCTACGGGGTTTACTGGTTAAAATCTGCGAATAATAATTATTCAGCAGTAATAAGTGATCTAACAGTGATAAATCAAGTTTTAGGATCAAGAGTAAATGCTATATTCCTTGTGCAAAGGAAAATTCACATGTCTGTAACATTATATTGAAATGGGAATTAAGCAGTTGAGGTTTACCGTTGCGTGTTAAAGAGTAATGTAGCGGTTTCCCTTGCGATTCCCCATTCAGATTTATACGAGCTCGTTACCTCCTATTGTAATAACGTGATGTTTAAATTTTTATTTTAGGGCTTATTTTATGACAACTATTTTTACTTTCACTTACCTATATATGAAATATATAGTAAGTGGAAGTATTGCGATCGTGAAAAAATTCGACTTCCGGTTTTCAACGGAAATACCTGTTTTGGGGTCCCCTGAGTCCAAATAACCAAGTCCCGCGAAATGGTGTGTGTGTGTGTGTGTGTGTGTGTGTGTGTGTGAACAGACTAGCTCAAAAACTATAAACCGAGCGAACTTGAAATTGGGTATTTAGTGTCTGTATATGCCCGCAATGTGACAGCAAAAATTTCATCAAAATTGGTCAACCGGAAGGGGGACTTTACTTAGTAAATTTTGTATCATTTTTATGTTTTTTTTTTTATTTACTCTAAAACGGCTTTAAAGATTTTGATCAAACTGGGTATTTGACGTATGTATATGCCAAAGATGTGACAGCCAACATTTCATCAAAATTGGTTTAACGGACGGGGCACTTTATTTCTTAACTTTTTTCCATTTTTTACCTTTTTTTCGATTATCTCAAAAATGGCTTTAATGATCTGATCAAATTTGTCATGTTTAATGAAAATTAGGTGTTCTTTAATATCAGGTAAGCTTTATCATTATTAAAATGTTCTGAGGGGGCTTAAATGGGGTAGGGGCCTTTTTTGTTTCCTACAATGTACCTTTGTTTTTTTTTATATGGAGAAATTAACTGTCTCTCGTTACGCCTAAAAATGAGAAATGGCTAAAGATGAGCTATGATAAAAATAAATAAAACATATAGAGGAAAAAAAAAGAAAAATATTCAGTCAACTTATAAAACTCGTTGAGCCCACTCATGCGGAGGACGCCTTTAATGACAGACCATTGTTCATAATTAAAGCCGTTCTGTTTATTTGAGAAGTGGCAATTAACAAAACGCATTAATTTATAATCTAAGTAAGTCGGTAAGTGAAAGTTGTGTGTTGCGAGCACGCACCAGATTTTTTTTTTTTCAATATTTAAATCTTCAGCGTATTCTTAAATATGAAAAATTAATTCGTAAAGAAGTGGTGCTTTAAAACGTTCAAGGCTGCTCTGTAATTCATACTCCTCGCCCATTGGCGGCTGAGTGCGAATGCTTTTCGCTCTATCAGACGGGAACTATTCCAGGGAATTATGCAGTATTGGCTATCCAACAATAATAAAATCAATATATATTATAAAGCAAAGTGTACAATGTGCGTGCCGAAAAGGCTCAAAAACGACTCCCCGTGGGATTAAGGAAGTTATGTCAGCGTGTTGCTATATAACCCCTAATGGAGAAGAAGGTTTCTGTTTTTCTCTTAAGGGTGTAAAATTGAAGAGAAAAGGACTGGAATTTTAAGCCTCTCGCACCATTTAATTAGCAGAATCTCAGAGATTGAGATACGAGTTTATGAACGAAAAATTTAGTTCGAGCTCCAGGCTACTAGGAAGCGCTAGGGTGCGTTTCACTCGATGTTTATTGTTCATTCATTCCGTTCAATTTGTAAAGGTTATGTATTTGTTGAGCTGTTCTTTTTAAATTACTAAAAAATCAAGCGAAAATACTTAGTTTCACCTTTCCTTTAAAATAAAATAATGATTTTACATATCAATTAGAAAACCGACTGGAAACTTTACAAAATTAATTTTCTCATAAGAAGGTTTATTGATTAACACATTATATTTAATCAATACATAATATATACCTACTTAAGTAAATTTAATGCATATGAGTAAACATTTTTGAGTAGTACAGTGAGCGAATAAAAACAAACATAAAACAAAAAAGGAGAGCTGAATTGACTGATTATAAATCGAAAATAAAATGTTTGAAGTGTTCTTCGGTAATTTCTAAACTTCTGGATCTAATAGGACCATCACAGTAGTCGGGGCTTAAGTTGTAATCGAAATATAGTTTTTTAACTAATATATTTTTCAACCATAATCTAATAACTTATTATCTGCTGACTGCTTGGAATGGGCTTATAGAATTCAGAATCACAGAAACCATTAAAAACGATGCATGACTCGACAAAGTTGCAGCAAAATTAATTGTTCATTCACCATTTTCAACCCTCTTTAAAGTATATAGGGTTCCTTATTTGGGCGGACTCTGCAGATATCGAATCTTAATATTGATACCATGTTAAAAGTTTCAAGAAAGTGCTAATTTTGTTCTAAATTTCCTTTAATTTTAAAGTTTTTCTGTTATTAAAACTACCGGAGCGAAGCCGGGCACACTAGCTAGTAAACAATAAAATCCGCCCCAACATGCCTATAATAAAAACACGCCGAAGAGTGGGGCAAAACGGCAAAAAAGTGGATAAAACTCTATATCTCGAGAACGGTTTGTTCCAACGAGATGGAAATTGTTTTATTCGATTAAAGATAGAAAATTACACTAGGATTGCAACTTAATTTAAAATTTTATTTAGGTATACATAATTATAAAGCAAAACTTACAAGAACAGATATTTTAACATGTTAGGTGCGGCGGTGTATTTTAGGGGTATCCTGAATAGGACGGTATCGGTTCCCGGGGTCCGACTGCTGGGATGAGCCAAAGACGATATCGGGCGCCGGGGTCCGATGGAAATGATCTGACGAAAGTGTTATTTTTTTACTGAAAATTGAATTAAATGAGCTTCTCAAGGGCATTATCTCTTGGTAAGGATTAGACCTAGAAATGACCGGCGCAGGACAGGCCCCCGGGGTCCGATACAGTATTTACGCCATACTTTATCAAAAATAGCATTAAACTGCAGGAATTTTGAATTAACATTCATAGTGATAATTTACTCAATGTTAAAACAATTTTTAGGAGTCTTTTACTGCTTTACAACCACTTAATCTATGATGAAAAAAAATCTTTTTAAAAAAATTAATTTATACAATATAAATAAAGCAAATATCAGTGTTTTATTTATAATTACAGGCTTTGTTCAGGGAACCCATTTGTCATTTTATATAATTGTTTAGTTTAATATTTAGTTCATAATTTTCAAAACAATTGTCATTTCATCATTTTGTTATTTTATTTTCGTTAATGTATAATTAATATTTATTTAAATTAATTAAATATGTTGTACTAATATTTATTAAGTATCCAATCAGCATTAGTTTATTGTTATGTGCGTGGGCGTTTTTGATTGGTCGAAGTCGCTCTGAGACAAACAAAAGACGCTTCAAGTCAGTCAGCTGTTGATTCTCGCCAGGCGAGTACGCATTACACCTCACACTTAAAAACATTATTTAAAAACATTTATTACATTCCCGTTCACCTAGGGTGTTCAATTGTGTATTGTGCACATTTGCAAACATTATTTTAGAAGACGAGTGAAGAGGAAGATTAAATTCCCAGCGGGATGGACATTTAAAGTAAATATAAAATACTTCCATCATTATTTTTTTTAATAATGTATGAACATTACATTGTGTTTAATCTTCAACTTGAAATAACATTCTATTAACATTGGACTTAATCTTTTAACATTAAATCAAATTGCTAAATTCAGTTATTATATATATCTTTGTATTATAGTTATTAATCATTTGTTTATTACTCTACTCTATAGTTCATCAATGGCCATTCGATTAAAACATATTTTTGTCTAAAGTAGTTTATAAGTTGTGTTTCATTTTCATTCAATTATTTTAGTTTCATTCTTGTTTAATAAATTATTTGTATTTAATAAATTATAGTTTAAGCTTTAAATATTAGAGAATTTTCTTTATTCCCTTTCATTTATATTATTTTTTTCTCCTTTTTTATTATGCTATTATTTTCTAATTTACAAAGGTAAACTTTATGTTAAATATCTTCCATGTTATTCTTTTATTATTTAAAATTTTTTAATACATTAACCAACAAAACTAAGAGCATTGAGCACCGGCCATACTTTCTTCATCAGGGAAGCGAAAGGTTTTTATTATTAAAACCTAACTTGCCTGAACAGGCTTAGTAAGGAGTATTAAAGATAACCATAAAGGTATTCTTTGCAATATTATCGGACGCGGAAGTGTGATGCCGTCCAGTAGTCTTGTTTTATTACTGATGGCCTGTATCGGACCCCGGAGTCCGATTCTAAAAAACAACAGAATTACATCTGTAAGCAACTTTTGCTGCATTAAAATGCAATTATCTCATTAAAAAGCGACTAAATTGAGTCTTTGAGGTGTTCGGCCTTTTGGACATTTTCATGTGATAATCGGCTGTTAAGAGGGGAATGTAAGACATCGGACCGACTGATGCCGTACCTAACGTGTTAAATAATTAAAAAAAACAATCGAAGTTACTTTTAACATAATTTAGCTTATTTTACTTTGATCTAACTCAATATTAATTTCGATTATCTTTAAGGTCGCATTTTTTTAATTTTGTTTTTTAGTCAGCTAATGTCTTGCAACTTTTTATGGGAAAATATTGAGACCGCAGTCTTTAATCGCCTTTCTCATCACCTCATACTGATATTTAGACAGTTTCGACTTGATAAAAACAGCTAGAGCAGAATCATTGCCGAAAATTGAACTTTAACTATTTTTCTCTAGGAGAAGGCTGAAGCAGCTTTATTATTTATGTATTATAACCTGATTATTGAGTATTACACTAATAATATTATATTTTAAACTTAAACCATGATTATTTAGCTATGTGGGGATGTGATTCAATGCTTTTTGAATAAATTAGACAGTCAACTATACGGCGTTTTCCTTCTCATATATTCTCTGATACATCCTGGGCCTTGATCAATCGCTACCATCTTAAGCTAGGATAAGGCTTTGTCTATAATTATGTTTAAAATTATTTATTTATTGTGAAAAATTGTCGCTTATATAATGGTTGTTACTGAGCGGTTACAGTATGAAATGATTCGCCTATACATGCACATAAAGATTGTAAAACATCGATCAATAAAATGTGCCGTAACAAGCTCAAAATGTTTTATAAAAAAAAAAAAAAAAATACAATATTACAACCAAGACAAAACTTATAATTTCTGCTTAAAAGAAATATTTGATAAGAAAGGAACAAATCGTTTTTTATTTGTTGACCAACTCAACAAGTTTTTAATGACTAACTCCCAATAATTTTTTGTTTCATACTTTTATTCACATCTGTCAGCCATTAGACAATCAGCATATTATGATTAGACAATCAGCGAATGTGATCATATAAAATAAATAAGTATATAGGCATGGTAGGCATGAGGAAGGAAACTGCCCAACAGCACCTCTTTTCTGGAGAGGTGGTCTCTCATTCAGCTTCTTTTCAGCTGCCTTGTTAATGTTCTTGTTAATGTCAGCCATGGCCATGTCGTTAGTTAGTCTGTTGTGATGTCCGAGCAATTGAACATGAAATGTTGAATAAAGAGTTCGTATATGTTGTTCGATTGTTGTAAGTCTGCAGATTGTGTCTTCTTAGCTGAGCCAAAAAACAGTGCAGCATATGTCCAAATGGGTTTAAGTAAGTTGGTGTATGTATTTAATTTATGTCTAATTTTCAATTTAGAAGATTTGAAAAAAAAGAGAGTGAAGTATTTTTAAGCGTTTCTTCAGTACTTCATTTTTCATTTTTTAAATGAGGGTACCATGTCATCCTATAGTCGAACAGTTTTTGTATAAGAAATTTGTTTCTCGCCGATATAAACCGACAGAAACTGATATAGATGATTTAAAATATAAAATAATTCAGTTGTGTTTCACTGTTCAGTTGTGTTTTGTTCACTTCATCTCAGTTGTGTTTCAGTCAAGATGAGTTTGAAAAATCATTTTGTTCTGATCGGAGCAGAACCTGATGAAGATGTATTCTCAATTTTCGTAACCGTGGAAAATAATCTCGTTCGCGAAGAAATTTCCCTTTGATGTCTAGCAAAAAAAGTGTTAATAGTAAATTGAAAATCAATGCTAGCTTTAAAAATGGAAATGCTTACTATTTTTCGATCACTTGGCCCACGCGCACAGACCTGAAAAATAAAATTGACTAGTCTCCCACACTCCTAGCGGTTCTTTTATCTTTTGCGGTCGCAGGAATTCCTAAATTTAACCTTTTTCACAATCCTGCTATCTCCCTAATTGGGCCATGCCTCTAGGAATCCCCAGTATTGTTTAAAATACTTGGAAAACACCAGTGCAAGCATTTTTGCTTTACAGAAATTTATGTAGTATTAGTATTTCTAAAGCCGATCGTTTTGTACTTTTATTTACTTAGATTGAAATAATTTTTCGCTCCCACCCGTGGTGTAGTGGATAGCATGGCAAACTACAATACTAAAGGTCACGGATTCGCGTCCCGAGATGGCCTAGGATTTTTTTAAAGGGAGTAAAAATATTTGGCTATGCCGTCCCTCCGATAGGATGTAAAATAGATGTCCCGAGCCTGTACGATGTGAGGTACTCATCTAAGATCCCTATCGTAATTATACCTGGGTAAAAACAAATTTAGGACTCCCACTGTAATATCGTCCGATTAGCCTTAGTAGCATAAAGTGACATCAAACGAACAAACAAACAAACAAATCATTTTTCAATAGAGTATTGTAACTATTTTTACATTCACTTACCTATACATGAAATATATAGTATGGGAAAGTATTGCGATTTTTATAATCGTTTCTTCATCCCCAGCAATTTTAAGTAAGTTACTGTTTTTAAATTGTTTTTGGGTAAATTGCACCGAAATACATATATCTACTTTCCTAAGTTTAATGTTACAATGAGAGCAAAGCCTAGCTGGGTTTAGCTATTAATTATATAAATGAACAGTGTTTAATTAAATTACATTAGTTAATCAGCGCTTTTCCAATCAATTAACATCCGAGGGGTAGCCCGAGACGAAGTAAGAGGATTTTTTTTCCCCTCACTATTTAGGCTATTCAGGGAATTTTACCTGGTAGAGGGGGAGGGCGGGTAATTAAAAAATTAAAAACTAAATTAAAAACTACTTAACCAAGTAGTTAAGTTTAAACTCATAGCTCACGCTTCCTAGAGGAAAGTGGTCTATTGATAGCTCATAAAGTTTAAACAAGAGAGAGCACTTTGCCAAATCGATGCCAGTTAATCTTTTGTCGAGATGAGGACAGAGCAAGAAGATGAACGGTTCTTGGTTTGACATCTAGTGTGTTCTCTTCCCTTCCAAGCGAACATTTGTATTGTCTAGTTGACAGCGGCCACACAGAGATCTTAAAGCTCTGTATCTTTTTCTTCTAAATGTACCGCCAGTGTTTCAAACTTTTCCACTATATTTATTTAGGAGTTAGTAACTTATTATATATATATATATATATATATATATATATATATTTATATATATATATATATATATACCGTAAAACGGGGTGACATTGTGACTAATGGGGTGACTTTGTGACAAGCCTATTTTTCTACAGTTTTTGAATTTCCCTCCTTAAAAAGAATCAGTTTAGGAAATTCAGTGTACCTTTCAGGTAGTCAGTAATGTGCTGCAACCTACTGGCTACATATAACTTCTTTCATTCCATTTACCATGGTGCTTTATTTCATATATGTTTGATTGTTATCATTTAGTTGAAACCTTGAAATAAAGCACCATGGTAAATGGAATGAAAGAAGTTATGTAGGTCCATATGTGGCCAGTAGGTTGCAGCACACTACTGACCAACTGACAAGTACTCTGAATTGCCTAACCTGATTGTTTTTAAAGAGGGAAATTCAAAAACTGTAGAAAAATAGGCTTGTCACAAAGTCACCCCATTAGTCACAATGTCACCCCGTTTTACGGTATGTATATATATATATATATATATATATATTGTTTTTTTTTTTTTTTTTTTTTTTTTTTTTTTTTTTTTTTTTTTTTTTTTTTTTTTTATTGGCTTATATGTTACAACATGTAGCCATGGAGTCTGGCTTATTATGTGTTAGTATGTTAGTTATATTAAATATAATATAATAAAGAAAAATCAAAAATAAACAATAATTATAATAAATATATTATATTATTATTAAATAAACAATTATCCTAGTTAGTTTCATCATAAATAATAATACAATTTAATGGCTAAAAATAACAAGAGCAGAAAAACAACAAGAACAAATATTTATTCTGAATGGGCGTGAAACAGATTTAAAAAAAGACAATTTACTATTTAATTAGATCATGTGCTACAAAATTAAATTATAATAAAATATATACACCTAAATAATATACCCCTTAACAGATATCAGCTATTTAATTAGCTCTGGTATTGACACAACGAGTGATTTCATACTAGTTAAAAAAAAACAAAAACAAAAAAAAACAAAAAAACAAAACAAAAAAACAAACAAAAAAAACACAAAAAAAAAACAATAAATAAATATAGAAGAAAAAATAAACAACTTTCTAACCAACCAAACTAAACTAAACAAATAAACTAACGAATGTATATAGATAAGTTTATAAATAAATAGGCCATGCGATTAAAGTATTTTTTTTTTTTTTTTTTTTTTTTTGTTCGGTACCCCTACCTGGCCATGTGTGGCATACGGGGGGTTACTCTACAGGTGTAACCAACCTATTCTAACCATGGTGGGAGGGCGGATTCGAACCGCCGCCGTTCGGCTCGAGCGTGCAACAACGGGTCGCGCTCCTACACGCTCGGCTATCCCGGCCCGCGATTAAAGTATTTGCGGACTTGTGAATATTTGTTGCGAAACTCATATTATTCTGATTGCATCTTTTTTTTTTCTTTCTTTTTTTTTTCAACATTTATCCTCTTATATTTACATTGACTTTAGAATAGATATTATATAGAGAAAAATATTATTTAATTTTTCAACACTATCAAATTTAAGAACATTTTCTATGGGCAATGATTCGTCATATTGGACTATATATTTTTGTAGGAACTGTTTTCTTGAGCTAAGAAAAAACGGGCAATATAAAATTATGTGGTTTATACAGTTAATTATAGTTGTTTGGCACCATTGACATTTGTCATCAGTTTTAAGAACATAGGCGGTATTTTTATAAAATATTTTCAAATATTCAGAGTTTGCAATTCTTAACTGGCTTACTGTTCTTAATTTACCTATATTTACATTGAACTTCAAATAGCATTCCGGTTCAGGGTTGGTGTAGTTACAAATGGTTCTATATATTGTGTTATAGTTTGAATTAAGGGCTCTATCAATGTCCTTCGACAATAAATGATTTATAACTTTTTCGAGAGTAACATTTTTACTAGCCAATAAGACACTCGGTTTTTGGAAGGTTGTAAAATACTCATCAATATGATTGTTCACAGCCAACATTTTAACTTGTGATATCCAATTAAAAGATAAGTCCGGCCCCTTCCTATCAAGTTCAACCAGTCTATCAAAACATTTACGGGGTAATCTATATTCAGGGAGGGACAATATTTTAATGCAAAAGTTAATTATTTTTTTTAGGATTATTACGGTTAGTGAGTTACGACCTGTTTCTAGACGTACAACATAATTTGGGGTGCATTTAGGCCAGAAATATAGATATTTTAAGAATTTTAATTGAGCTGACTCGACATTTTCACAATAGTTTGGACTCCAAATTTCTGCAGCATATAGAAGTGTTGATGATACCATGGAATCGAACAATGTCATTTTTGTTTCCCATGCGCAGCTTTTGCCTCTTCTAAGAATTTCCCTCACTTTCGCACTTGCAATGTTAGATTTCTCAACAAAATGATCAGACGCCACTATGAATCTTCCGGAGGATGAAAATGGGACTCCTAGGTAGGTATAGGATTTTGTATACTCCAGTACTTTAGCATTCCAGAATAGAGGCTTCAGCCTTTTCATTTTTGGTGATTTATGAAACACTAGTATTTTAGATTTTTCTGGGTTTAAAATTAAAGAGTTTTGAACACAATATAGTTCCATTAATTCTATGTTTCTGTAAGTATCATGCCATTAAGTGTTTAACAGTACAATATCGTCGGCTAAAAGGAGCATTATTACTTCATTTTTATTATCGATAGGGACTCCTTTAGCACCATTATTTTGAAAAAACGTAACTATATCTGATAAAAATAATATGAAGAGGGTTGGGCTAAGACTCTCTCCTTGTAAGAGACCGGAGCTAATACTTATTTCTTCAGATAGTTCGTCGCCGACTTAAATTTGCATCATTGCATTGTCATAGAGAGCTTTCAATATTCTTATTAATTTACCGCTGATGCCAGTATCAAACAGCTTTTGCCAAAGGAGGGAGTGGTTTATAGAATCAAATGCCTTTTTGAAATCTACGAATGTAGCGAAAATATAATTTCCTTTCTTACGAAGATTCATTTCTACCAATGCCTTAGCGAAAAAATATGCTCGATGCATCCCCTTCCTGCTCTGAACCCTGCTTGTTCTTCCGGAATCAGATTTTCACTGTCAGCCCAAATTTGTAACCTATATGCTAAAATAGCAGTAAATAGTTTTATATATATATATATATATATATATATATATATATATATATATATATATATATATCTTAGATTTGTTTATCCAATCTATGTTCCTTCTATGGTAATTTTCTTCCACCTTGTTTACAATTTCTTTCAAAACATTTTCCAGTGTATCAATATGCACTATGTTGATTTCCTGTTCCATGTTATATTGTCTTGCGATTCTTTTTAACTCTTTAAACCAAAAAACCTTATTTTTTAAGACCTCTGTGGCTAAACAATTCGGTAATCTATTGTCTTTCATTTTTAAAACCTTTATTAAATAATTATAATGGATCTTTAATGTGTAACAAAAAAGAGGTTTTTGGCCTGTTTCTAAGTGAATCATAAATCTCGGTATGTATTGTGGCAAGCCAAATAACTTTCTTACGAAGAAGTATAATAGTTTCTCTACTTCATTGTATTCTTTAAAACCCCATACCTGTGCACCATAACATAAAATAGATCTAAATACTGAGTTAAATACTTCTATTTTTGATGCATATGGTATTTGATTATTAATTATAAGTAACTCTATTCATCGCTGTGCAAGGTTAGACGAAGCAGCTAGTCGATCGTTTCTTATATGTAGGCTGCTACGGAACCATCCAAAAAGGCCTAAAACGTCTTAAACATGTGATATCGTACTAATGCATGCCTGGAATTGTTCTAGGATATTCCAGGATATTTTACAACGTTACATAAATTAACTTCTATTTTGTTATAAGTAAGTCACAACAGTGCAACGTTAAACAAAAACAAAGAATTGAGATTTGATCTAAACCTTTTGTTAGAACTAAATAACAGTTGGAACAAACTGTCATAGTACATGTTTGCGACTACGATGTTCGCTGGCCCAGAAGGTTCGAGGCTGGTCTTCTTACGACTAAATATAAGGTTATTTAGTTATGTTACAAAGTGATGATTTTTTTAACCTGTTTAAATATTCGTGTTTTCATAATTTGTGTGACAGTGAAAATTGTATTTTTTTTTTCTTTCAATAAAAATCGTTTAACCCACGTAAGTGTTGCAATATAATTAATGTACTAGGGGCCGCACAGTGGTCAATAATTGCTTTTTGGCGGACATAAATCTGCCATTTCCACAATTTTACAGATAAAAGTTGTTTTCTCTAGACAATCTATAGCACTACAAGTCTAATTCAGTCCTTCTTGTTTTGTTGCGAGAAAAATGGCAAAGTCCACCATAACGTATAGTCCAAATATTTTAACGAGTGTAAATTGATTTGACGAATTAACTGAAAATTTTATACCGCAATGTAGATTTATAAGTGAAAACCTTATGTATAGATGTAGTCGTTTTATGTTATAGATTAGAAGGACCTTGTAAATGTACCTGTACCATTTAGAGCAGATTACATTGTCAATTTTTCTGTAAATTTATACAAAACATACTTTTCTGAAAAAGGCGCAAGTGAATTTAACTGATCTTTTTATGTGGTCGTAGTACAAGTAAGACTAGAAATTACCCCAGTGATAACTCCGGGGAGCACCCTTTTGAAACCGAGAAAAACGGTTTTTATTGAAAAAAAGTAGTATATAAATTGCTTTTGTACCATAAAAAGCGAACCAAATTCATGTTGCTCATACTTAATATACTAGCCGTTGAATGTAAACTTTCAGTGAAATCGGTATGTTGATATCTTATTTCTAAAAGGAGAAACTCGTGTTTAATGTTGTTTTTAAAATACCCATAACTTCTATGCAATTAGAACTTTCTTTTAGATACTCGGTGGTATGAAAACCCACCCTCAGACTAAAAAAATAAAAAAGAAAATTCTGAAAAATATTGAGTTCTTCCATGTTTTTTTGCATACTAACGATAACTATCTATTAACACTCAAGAAACCTGGTTTTAGGTAAGCAAAAAGGACACTTATACCGAAGCAAGTTTAACGAAAATTGATTCCTTGGTTTTTAAATTTTATTAAGAAGGTAATAAAGAAGATCCCATCAATTTATCTGTAAAATTATGGAAATGGCAGATTTATGTCCGCCAAAAAGCAATTATTGACCACTGTGGGCCGTAATGGTTCTGAAGATAAAGCGTATGGTTGGCTGTGTGTCACTATATCGTTACAAGTAGTAGTTACTTTTTGTAACGTCGTATGGTTGGCTGTGTGTCACTATATCGTTACAAGTAGTAGTTACTTTTTGTAACGTCGTATGGTTGGCTGTGTGTCACTATATCGTTACAAGTAGAGGCTACTTTTTGTAACGTCGTATGGTTGGCTGTGTGTCACTATATCGTTACAAGTAGTAGCTACTTTTTGTAACGTCGTATGGTTGGCTGTGTGTCACTATATCGTTACAAGTAGTAGTTACTTTTTGTAACGTCGTATGGTTGGCTGTGTGTCACTATATCGTTACAAGTAGTAGCTACTTTTTGTAACGTCGTATGGTTGGCTGTGTGTCACTATATCGTTACTAGTAGTAGCTACTTTTTGTAACGTCGTATGGTTGGCTGTGTGTCACTATATCGTTACAAGTAGTAGTTACTTTTTGTAACGTCGTATGGTTGGCTGTGTGTCACTATATCGTTACAAGTAGTAGCTACTTTTTGTAACGTCGTATGGTTGGCTGTGTGTCACTATATCGTTACAAGTAGTAGTTACTTTTTGTAACGTCGTATGGTTGGCTGTGTGTCACTATATCGTTACAAGTAGTAGTTACTTTTTGTAACGTCGTAAATAATTTGAGTTTTTATTGATTGTTTGATATTTTGAAGTATAATTTCTTTAAATCCAATGATTTCTTTGTTGATTTTTATTGTTTTAACGTCCCTTAATGTTACTAAGGCTAATCGGGTGATGCTACAGTTAGTCCTAAATTTTGCCTCTCCAGGTATCATTAGGATGGGGATTTTTCACGAGTACCTGACATCGCCCAGCCTCCGGGATCTCCATTTTACGTCCTATCCGAGGGACGACATAGCTAAGGTTTTTTACTTCCAGTGATTTTCCTGAAAACCTAATAAAATCATTGATCAGTAAATACCAGTAACCAATACCGGGCTAACGGTCACGAGACCAAGCCCCAATCATTTTTGCTAATTTTTATTCATTAAAAGTAAATAAATTAAAAGGTTTTATTAGAAAAAAATAACCAGTAATATTGCAAAAACTTAAAATAGTTTTACCAACTCATCACAACCTCTACTTTCTAATACAGATATATCCCATGTGTTCACATATGGGATATATCTGTATTGGAACAAAATTTCTCTCTAAAAAAATAAAAAAAATAAAATAAATATTGGGTTGTAAAAAAAGTTCGTAGCGGTTTTTAAGAATATATTTAATTAAAAATTTCAGATACAGGTAAATATTTTTAATCAATGATATATGACCCATTTTGATCTATAACTTGTTTCCATCTTTCAGGTAATTTTGTAATTCCGTCCTCCCAGAACTGTTCAGTTTTCTGCTGCGATGAACTCGTCTATGTGCTTTTTACAGTCCTCGAGCGAGTTATATTGTTTCCCGTTGAGGGAGTTTTGGAGAGACCGGAATAAGTGGTAACCTGTTGGGGCAAGACCTGGTGAATAGGGTGGGTGGGTTATCACATCCCAGCCAAACTCCAACAATAAATTCTTTTCCGTCAAAATGTGAGGAACCCATACATCGCTTCGAGAAACATATCCCGCAGATCCCAAATGATTTGAAAAACTTGTATGTGATATGCCAAGTGTTTTTGCGATATCGTCATCAACAGTTGAAGGACGACCAGAGCGCTTGGCGTCTTCCAACTCAAAATTTCCGGTTCTGAACCGAGCAAACCACTTACGGACGGTGCTTTCCCCTACGGCGTCATCTCCATACACGCTGCAAATTTTGTTGACCGTCTGTGCAGAAAATTTTCCTTTTCGGAAATAAAATAGCATTAATTGGCGAAAATGAATTTTTTCCTCCTGCATTTTGGACTAACACAATACACTTGAACAATAGAAGATCCCGGTTGAAACTGATGCATAAAAGAACGTTATCTAATCCCTTTTTAGGATATGTAAACATTACTGACCATGTAAAAAGGATTAACAAACACAGAAAGGATTAAATTAAAATAATGAAAAACGCTACGAACTTTTTTTACAACCCAATACTTCTCATCTAGTTTCCCACACATACCTCTTGTATTAAAAATAACTAACAACAAATTCAAAATCTGTATACCAATCTAAAAGACCCTAGGAAAATGTAATGTAGTTTATCGCAACCATGGCTAAACGCCTAATTGCAATAGTTGTTATATTAGTGAAAACAAATATTATTTTAAAAAACCGATTTACAAACATAAATACAGTATTTCCACGCGTAATTCGTTAACATCTAAATTAGAAGAACATGCCATTCTCCATAACCATTGGTATTGCTGTACCTAACCACGATAAACGACTCTCAAAATCCCTATTCATCCTGGAAAAAATAATCCTGTAAACCATAAAGTAAATACTCGTTACCATATCATTGTAACCCTTGAAGATAACCCTATCATAAAAAATCTGGTGCGTGCACGCAACACACAACTTTCACTTACCAACTCACTTAGATTAGAAATTAATGCGTTTTGTTAATTGCCACTTATCAAATGAACAGAACAGTTTAATTATAACGCATTGGTTTGTCATTAAAGGCGTACGGCGCATGCGTGAGCTCAAGGTGTTTTATGAGTTGACGGAATATTTTACTTTTTTTCTCCTGTATATGTTTACTTGATTCTCTTCATATATCATATTTAGCCGTTTCTTATTTTTAAGCGTGATGAGAGACAGTCAATTTCCCAATATAAACTAAAACAAAGGTACTTTACAGAAAAACAAAAAAAGCCACTTCCCCATTTAAGCCCCCTCAGAACATTTTAATAATGATAAAGCTTACCTGATATTAAATAACAACTAATTTTCATTAAACATAACGAATTTGATAAAAATCGTTAAAGCCGTTTTTGAGATAATCGATCAAAAAGGTAAAAATTGGACAACATTTATTAAATAAAGTCCCCCCTCCTGTTGATCAATTTTGATGAAATTTTTACAGTCATATCTCGGGCACATAAATACATCAAATACCAAGTTTGATCAAAATCGTTAAAACCGTTATTGAGTAAATAAAAAAAACACGTGGAAATTATACAAAATTTATTAAGTAAAGTCCCCCCTCAGGTGGATCAATTTTGATGAAATTTTTACAGTCATATCTCGGGCATATCAATAGATCAAATACTCAGTTTAATCAAAATCGTTAGAGCCGTTTTTGAGAAAATCGAAAAAAACTTAAAAAGTTATTAAGTAAAGTGTCCCCTCCCTTTGAACAAATTTGATGAAATTTTTGCTGTCACATCGCGGGCATATACATACTCTAAATACCCAATTTCAGGTTCGCACGGTTTATAGTTTTTGAGCTAGTCTGTTCACACACACACACACACACACACACACACAGACACACACACACACACACACACACAGACCATTTCGCGGGACTTGGTCATTTCGACTCAGGGGGTCCAAAACGTGTATTTCCGTTGAAAACCGGAAGTCGAAAATTTTCACGATCGCAATACTTCCACTTACTATATATTTCATATATAGGTAAGTGAAAGTAAAAAACAAAAAAACAAAAAAAACAAAAGACTATTACACACCTCTATAATTTCTTTTACTAAAAATTATATGAAGGGGTCGGAGCAAAATAGTGCCTAGCAACATTTTTAACAAAAGTAAACTGTAGCTGCAGTCTGTTATATATTACGTAGGACTATATGTCTATGATGGAAATGCCCCCTAAATATGACTATATAGAGCACTCTATAGTCATATTTAGGTGGCATTTTCATCATAGACGTACAGTCCTATGTAATATACAGCAGAATGCAGCTACAGTTTATTTTTGTTAAAAGTGTTGCTTGGCACCATTTTGCACCCTTCATATTAACCCATAATAATGTTACAATATTTTATTTTTCTTATTCAGAGGATGATTGACAATCACACTTACGTAATATATAATTACGCAACCTTACGCTATCGGCGGTAATAAAAAGAAATGCTACTAGTAGGACCTTCCGGAATTGCAAGAGCCATATAATATATTTTCATATCTATATTTCAGGTCTTGAGAAATTGGATTCAACCGACCCGAGGCATAAATAAGGCTTCGCCGCTCTTGTAGACTCCTACCGACTCGCTTCGGTGTCGAATTATATTTCGCATATTACAACTATATTTTGCAATTTCGATATTACATTCTAATGTCATCTTTATAATAATAATAATAATAATAAAATTCTTTATTGTTACAAAAAAAAAACAAAAAAATCTGGTTTGTGCTCGCAACACACAACTTTCACTTACCAACTTACTTAAATTAGAAATTAATGCTTTTTGTTAATTGCCACTTCTCAAATGAACAGAACGGCTTTAATTATGAACAATGGTGTCATTAAAGGCGTACTCCGCATGCGTGGGCTCAACGAGTTTTATGAGTTGACTGAATATTTTTCTTTTTTTCTCCTCTTTATGTTTTCTTTATTTTTATCATATCTCATATTTAGCCATTTCCTATTTTTAGGCGTAACGAGAGACAGTTTTCTCTCCATGTAAACAAAAACAAAGGTACTTTACAAGAAAGAAACAAACAAAAAAGGCCCCCCCCCCCCCCCAACCAAAAAAAAGCCCTCTCAGAACATTTTAATAATGATAAAGCTTACCTGATATTAAAGAAAACCTACTTTTCATTAAACATGACGAATTTTCTCAAAATCGTTAAAGCCGTTTTTGAGATAATCGAAAAAAAAGGTAAAAATTGGTAAAAAGTCATGAAATAAAGTGCCCCCTCAGTTGGACCAATTTTGATGAAATGTTGGCTTTTACATATTTGGTATATACATACATCAAATACCCAATTTTTTCAAAATCATTAAAGCCGTTTTTGAGTAAATAAAAAATATGAACACGTGAAATTGGTACAAAATTTATTAAGTAAAGTCCCCCCTCCGGTTGATTAATTTTGATGAATATTTTACAGTCGTATCTCGGGCATATGTATAGAAAAATACTCAGTTTAATCAAAATCGTTAGAGCCGTTTTTAATAAAATCGAAAAAAAACGTAAAAAGTTATTAAATAAAGTACCCCCTCCCTTTGAGCAATTTTGATGAAATTTTATCTGTCACATCGTGGGCATAAACATACACTAAATACCCAATTTCAGGTTCGCACGGTTTATAGTTTTTGAGCTAGTCTGTTCACACACACAGACCATTTCGCGGGACTTGGTTAATTGGACTCAGGGGACCCCAAAACGTGTATTTCCGTTGAAAACCGGAATTCGAAAATTTTCACGATCGCAATACTTCCACTTACTATATATTTAAGTAAGTGAAAGTAAAAAAGAACATATAGCCGGCTTGAGCCTTAGAGGGGTATAAAAAATCAAAATTAACAAAGCTGAGATGATAAACTATATGACAAACACTATTTTTAGTAATAAATTAATATAGTAAACCAGTTTGTAGGATGAGACTATTTAATTTTAGATACTATTTATGTAGAATGCTAGGCCTCAAAGCCTCGTATTATTTCAATAATTCACTTAATCATTCAGATTACATGCCAAATTTTCGCCTATTCAGGCATCTTCAGAGCTGTGAGGGTATCCCAGGCAAGCTAGAAACATGAAGAACAAAGAAACAAAGGAATGTCCGAATCAGTAAGATCTTCAACAAACTCTTCTTTATATAATTACATATCCTTATTCATAATGCTCATGATACTACTTTTGTTTAAAATTCTGAGATTTTTGTTAACATTGGCACTGTCAAGCATAGTTTTATTATTTGGGAATTTCTGATTATGCTGGTATGGTTTGAGCAAAATGAAAACAAGCGTTTTATTAACTTTCCGATCAATTTTTATTTTTATCTCATTCTTTTTTTTTTTTTTAGAATAGAATAATGTTTTATTACAAAAAAATATAAATTACAATTACAATTAGAATTTTAAACATTATTAGGGCTTGGTTCGCGACCGTTAGCCCGGAGTTGGCCTTGGCCTTACTTCTAATAGATCTTTCACTGTTCTTAGCTAAGAATCCACTTTATTACAATATTACTATATAAAAAATTTTAAGACCAAAAAGAGGAGCTTGCTGTAATCTATTGTAACATGGATAAATACTATAATCTAAACTACATTTTATTCTACCTGTTAACACTATTTATATATTACGCTAATACCTACAAACTATATACAATCAACAACAACGTGCATTAAATAAACTAGTCAATCGACATATGACAGTAATAATATCATTACTTACTACAGATTTATAACCTATCAACATTTCCGCAGAACACAAATATTGATGATATATTAATGAAACAGAAACACAACACTTCATGGTTCATTCAATAATTAAATTCCTCAATAAGTTGAGATCTATAATTCCATGCAATTTTACAGTATTTAATTAAACTCAACCAATTTTTACCGTTTAAGTATTCTATTAATTCGTCGTTTTTTAATTGATTTTTATTAAAACATTGTTTACGTAATTCGGATAATATTGTACAGGAGGCTATAAAGTGTTGCGTATTTTCGATTTCTTCGCTATTGCATAGGAAGCATATTTGGGTTTATCTCATTCTTATAGATCTTTAAAAACTTACTGAAAATCTGTTCAATTCTTCTTTTCGTTCTTGTGCTATGAATAATTCTTGAACTTTTTTCTCGTAATTGTGTCAATTGCGATTTATGAGTCATTTTCATTGACTGATATCAAGGGAAAGTTTACTAACTATATTATTAAAAAAGTTGATATATTGTTTGGAAGATAAATATAAGTTATTAAACGAATTCTCTATATTAATAAGGTCATCCAGTAAATGCTTTGGTAATGTGTTGTTCGATTTATGCTTTTACAAGTACATATCTTTTCCAATAGAGTTTACTTATTTAGTGAAGGAATTAGTAACGTTCCGAATATCTCTATTACTTCAAGTATCTGAAGTGACAACAGTTTGAATTACATAAAGAAGTTTGTAATTTAAGTCTTTAATAGTTGATGCATTAATGAGTTGCAGTTCATGGACCATCTCCACAATAAAAATCCAGTGCCATCTCAGTCTGTTTCTAGCTTGCCTGCGAAACTCTTACAGCCCTGAAGATGCCTGAATAGGCGAAAATTTGGCATGTAATCTGCATGATTAAGTGAATTATTGAAATAATATGAGACTTTGAGGCCTAGCATTCTATATCCAGTAATGAATTAACATAGAAAATAATTATTCACATGGAAGTTTATCATTAAATCATTTATATAGACTTAATTAATAAAGAAATTATATATATATATATATATATATATGGAATTTATAAATACATGGTGATCTTTATGTTGATTAGAAACGTCAATTTTATCTGTAATCTTTTGAATAAGACGAACTTTGCCCATCTATGATCTATAATCTACTAGTAGGAAATGTCATTAGAGAATGGTTTCGGTAGTAATCGTCGTCGACAGTACGTTATCAGAGGCGACAGTGACAGTTCTCTGTTCATTATGCTAAGAGATGGTAAATGCGATGCTAAGTAATTGAAGCTCCGACGTTATCTCAGTAATTATCAGCTGGTCGCCCATAACTTACTTCGAAGGAAAATAATGCCACATTAGGCGCATTTATAATCTTATATAGAAAAATTGCATTATATTTTTTATTAACTTATATTTAAGTATGTCATGATCATTATCATCAAGCTTGTATTTTGGGACTGGCTGGTGGCCCAAAGAATCTTTACATAAAGCGCTGAATCAAGTTAAGAGGTAGCCAAAATATTCATATATAATTGTCATAGCTGATGATAGAGCTACTTACCAATTAGAAAACTTAATAAGTATTCAAATAAAATATATCTTGTTGGATATAATTTTTTTTTCAATTTTAATAAGGTGTCTAAATTTAAAGTCAGCTGATCAGTATTTTAATTAATAACTAAATTAGTAGAAGGACTAGGTGCTGATCGAATGCGGAAACTTCATTTCCTTTCAAATTCCTTTTTAGGAAGATAATGTGCTAAATTCAAGACATCCTGTTTTTGTTTACCAGATATAGTCGCTACGACCGTTGAAATAAAGGCCGTTAAAATAGAATATAGTCCCCACGCTATTTGTTTTTTATTAATTACTATCATAATAACAAGAACTATGCAAATTAAAGTTTACAGGTGTTTTCTCTGGTAGAGAACCTACAGATATATCATTTTTGTTTTTATTTTAATGCTTTTTTAATAAATTGGTCAGAGGAGGAATATTTCCCCCTCCATTTTTTAGATGAGGTAAGGGATGTGACTTCGGACGGTCAACATGTAATGTTCCTGATACGAAGTGATAGTAGAGTCTCCCTTCAGGACTTACAAAGTCTCATCAGTGACTTTTTTAATTAATATGGTAATCCACAGTGAGTTTAAAGGAGTTGAGTATTTAAAAATTTTAAAGAGTGTTTAGAGTTAGAGTTGAATAAATATAGTAGAATGGAGCCATTTGTCACTATTTTCCCTTGAAAGGTGTTAAAAACTGATCAAAATTATTATATCATTATAGTGCAGCTTTTAATAACAATAATATGTGTCAGGCAGTACTTGGATGAGATGGCCAAACAAAACTACCTTCTATGCGAACCTGCCCCACAGAGGGCGTTTAATTGGCATACTCTGGATTGACGTATTCTTCAATTTGCTGTGATCTTAGAATTAAATATTATGTGGTGAAAAAAATACTTGAAGTACTCTAATACTTGGAGTTTACAGTGGTATCAGCCCTATTGGGATTATATTAACAGCAACCACTCAACAATCAAAAAATTGAAAACTGTTGCCAACCAACCCCGCTATCCCCTACTATTTGATAAATATGACCTTAAAGCTATATTACTTATGAAAAATAAATAAATAAAACCAGGCCATTCAGGGAAACTGTGTTAGCGAACTGAGAGTAGATTAATGCCGTCGGATTATACTAACGAGGTTTGAAATGACTGATAGGAGAGGTGATGTGTTTATTCAGAACCGAATCGAGAGCGAGAATCAAACTTGAGCACCGTACACCCCCCCGCACGCCCCCCCATCCTGACACCTTCAATGCTCGCCCTAACTCCATCAGCCTCTATTCAATAATAAACAGGCGGCTCCCGATATCTTCATCTCCCATCTCTCGAAATGGATCCCCGATCCCTGCCTTCTAAATAAGCCTCTCTATATGGAGTAGGTCAACAACTTATAAATGCTCCTCTGAAATCCAATATATAAACATTTAAATAATTCTAATATCAAGACTTACTTACATATTTTAGGAGAGCAGGAATATGATAAGTCCTTATTCACAAATATCCAGATAGAAGACTGTTTAAAAATTATATATTATTGGGAAGCTAAAAAAAATAATGCCCCGAATAAGGATAAAAAAAAAAATCATATCAGCCTTGGTCATGTAGATAATTAATCTGTTATTATTTCCTACCGATTCAACAAAAAAGCGTGAGTAAAGCGTTCGTATGTGTTGTTGGATAGCCGGTTGTTGTAAGTCTGTATGTAGAGTTTGGTTACTTACGTCCCTGGGATCGTCCGTAATTAGCCTCAAAATTTTGGATTGAAAATTTTTTAATTTTTGTAAATGTGTCTTTTTCAACTGAGCAGATAATTATTAACACAAAAAAAACGTTATATGTAGAGCTATGAAATTAAAAGAGAAAATAATGTATAAAAACAAATTTATATCTCCCCTATCCCCTCAATTAACTTAGTTCCTATCTTCCTAGGTTTGCAATGGTATTAATTTGTCTCAACTCGTTCTAATGAACCTGTTAACTCATTGATCAAAATATATTTCTCTCTAATAATGGATCTATTGAACCAAACAATATAAAGCGTAATATTTCCAATCAATATCTCGCAGAATATCGACACACGTTAACTCTGACCTATCTCTGAGATGTCCAGTACCACCGCAAACTAATCCCAAACAGATGGCATTAGGATCAACATGATATTATTATCTTAGCTTCATATCTATTCAGCTGTTACATTATGCATAGAAACACGTCAGCATCTAGATATGTATATCGTATGCATAACCTATTTGATCTAAAAGAATACGTTATGAAACCAGATGAATAAATATTATCCATATATTTCGCTACCTGTTCACAGGAATTAGGATACCTGGGATTTCACCTGGAAAAAAGGCTGATATGGACAACCTACATCAAACTAAAAACAAAGTTACAAAACAAACGATTTGGGTAACTATCATCAAGGTTACTTGACAGACCCTCAAAATTATCCTCAACCAACAACGTACAATATACAGCGTGCTTATTATACCCATTTGGACATACGAGATAGAGTTATGAGGCTCTGCGAATGCTCAACGAACTCCGCTTCTAAACAGTTATCGATACAGCCACACTATACTACAAAAACTTCACCAAAGACTAACTTTCAACACGAACCCACTATCAGTATCACCTAAGTCCACACAATCTAACACGACGATTGCTGGGCGGTGGCTAAGATACTTATTCCAATAATTAAGACGAATGTGTAGAACACACATTCGCTAGCCAAAGTAGAAAATATCATTAAATCATTATATTGTCGTTCAGAGGGAAGAAGGAATTCTGCCCCTTCATTTTTATGATCCGTAAGCCCGCAACACAAAACAGTCGTTTTGCACTGTATCATCTATTATTGAAGGGGCATATAAAATTTTAAAGTTATCTATCTCATTCATAAAATTAAATTTTTATGTTTTGATAAGTATAACTGTAAGAATATGCAGCATGGTTTGAGGTTCCTCCCACTCCGAACTCGCTTTTGATAACCTACTTCAGGGAGAACCTACTGATACGATATCTCATATCATCATGTGTTATATTCTGAATTTAATTACTATATTTGTAATGGCAAAAAATTAATTTGCTATATTTTGCTGTCTATTGTGATTTTACTAAACCCCATTCCAATTATATTCTTTATTACTTCCTTTTATATTTATGTTTTTTATAGTTAATCTCTACATACAGACTTACAACAACCGACTATCCAACAACACTGTGTTAAATTGGAAGGACATAAAGTACCAATCAAAAGTTTAGACTCACTTGTATTTGATTCACAATCTTCGAATTTAAGAAAATATTTGTAACTCAAGAGATAACATTTCAAAAATTATATGATTGTTTCGAATACAATCTATATAAATAAAGATATAATTCTGTTTGTTTGTTCTTTATAGAAATCCATACGGTTTGTACTCAATTCTCCACATTTTTCTTAGTGGTTCTTTAATACCAGGTGCAAACACCTCTCCATGTTAAAAGTGCATAACTTCAGTCAATCTCTGGGTACATTCGTGATTGTTATAAAAATCGTTATGATCTCGCTCTCCATTAGATTTTTACGAAATCAACCTTATGTCCCAAAAAATGAAAGGTAACTAAATGCACCACCACCACAAAAGGTATAAAAAAAAAACTCACCAATGATGAAAAAATACTATGTGAACTGCATATTATTAGATGAGACAATAGTGTGCCAATATCCAACTCTTTCGGATTCGCACAGAAACTCTTTCTTCCAGCAGGAGTATGAAGTGCAAAAAAATACCTAATGAGGGCTAGCAGAACAAATTGGCAAACCCACGCCATCTATTGGGAACTGCCGGTAGGTACTAATTATGTGTAATTTATATAAATGTCATATTGACATATATTATATGTTATTTCTTCAACTCAACTATTTTTTATTGGAATTATAGAAATTGAGTAAACAATTTCATTTAAACATTATATCATTTATATTTATTTTTATCTTCAGGTAAAAATAAGTTTACCTGAAGATAAAAAAAAAATTTAAATGATATAATGTGATATAATGCCTGAAGATAAAAATATAAGAATTGTTGTGAAAAATTTACACCAAAGTACTCCCGTATCTGAGATAAAAAAAAATTTCGAAAAATATGGGTACGAGGTCACCAATGTAGCCAATGTTATATCACGCTTTGATAAAAGACATCTACCAATGTTTTTTATAGACATCTCCAAGACTACATACAATGACAAAATTTATGAAATTAAGTCAATTTATTATACCAGAATCATCATCGAAGAACCGAGGAAAAAAAGGTTAATACCACAATGTATTAGATGCCAACAATATGGGCATACTAAATCCTATTGTAATCATGCACCTCGTTGTGTAAAATGTGGCCAAGGTCACGACAGCTCCTCTTGCACCAAGCCGAGGGATACATCCGCTAGATGTGCGAATTGCAACGGTGAACATCCAGCGAACTATCGAGGATGTCAGGTCCTTAAGGACCTGAGGACTCAGAAAAAAACACGCATCAATCGCTTCCAGCAGTCTTTGCCTACAACTCCGCCTCCGCCCTCGAGTTCCGAACATTACCCGACTCTCCAGCCACCCAAGCCTGCACAGCAACGAATTCAGAAACGCCATACGGACAATCAACAGAGATCATCTTCACAGCAGATCGGACAGCGAACCGAGCCATCTCGAAATGTCGGGAATTCACCCAGCAGCCACCTTCAGCTGATAATTACCCAGCAGCCCCTTCTCAATTGGTTCAATTACTTACTGGTCTGAACTCCCTCTTGCAACCCCTTTTTACTCTTTTCCAACAGCTCGCACAGGTTACCCAAGCCATATATCCTCACTAGAAGACTAAAAAGGCGCTGGATGAGGGATCTGCTCTCTTAGACAGCCAAGGTAATTGACTCAAGCCAAGAAGGGGGTGCTGTTGGGTGCTTTCCTTCCTCATGCCTGACATGTCATTATTTCATCTTACCGCCATCTCATTCGCTGATTGTCCGCACTTTGCAGACAGGTGCGAATTAAGAATTAAAGTAAAAAAAAAAAAAATCATTTTTTTATTTGTTTATATTATCATTATCAATACTTGGCATTCATAACTGGAAAGAAGCTGCGCAAAATCAAAATAACTGATGGTCAATGCTGGAGCTGGCCAAATGTGGCTCTACAGATACTTGTGGGTCGTAGAGCCGTATAAAAAAAATAAAAAAATATTTGTAAATAATAATGATAATCATTATTATTATTAGTCATAGTTGAATTTCGAAATTATTTAGAAACAAGGTAGGATTAAGAAATCTTTATTTGAATAATATATACCAACGGTTGAAAAAGCTGATGGGCAGATAGAATCAACGAAGATACTGATGTAACAAACCGGAAAGAAGCCCAAGATCGGCAGGGGCGGATAAGGCTGCTCCAGGCGGCTAAAGATATCTGCAACTTCAAAAAAATATGGCCTACGTATTGTAACTTTTTCAAAATTATTAATAAATTCTTGTAGAAACATTTTTCGTCAATGTTTATTTTTCTTTCTTAAATAATTCCGTAAATTAAAAAAAACGTCCGAAATATTTATATTCTTACATTTATAGCTAATCTTCACCACAATTGTAAACATATCATGTACTATTTTTTACAATCATACACTATATTATTTCTCAAAGCCTTTTTTTTTGTCGGTACGCCATAACTTTTCAGTACTTTATCACTTTAATGAAGTGAGATTTAAGTAGGTTACTGCGCGAATGCTTCGCACGGGTCAGCTAGTCATATTACATTAGAAACGATAAAAATATATTTTGAGTAAACCTACGTTAAAATAGAAATTATGTGAAAAAAAATTTAATAATTAATAAATGAGAAACTCAAAAATTCGTAACAATAAATATTGGAAAATCGTTTATTGATGTTGCCTGTTAAGCTATAATGAAAATTTTCATCCTTAAGGAATACATATGAAAAGATTAAACACAAACTTTTCTTCTAATGTTTGAATAATTAAGCAATTTTACGCAATGCCACACGTGACAACTGTTCATTTCAGTCACATTTTAAATTATCTTTTGCTATCACACAATTATCTTTTTGTTTACTGCTCGTATTTATGTGTCACTGATAGAAATTACAATGCCAATTAAAAAGAAAAAAATGCTTTTTAATATGTGTACCGTTTTTCGAGGAACAGCTCATGCTTAATGTCACCGCACTAAGACCCATAACTCAAAAGCTGGGGTAAGCTTTTCAGAATATTGCATTTAAAATGCTCGAAAGCTAGAATCAGGCAGAGGTGGATAAATATTTGAGTCCCCAACATGTGACTGTAGGACCTCCTTATCAGTGGTGATAATCTGCGAGCCCCCTTATCACAGTGATAACCGCGGGAAGGGGTGTAGAATAAATTCGCTGGTGTTGCAGGATTTTAGGATAGCCTCGAAATTCCTCAGGAGAGAGGAAATTTTGACTCAGTGAGGAAATTTCTCATAAGTTAACACATTATGAGCGGCTAGCTTAGGATATAGGACAGTGCTGCGTAGCGGGCCAATTTGCCAGCTAAGCAAAATATATGCGTGTAAAAATAAACATAAAAGACTTAAAAGTAATGGTTATATTTATTATAAGACTTGTGTAAATAAAAAATATACGTTCTGACAAATATTTATCAAACGGAAAAAATTAGTGAGACTCGAGACGACTCATACTTCGTCAAACTAATAAAAAACGAAGTTCGGAAATAAAAACCTGGCTAAGTGAAATTTGTAAAAGAAGCGAACAAATGTTGTTATTTATGATGACTTTGTATATGACGTGTAATGTGTTCCTGGTAAAAATACACTGATCCATATAGGTATTTGATAAAACATTATTCTTCCCTTGTGTCACTTAAAATTACTTATTTTAAACGGGTACTAATACCTGTCCCGCTTATAAGTGGCAACCCTCGCAACGGATACAAATACCTGCCCCGCTCATAATGTGTTAATATAGTGTTTTTTAAGCGTTTCGCTCTCGATTAAGCACCATCCTCAAAGAAAATTAAAAAAAAAAAAAAAACAACTGCTTATTTCGCAATGTAAAACACATGCGGTACGATGGAACACTAGTGGGGCTCCATGAAAAATTCGGTGCACAACGAACGCTCCTGTTTCAAGTAACCCCATATGAGGCATTTGATATCTATCACTTCCTACGATGAACGTGAAGAGGTAGCAAAGCTAAAGTCAGGCAAAATCTTAAGAGATACATGCTGCATAATGAAATTTTGTAAGACCAGATTGAATAAAATAATTACTCTTACCTAGAGATGAATATCAATTCGACGGTAATTTTAGTTTTGTCACAAAAAACTGCACTTCAGCTGGTGGAGCCTGCCACGAAAAAGTCGAAAGGGGACAATATACTTACTTTGTTTGGAGCTATCCTTACCGCTCGCTGAATTTGAATGCACTAGACCTTTTGGTTCTTCTAGTGCAAAAAATGTTTCATTGTGCACCACCCTCCCTATCTTAAAAAAAAAAAAAAAAAACACACAGCTAGTTTCGAGGAGTTTTACATGCAATAACAAATGCACTACATTGCATACATTATTCATTTATTTATATAAAAGTTTCGGGCTCTTCGACCACTGGGTCATTTTCACCCCATACTACAGTATTTATAATTATACTAGCAAGAGTGCCCGGCTTCGCTCTGGAAGTTCTGTGGTGGTTTTAATAACAGAAAAACTTTTAACATGGCATCAATATTAAGATTCGAGATCTGCAGAGTCCGCCCAAATAAGGAACCCTATATACTTTAAAGGGGGTTGAAAATGGTGAAAGAACAATTAATTTAGCAGCAACTTTGTCGAGTCATGCACCCATTCCAAGCAGTCAGCAGATAATAAGTTATTAGATTATAGTTGAAAAATCTATTAGTTTCTTTTTTTTTTTTTTTTTTTTTTTTTTTTTTTTTTTTTTTTTTTTTTTTTTTTTTTTTTTTGGGGACTTTAAGGCTTCCACTGAAGCCCTATACTGCCCATACTAACACCCATGGCACTGGGTGATACTTTTCCTACGAAAGAAAAGCACCACACAGGGCGGGACTCGAACCCGCAGCTCCGGCATGGGAGTACGGCGCTTTACCGCACAGCCACACCGGGCCCCGAAAAAATCTATTAGTTAAAAAACTATATTTCGAGTACAACTTTAATGCCGACTACTGTGAGGTCATATTAGATCCAGAAGTGTAGAAACTACCGAAGATTCATAGAAACTTTTTTTTAAGACCTTTTTTCCATTTCAACCTCCATTAAGATATCCCCCCCCCCGTAATTTGGCCGGACTCAGCACCTACTATTACGAAGTGAAAACCAAAATATCATGAGGGCACAATTTTTTCATCATATTTCTTTTTATCCTGAACTATGAGGGGTGATAAAATCTTATTGAAAAAATGCTGTAATTGGAGTTAGTCATTTTGTCAACTGGAAATGATATTATGCTGGATAGGAAATGATACTATGCTCACCATGCATAGTAATAAAACCATTTTTCATAATTACATGCAATAAGAACACTTTAAATTTTTTATTTCCGATTTATAATCAGTCAATTCAGCTCTTCTTTTTTGTTTTATGTCTGTTTTTATTCGCTCACTGTACTACTAAAATATGTTCACTCATATTGCATTAAATTTATTTAAGTCTATGTTATATATTGATTAAATGTAATGCGTTAATCAATTAACCTTCTTATGAGAAAATTAATTTTGTAAGGTATCCAGGCGGTTTTATAATTGATTGCAGAGATGTAAAATCATAATTTTATTTTGAAAGCAAAGGAGAAAATAATTGTTTTCGCTTGATGTTTTAATAATTTAAAAAGAACAGCTAACCTTTACAATCTGAACGGAATGAATGAACAATAAACATTGAGTGAAACACACCCTAGCGCTCCCTGGTAGTCTGCAGCTCGAACTAAATTTTTCATTCATAAACTCGAATGTAATCTTCAGGTAGGCTAATTACATGGAGCGAGAGTCTTAAAATTCCAGTCCTTTTCTCTTCAATTTTACACCCTTAAGAGAAAAACGGAAACCATCTTCTCCGTTAGGGGTTATGTAGCAATAAGCTGACATAACTTTACTAAACATATGTTGAATCGTTTTTGAGCCTTATCGGCACGCACATTGTACACTTTGCTTTATAATATACTAGCTAGGGTGCCCGGCTTCGCTCCGGTAGTTGTGTGGTAGTTTTAATAACAGAAAAACTTTAAAATTAAAGGAAATATAGAACAAAATTAGCACCTTCTTGAAAATTCGGTTTTAACTTGGTATCAATATTCAGCAGATTTGAGATCTGCAGAGTCCGCCCAAATAAGGAACCCTGTATAATTTAAAGGGGGTTTGTTGGTCCTATTAAATCCAGAAGTATAGAAACTACCGAAGATTCATAGAAACTTTTTTTTAAGACCTTTCTTCCATTTCAACGTCCCTTAAGATATCCCCCCGTAATTTGAACGGTTTCTGCATATCTAGAATCTTACTACTATTACAAAGTGAAATCCAAAATTTCTTGAAGGCATAATTTTTTCATCATATTTCTTTTTATCTTGAACTATGAGAGATGATAAAATCTAGAATCCTGTTATTGGAGTTAGTCGTTTTGTCAACTGGAATGCTCACAATGCTAGTAGCCAAACCAACTTCTTTTTCATAAATACAATAAGAACACTTCAATTCATCTCTTTTTTTTTTATGTCTAATTTTATTCGCTCACTGTACTACTACGAAATGTTCACTCATATTGCATTAAATTTACTTAAGTATATATTATAAATAGATTAAATGTAATGTGCTGAGCATATATTAGCCTTCTTATGAGAAAATTAATTTTTTAAGGAATCCATTTGGTTTTCTAATTGATTGCTGAGATGTAATGTACTTATTTTATTTTGGAAGGCAAACTAATTATTTTCTCTTAATTTTTTAGTCATTTAAAAAGAACAGCTGAAAAAATATAGAACGATTGCATACTATATGAATGGACAATAAACATTGAGAGAAACGCACCCTAGCGCTTCCTGGTAGCTCGAATTAAATTTTTCATTCATAAACTCGTATCTCAATCTCAGAGAGGCTAATTAAATGGTGCGAGAGGCTTAAAATTCCAGTCCTTTTCTCTTCAATTTTACACTCTTAAGAGAAAAACGGAAACCTTCTTCTCCGTAAGGGGTCATATGGCTAAACGAAGACATAACTTCCTTCATCCTACTTTGAGTCGTTTTTGAGCCTTTTCGGCACGCACATTGTACACTTTGCTTTATAATATATATTGATATTGATTATATTTATTAATTTATTATTATATGCATAAAATAAACAGTAATTTGTTAAAGATACGAACATTATCTAAATGAACAAATGGTATTTATTTCAAACTTTTATTTGCACCTGTCGCAAATAATAAGTGGCAATCAGCAAATAAGTTGAAAACTGTTGTGTCTTGGCATTTTAAGGCATTAGGGAAGATAGTGCCCAGCAGCACATTATCCCGGTCTTGCTTCAGGAGAGGAGGTCTCTTTTAGTCGCATAAATCCAAACTTAAAAAAATTAAATTTTTGAGAAAAACCTCATTACTTCAGTCCATTTAATGTATAATATAATTTAAGCACTATTACAAAAATTTCATTAACTTCTACTGTTTAGGGAACAAATAAAGCAAACATAAAATATTCCAAAAAAACCACCTTTTACAAAGCTATTGAATGATAAAGAAAGAAATACTCGAACCCGATTTATATGATTCAGCTATTGGTATTCCCTACCTGTCGTAGATGTTTATATGAAAGGAAAATGCGGAAATATTTTCCCTCGTGAAAAATTGAATCAGGTTCAGCGCCAGCAAGAATTGTGTCAGGTAAAAACACCAAAGCTCCGAAGTTATGAAATAACCGTTCGTTGGTCCTTTCGTTTCAGGATAGTATTCTATATAACAAAGCCTTTACGTGTATAACAGTCTTGTGTATAAGAACTCTAGCAACTCAGGAAGCTAATATAAAACATAGAATAGAATATATATATATTTGTTTTTGGGAAATCACCGTACTGTATTTATTTATTTATTATATTTACTAATAATAAAATATTAATAAAAGTAAATGAAGGGGCCGGGATGGCCGAGTGGACAAGGGCGCTCGCATTAGATAATCAAAGTTAAGCGAAGTCCGTCGTGGTTAGTACTTGGATGTGTGACCGCTCCATTCGGGTGACCGCCCATCAATCAACGCCACGCAGTCCAATTCCACTCCCACCCCCGGGTATGTGAGACCCGTCAGCCTACTGGAGGCGACTCACACCGACCGGGCGTAGGAATGATGAACCTTCCCCGTGTATCTCATCGAGAATCGTGGTTTGGTTTTCCAGGATGTCAGTAGCCGCCCGGAGGTTTGGTTCAGGGACGGTATGCTTCAGGGAAAGAAATATAGGTCTTCGGGGCCTGCTGACTCTGAGCTACCATAATCCTTGGACCTAGGCCAGTTTGTCACTGTCCTTGAACCCGAGAGAGCTGACGCCATCGGTGGGAAGGACACTGCCAAATTGGCCCCAATGGGATTGGTTATGGAGCTATGGGCAGTCTGCCCCTGTACCATGGTGACCATGGCTTGCAGCAACGTGAGGTTTGGGCTACCCACTCCAGGCTGTCTGTGCTCCCGCAAGCAACACAAATGTCTGTAAGAAGACCACACTGTGCGGCCAAAGGTCTCATTAGACCTAATGCGCCAACCGAAAAAAAATAAAAATAAAAAATAAAAGTAAATGAAAATGATAAAGAACAAAATAAGGAATATACACATACAGATATACATGTGTACATGTACTTATAAATACATGTTATTATAAGCATATAAATAAAATTATTTGCTAAAATTAATAGAGCGTAATATTAAAGTTAACAAAATTAAGGTACATATATATATTTCATGCACAAGCTAATGTACGTACGTATGATTCATTCATACAGTATTCATAATTCTTCCTAATTCAATATACATAATAGTAAATTCTTAAATATAATATTAAAGAAAACAAAATATATGTATTACGTAATACAGTATAAATTGCCAACTTTGTAACCTAGCCGTTAAAGAGGACCTTTTTCATTTCCTGGCAGAGTGTTCAACTCTCAGTAACATTCGAATCCAGTTTCTAGGTTCTAGTACTGTACATACTACTTTTTTACTTTCTCTCCTTAACCCTGGGTAGGGCGCGGCTGATCTGACAGGCACAGGCTTTGGTTTTCCCGGCGTTGCTCTCTTCAACGGGTCGAGGAGAGCACGCCACGGCCAGTAGTCAGGTATCTTTTGGAGTGAATCTAATACCCTCAGTCAGTTTGTCACCAGTCATCAAAGAGTTGTGAAATAGCCATCTTGATCTGACAAGCTCACCGCGCCCAATTACCTTATCAACCAAGGTAAGTGTTTTCGTCTTTTAAATTACAAATTATTTCATTTAAGTCTCTTTAACCCTTTTATAGGGTCTCTTCCTCAAAGTTAGCATTACCATGCATTATAGGAGCATATTTGGCTCACCGCGCCTTTGTTTCAGATTCCTTCCGAGCGATGATCGTCCAAAATCACCTCCACCCCGTTCTCACAAGAGGTCCAGATGTTGTGACTGCACGGTGGAAACAGGGATACGTCGACTCTCGAACTATTCCTGTGTAATATTTAACAGAGTATGTTTAACCCATGCAAAACCTCTTTGTACAGCTTGCTCTTCAGCGTGCTCATGTGCACCTCCCTCTGCAGTTATGGATGTTGAATCTGACTGATTTGTCTCCACATACCTTAAGTAAATCTTAAACCACGTTAGTTGTTTTTTTCTATTTCAATGTGACCTTTTTGTATTATATTATATTTCCATGTTTTGCGTTTTTTATATTTCCCTTGGTTTGTTTTTGTTTAGAGAAATAAATACTCATAATATTTTTAAACTATTTTTTTAGAAGATAAAAGATTCGACCCCGGCCTGGAATCGAACCCAGGTCCTCTGTATCTATGTCGCAGATGCATCTACGTCCTGCGACGTAGATGCAGTGGACTTGGGTTCGATTCCCGGCCGGGGTCGAATCTTTTATCTTCTAATAAAATAGTTTAAAAATTATAAATTAATTATCTAACGATAACTAATTACTACATAACATAATATTTTTATATTTTATTGGTTTCCATTTTTGTCTGCATTATAAAGATTATTGGTAAATTTTGGTTTAATTTAATATGGTCTTTTATGGATATTATGTATTTTTTGTGAAATGTGCCTGTCAGGCTCAGCACGCCCCGATCTTGAGGATCCTTCACCGCGCCCTATCCAGGGTTAATGCCCCCAATGTAAACGAATGCCATAAAATTGTTAATTATACCCGTTATGCATGGTCCTATCGTTACCACTTTATCCATCCAACATAGACAGAATTCATTTTTCGTTTCTTTTTACTCTTTATTTTTATATAATTCTGTATTTTATTTTGCGAATAAATGTTTGAAAGACAAAAAAAAAAAAAAAAAAAAAAAACTTGTATAAATCTTCCGGCAGACGGATTTCCATGCCGTACAATGTTTGTCTCTTTTGTGTATAATTTTTAATTATTATTATTCAATAAAGCATTATTATTATTATTACTGGCATGTCAGATTTATCTCATTCTACATTGTATATAAAAAATAAAAATATCGAGTCAACCTATATAAAGTATAAAATGAAAGTTTATACACCACTAATGTTGATTAGCCTTCTTAGAGTTTTTTTTCCTGAATTTTCGTTTCTTTATAAAACGTATACTAAATAAGTAGTTTTTTTTTTTTTCTTCATCTATTATTTTATTCATAACAACTCAAACCATGACCAGGTGTGTATGGGAACCGGATGCTTTTATTTAGATTGGAATCTAATTGGTTTAGAGATTTAAAGGTTAGGGGGGTTTTCATTCCAGTGGAAGCCGGGGGGGGGGGGGCGGGGGGGGGGGGGGTTAAAAGGGAACGAATTGCTCTAATTGATGCTTACTAGTTACTTTGATGGTAGCAATTACTTTAAAGTGTTTGTCATTCTATAGATTCTCAAGTAGCTTAATTTGATAATATTTGAAAAGAAATTTAAATAGGTACGAACAGAACCTACAACGCTTTGCTGTGGCTCAGTAGCTATAATGCGTTTTTAAAGCTGTACCAGTTCATGTACCCGTTAATTAGTGATAGGTGATTAGGTTTAACAGTTTTTTACTGTCTTTCTGGCTGAGTTGTTTGTTACTCGTTGTAGTTTAGAAATGCTTGTCCATATTTCTGAGTCCATATGGAACTGATAGTCCAGGTTTCTGAGGCATCCAACACTCTACTCTAAAAAAATGAATGAATGATCCTCTAATTCGTTTGGATAATGATGTCTTTTCTCCAAGAAACAGAATTCAATGTCCTAATGACGACCCTCCCACTGATGACCTTTTCATCGATACCTTTCTTGCTTTTGCTCTCATTCGAAATCCACCTAAAATTTAGTGAGCCGTACCCATTACTATTAAATACCAAACACTCAAGCTCTTCCCTACTTATTTCTAGGCTCTCCTGCCGAGTATGTTTCATACAGCTGCTTCATCATAAAGAATATGATGAAGGAGCTGTCATAAGAAAATTTTCCTCTCGACACAATGCCCTGATCGTCGCCCAATTTTAAATTGTAGAGTAATCTATTTCATAATCAAACACTCCAACACATCTACTGTCCATGCCCAATACACTTAATATAGAGGACCCACTACCGACCAGATTTCTTCATCCTGTCAACTCAACAGTTATACGAAAAATTGGAGTTTACTGACGCTCAGTGGGAAAATTTTGTCATTTAGCGGCCAAAAATCTATAACTCCTGATCGAGTGACGATAATCGAATAATTCTTTTTTCATTAAAGAGCATGGGATTCCCTTTATCAATGAGAATAAAATAAAAATACCATCGCACAAAGTATTCCAAATTAAATTTTATCTGAATCATTCGTTCACTTAAATTTAAATAAATTAGTTTATTAGGTACAGGGTTATACATAGGGAATGAAATGAGTCAGGATTAATATCTATTGAGCTTTCTGCTTATATACATGTCTTTTTCAGGCATTTGCTCCTTTTGAAAGATTTTAAAATAATTATTGTCTAAATAAGAAGAAAATCCAAAAAATTAAATTAAAAATACCCTATTTTTTTTAGGAATTTTAACGGAAAAAAATATTGCCCTATAATTCAACGATAAGTATGTTTTATGATTTAGTCTAATTCGGGGCCGAAAATATTTAGAAAGTTGAAGTATAGGGATTGAAATCTTAAAATCGATATATTGCCGATCAATGACATTTGATCGATCAAATTCTATTATGGTATTTTGGAACCCTTCACCCTCTACCAGTACAAAAAAAAATCAGAACCTACTATTGCCAATAATATAAGTCAAATCAATTAAAATACTCTCTTTTCATAAATTATATACTTAACGTGGACGAAATTAAAACGAATTTTTATCCGATAATTTTACAGCCATTCTTCTTATTTATAAAATATGTTTGGTGCATTAATATAAAAAGTAAAGCTCAGTAGGGAAAAAAATTGAATTTATTTTAAGCAAAATCTATGCTCATCTCTCTGATATTATTTTCTTTCTTTCTATAGAGCTTTATCATTTATATTATTGCATAAAACATATTTTATAAATAAGAAGAATGGCAGTAAAATTATTGGATAAAAATGGGATGGATGGATAAAATCCTAATAAACTATTTTATTTAAATTTGAGTGAAGAAAGAATTAATTTTAAATACTTTGAGCGATGGTATTTTTATTTGTTTTATTCTCATTGACAAAGGAAATCCCATGATCTTTAATGAAAAAAGAATTATTCGATTATCGTCATTTAATCAGGAGTTATAGATTTTTGGCCGCTAAATGGCAAAATTTTCCCACTGTGCGACGTTTCCATGATTGATGCATTGCAAAGTTTAACACGTTCACGCCGGAACAGTAATTCATGCTCCTCGCCCATTGGCGGCTGAACTTAATGCTTTTCGCTCTATCGGATGGTAGTTATTCAAGGGCATTATTGCATTGACAATCCAACAATAATAAAATAAACAATACTATCATGCCTCGTTATGAAATGCGGCAGTCTAGTGCGGGTCACCGGTGGTACACGCCGGCGTGAACGTGTTTTAGACAGATCCTTGAATCTGAGGTAATTCAAGTGATCCTAGTGAACGTGGATCTAGGGATGTGACTAATTTTTTATTTTACAAGTATTTTCCTATTTTTTAATTCCTTTTTTTATTTTTGTGTAGTTTAATATTGATTCGATATTTTACTTAAAGACGTTTTATGCCATTTCTGTAATTTAACCCGCCTTTGGTCGCGTTGTGAGCATTTTGCTCACACTTGCCGAAAATCTTGTGTATTTCGCTTATTTCTTTTTCTTTAATTCTGACATTTTTTCTATTTGCCATTTATACATTAACTCACTTTAGGAAGTTGTTTTTTAAAAAAACAATTGCCGCGCTAAACCCATATTAAACGTTTTGTTCGAAAAAACGGGAGCGTGAGCAAATTGCTCACAGTACTGAGCCACCGTGTGGGCCGCTCCGAGACCTGCACGGACTTGCCCATCTCCGCAGTAATTAGCCCAAATCTTGTCAGTAGACGTTTGTCTTTCTTTGATGAAATATTGTAGCTGTTCCGTTTGGTAGTTTTGTTCGGAAAATGAGGGGAACAAGACGTGCTGCGATTATATTGGGGGATAATCCGGAAGAAAAAAATGACTAGGTATTTTCGTTTCTTCTCTTAGGTTTTTTAGTAAAAAGTTAGATTAGTTTTTATATTTTTGAGTAAAATGGGGTATTTCGTTTTTAGATCGTCATTCCTGGCTTCTTGAAGTTGGGCAAAGTGGTAATACTGGAGGTCAAATCTCCTATCTTCCTTTCGAAAAATCCGTCGACTTGTCAAAACTAGTGCCGAAATTCGAGTATCAACGTACCAACTCTATGCGATTTTTTTATATTTTTATAATTTTTTTTTTCAACTAAAAATTTCTTATTTTTCTCTTTGTAATTTTGAGTAATGTATGCTACTGCAATTTTCATACAATAACTACTTCTTTTTTAAAACTAAAAATAGTGTTAATAAAGACTTTTATTCTTGTTTATTCTCTTCTATTCATTCCACTCCTATAAATAAATTATAATAAATGCATTAAACTGATGAAAACACCTTAAACAGATTAATAATTTAATGATAAAGATATTCTAAATTAAAAGAAACAAAAATATGACGAAGAATACTGCTGAAAAATAATAGAATAGCCAAAAACTGAGGGGTGAGCAATTTGCTCACGCGCGACCAACGGTGTCCCACGGAGGGGCGCGACCAGCGCTGGGTTAAAATTGTCATTTTACTGATTTTATGTTGATATATGGACATATATTTACATATTACGTAATTAACGTCTGATTAATTGTTTAATACGATTCATCTTTGGGATCCCAAGAGACGTCCCCATCTCGCCTTTTTACGAAAAGTTAAAGTGGCTTTACCCATCCAACCGTCGCTAAAACCTCCTGGCATCATTTCTTTACCAAGTTATCCGATCTCACTATCCTTCATATACCCTCGAACTACTTCAGCCAAAATCCTCGGTTCATTCCCGCAATACCCGGTCCAGGCCTTCAGATATATGTATACCGGCCCACCGAACGTCAGCTTTTGAAAGATCTTTCATATTCAGGTCCTCATCCGTATGGAATTCCATTTCCCCTTTTATTCGTCATTCCAACACCCTCCCTACCTTCAAATCCCGCCTGTACAATCACTTCCTATTAATCCAGATTCCCGAAAAATTGTAAATGGAAACTTGGGATTCGGAATCCAAATTTTACAGCAGAAGTTATTATTTTTCAATTTAAGTTCCGTTCATTTTATTTATAGTTATGTACGTACGTGCACATTTAACCAGTTATGTTTACCAATTATTTTTATGTATCTTATGTTTAACCTTTGCATAAGAATTTTTCCTTTTAATTTAAGATTATATCATTCTTCGAATTTGTTTTATTATAATCTTGATCTAAGGCTCTGAAGCCCATAAAATGTATAGTATAATTTTGTTCCGAAGGGACTTGTCCTGGAACAATCAAATAATGAATTTATTTATTAAAACACATTGCACACAAAAAGGGTACGAGAAGAAACTTATATTGTAAAAATAAATTAAAAACTCTTTTTTTATTTTTATTTTTTTTATTTTTTTTTTTATGAATTTTACGGGTGATAAGTTATGTACACATTATATTTTTAAGGGAGAAAAACCCCAAAAATAAACAAATAAATATTATTATTATATTAATATAATTTTATTTCATAATCACCAATTACACCTTAAGTACTATAATTGAAAAATAATGAAAGTAATATGCACAAAAAATAAACTTAGTCAAAGGGACATATGTAATATGTAGTCTTATATTCTGTTCGATCCCGTATTTCTATATAACTTTTTATTTTTAATGTACATGAGGAAAGCTATATTTCCTGGCAATTACAAAAGGGCCATTATCCCTAATGAAGAGAAGTGTACTAGCCCTTAATCGGAGTGTTCTCTTATCACACACTGAAATTTATTATCTTAGTTAGCGCCATTAATTTTAATAAGAAATATTATTTTACAAAACTGATCTGTGTTATTCTAAATTACTATCGCTATTATTTACACTCCGACACAAATAAAAGTGTACACCCTGTTGTGCTTATGCCCCTTATTCCTGTATTATTATTTACAACTGGTACTTTTTGTTTCAAAAGGAATAAGTAATTAGTGAAATATGGATATGTTACAATAAACTCTTTATTAGAAATTTTAATATACAATTAAAACCATTTAATAAAATTGGACAAATAAAAGTGTACACTTTAATTTTTATAAAAAATGTGTGGGAAGTACCTAATCTTTAATGAAAACTTAGTAGTATATAACATCACCTTTTTTTTTCTAGCACTTTCAACAAGCGCTTATTCATGGAAAGACACGGATTTTTTAAAAGATCTTGATTCTTGCGAGTGACGACTTCTGTTGCTTTTTTGATACCTCTCCAGTGATCATCATCAGTATTAAACTCACCTTTAGCGTACAATTGATCCGAGAGACATTTCCAAAAGCTCTCGATTGTATTCAGATCTGGGAAGCGAAAGGGCCACCCCACCAATGTGATCCTCATTTCATGAAGGGTTGCCTTCGATTTTTGACTTGGAACATTATCTTGCAAGAAATGAAAATTTCCGCCTGGATATATCTGGGTTGCCCATGGGTACATCCTTTCTTTGATCGAAGTTAAATATTGCTCACTATTCACTCTTCCGGTAAGCCTTTCAATGCGGTAATTACCAGAGGCGGTTATCGCTCCCCAAACCATCACACCCCCTCCTTGATTTTGACGTTTTATTCTGTTGTAAATAGTTTTTTTGGCCTTCTTCTATGTAAATGTATTCATTATCAGGCCCATCTTTAGAAAATATTTATTACCATGAATTAAATAAATAACCGAGTCTCAACTGTTCACTTTTATTTGTCCCGGAGTGTATATATGAGGACTTTGAAAACCAATGGGCTTCAGTTACATTTTTCCTATTTTGACTAAATAGGAATTAAAGTTAAAATTTTAAAACAAGTATTTTTATGTGAATTTGAACAATTAACTTTTTTTTTCAATTCAACAATCTCAATCAGATCTTTCACTTATACCGAGCCTATGCGATGTCAGTTACACGTTAACCCGGGAAAGGTAGCGCTAATCGAAGGGCTGATTTAGATAGCGCTTCGTCGATGAGACGAAGTGACCTTATTATCATTTACAGGGATGCCTAATGCATTATCTAAATGCAGTATTTATCATACTTTAAAACAGACCTTACTTACATTTACACTTTTTATGCCTTTTGTCAATAAAAAACTAAGAATGGTGTAATTTACTTACTTAAAGTTAAGGTTCAATATACGCAAAATACTTTGATTTTTAATGTATGATTTATTGGAAAGAATAATTATTTCATACAAAAAATCTGGTGCGTGCGCGCAACACACAACTTTAACTTACCAACTTACTTAGATAAGAAATTGACGTGTTTTGTTAAATATAATTTCCCAAATTCACACATTTTTCTACATCCATATCTTATTTTTGTTAATCGTTAAAGCCGTTTTTGAGTAAATAAAAAAAACCGTGAAAATGATACAAAATTTAATAAGTAAAGTCCCCCCTCCGGTTAATCAATTTTAATGAAATTTTAACAGTCATATCTCGGGCATTTACATACATCAAATACCCAGTTTGATCAAAATCGTTAAAGCCGATTTAGAGTAAATAGAAAAAACACGTGAAAATGTTACAAAATTTATTAAGTAAAGTCCCCCCTCCGGTTAATCAATTTTGATGAAATTTTTACAGTCGTATCTCGGGCATATAAATAGATGAAATACTCAGTTTAATCAAAATCGTTAGAGCCGTTTTTGAGAAAATCGAAAAAAACCTAAAAAGTTATTAAGTAAAGTACCCCCTCCCTTTAAGTAATTTTGATGAAATTTATGCTGTCACATCGCGGGCATATACCTACACTAAATACCCAATTTCAGGATCGCACGGTTTATAGTTTTTGAGCTAGTCTGTTCACACACACACACACACACACAGACACACAGACCACGCGGGACTTGGTTAATTGGACTCAGGGGACCCCAAAACGTGAATTTCCGTTGAAAACCGGAAGTCGAAATTTTTCACGATCGCAATACTTCCACTTACTATATATTTCATATATAGGTAAGTGAAAGTAAAAACCACAAAAAAAATGTCACAAAAGCAAAATTGCCAAAGAAATAATGAAACAGTACTTTACCTGGATAGCCAAAATTTTGGACTTCCTCTGTAGCATCTCCCAACTAGTGGCATAAAGTGACAGTATACGAAAAATGACTAAAAACAGTTCTTTAGCAAGTTATGGGTATAACGGGATACTGATTTTATGAGCAACTCGAACAGGGAACAGGAAAGTGAGTTGTAATTTAACAGCCCTCACTAATCTTAAAATATGTTCACACAAAATATTTCCAAATGGCGATACTCCTCCTACATATCCCAGTCCGATTCTATCGATGATCTTGCATTGAGCTACACGGAACAGTTATTATAGCTCTATGTCTAAAGTATCTTTAATTAATCTAATCTTAGTTCGTGGCTGACCACCATTTTAAATTATTTTTAAATAACAAGTTCTTAAATAAATAAATATCAAGTAAACTAAAATAAATAAAATAAATAACAAGTGAACTTGTGAGATAGGGGGAGTAGGTATCATTGAAGAGGAAGGATTTGCTCTGCCTTGAGCCGAGCTCTGTGGTGTAGCGGTTAGCATCCTCGCATGTAACGCAGGAGACCCGGGTTCGACTCCCGGCGGAGCCAAATCTTTTCTCTTCAAAAAATAAATTATTTAAAGTATCTTTAGATGACTATATAGTATGAAACATGTGGGGCACAATGAAACAGTCGGCGCACTGGACGAACCAAAAGGTCTACAGCAACCTAATTCAGACAGCTAGCGGTAAGGGTGGCTCCAAACAAAGTCAGCATATTGTCCCCTTTCGACTTGTTTCGTGACGGACTCCACATGCTGAAGTGCGGTTTTGTGTAGAAAAACTAAAAATTTTCGTCGAACGGATTTTCGTCCCAAGGTACGAGTAATTATTTTATTCATTCTGCTCTTACAACTTTTTTATTATGCATGTATCTCTTAAGATTTTTCCTGACTTTGGCTTTCCTACCTCTCCTTAGGGGTTCCTTGAAACAAGGGCGTTCGAGGCACAAAGAAACAATTCATGAAGTCCCGAAGTGTTTCATCGTGCCGCATGTGTTTTTCATTGTGCAATAAGCAGTCGGTTTTTTTCATTTTCTTACAGATTGGTGCGAAATTGAGAGCGGAACACCAACAAAAATTGTATTTATTTATGACAACTTTCTTCCATCTTCAAACTTTCCTCTTTCCTGAAGAATTTCGTGGCTATCCTAAAGCAGAAAAACGAAAAACCGAGTGGGTCCGAATGAAGTTTTTTTTTTTAATTATGGTGTTGTTTTTTTCAGCTGTTTCATTGTGCCCCGGGCATGGGGCACAATGAAACAAAATTATTTTTTTGTAAAATAGCTGCTCGCGGTCAGACATGATGGATAAAATAATGTTTAACCTACCGGCGGGCGCGTAGCCGGACTCAGTGCGGCAAGTTCGGTTTCCTTGAATTTTTGTGGGTAAGCCGTGGACGGAATTCTTCATAACTTGATGTAATCCTAGTTCTACTAAATGACTTCATGTTAGTTCAAGTGCGAGAAGTATATCTTTTATCGTTCGGTGACAATAGGATTCTCAATTAGTGAGTTCGTAGAAGCCGCACACAGTGCTGCTTGCGCCCGGTCTCGAAACTTATTTTCAGTATCTTCCAAACCCAAACCCAAGGGCGAAAATGGAAAAACTCCCAAACGATAAGAAATTGTTCCTGAAAAAGTACCAAGAAGAAGCTGATCCTCAGCAAGCAGAAGAAAGGAGGGTTGGACCATGTCATCTCTGTGACCTTCATAAGTGGAACAACACTACCATCAAATGCAAGAAATGTGTTGAGCAAGTTTGCAAGAAGCATTCTGTTCAGGAAACTATATGTCAATCCCTTAATGCAAATACTGACAAGACTGAGGAAGAAGAAGACGAGGACTGATAACTTTTTTTTAACCAACAAAGTTATGTTACCTATTTGAAAATTTTGTGATTACCTCGTTTTTGTCATTATTATCTTCTATATTCTTCATTTTATGATTTGTTATATTGATAATTAATCATTAAAAAGTATTATTCCAATTGTATTTAAAAAAAAGGTGGCTATCTATAGCAATATTTTATATTAATTTGTCATATAGTAACATGTTTAAATAAATTAGTTTCTGTTTACTAATAATCATTTTCCATCTACCCAAAAAAATATTTCAATATAAAACCTGGAATTTTGACATGCCGCACTCGGTGGGGCACGCGCCCGGACATGTAACTCAAAAGGATGCGCCCGCCGGTAGGTTAACGCATTCCTTAAATAGATTAGATCCTAAGGTAACATGGAATAAATAAAAAATTGAAAATAAAGTCTTAGGGGGGTGCTATAGGTAAAAAAAACTTTTGTGTTTCATTGTACTCCTCCTCCCACTACTTGTTTTGCCAATAAAAGTAGAATCTAAAGTCTTGCTGTATTATCTGTTATATAATTTGAGGATACTGTGTTGTTAACCCTTTAAGCTCTGAGCAGTCCGAGTCTATTGCGTCTGAGACCTTAGACCGGCTGCCGTGCCCAGTGGCCTCAATAATTTTAGCCACCATTCACTCTTCTTATCTCCTTATTCATATTTTACTTCTGAAGGCGCAGGTAAAATTAATTTGGTAAAACCCGAAAAGGACCCCATGTCAATTAGTCTACAACCCTCGGAAATTTTTGAGGAAACCATAAACCCCCCTGGGAAAAACCGGACGGGCTAGAAACAGAGTTGGAGAAACCCGAATGCTAATAATGTAAAATTAATTTTCATAATATGAAAATTAATTAATTAGAACTAGTGCAGGACATATTATGTCCTGCACTAGTTCTAAATATGAATAAGAACATGATAACTATTTTGTCTGCTCGCCATGCTCCTATAGTATTCATTAAATTAAAAAAATACGTGTAGGAACGTACCTAAGTAGATATACTTACATATAATTTTTAGATCTGTTACAATACCAGTCAAAAGTTTAGACTCACCCTTGGATTTTGTTAAAAAAAATAAATAACAACTATCATTTATTTTTTTTGATTTTTCCGGAAGTTTTTTAATTATATTTTTAATCCATGTTTAATGAAATAACAACTTTCAATATTTGTTTTTATTTTCTATTTATTTTTCATTTTCAACGTTTCGGGGCACCCGCCCCATCTTCAGGAAAAACAACTAGAAACATTTATCTATATATAAATCACAGTAATTTAAATAAATTTTTTTCACAATAATATATCATATCGTCAAAATTCTTTTTTTAATAGTTTTTATAATTTAATTATAAATTAAAAACGTTGAAAATGAAAAATAAATAGAAAATAAAAACAAATATTGAAAGTTGTTATTTCATTAAACATGGATTAAAAATAAATAACAACATTTTATTTCTTGAACAATATACCATCTATAATTTTATTTTTTATTTATTTATAGCTGTATATACCCCGGTTTCACCCAGGGTATTTGGAAAACAATGAGAAAAGCCGTGGGTCAAGAAAAGTTCGTTAGGACAGAAATGAGATTTTTTCGACTCAAACGGTCGAATTCGTAAAAAAAAAACAATGTAAAGCGAGATTATAACGATTTTTAAAACAATAAAGAATATACCCAGAGATTGGCTGAAGTTATGCAATTTTAATATGGACAGGTGTTCGCACCTGGTATGAAAGAACCACTGAGCGGCATTTCGAAAATTTAGGACAACTTTTATGGATTTCTATAAAGAACAAACAAAAAAACAAATAGATAGATTTTCATCTTTATTTATACAGATAGTATTAGAAACAATCATATAATTTTTGAAAATTTATCTCTTAAGCTACAATTATTTTTTTAAACTTGAAGATTGTGAATTATATACGAGTGAGTCTAAACTTTTGACTGTATATTAAATGTTTTATATATCTGTTTATTTGATAACATTTTTAAATGTTACTTTACTATATTTTGTTTACGATTTGTTACCTAAGATTTATGAATGTTGCATTTCTAAATAATCAGAAAGTGAAGAGTAAAAATTCAATTTTTGTTTCGAAAGAAGCCACAAAAACATCTCTTAAGGTGCTGACTACTTAAGGGTTTTATTCTAGTGTAATAGTAAAATGAAATAAGGTCCGCAGTTTCAGTCTTCTAACGCTGAAGCGGGCGGAACTGATATATCAGTCTACAGGCGTTAAAGGGTTAATAGTGAATAAAATCAAGATTGAGATGAACAGTTCAACTCAACGAAAATAAAAAAATCCTCCAGAACCATCTTGATAACCATCATGTGCAAACAGCCATTCTAATCTGCCTGGAACCTAACACGACAGTCCAAACATTTATAATGGATCAGGTGATTATTTGTTTTGAGCCCGCGAAGCCTATCAATACATTGATCCATCTTGAAAGCCTTATTCACAAGGTGGAATCCTGACTGTTAGCTTGTTTGCGAACCGTGGCCTTGGTCTCTGCGATCGATTTTACTCGATTTTCATTTCATGAGCAAACAGAATAACTTTTAGCTTATCTCACGTTTCCGACAGTTATGGAAATGAAACTTATTAGATTTATAGCATCATCCGATCCCTCAGGTATTGAATATAAGCAAATGAAGCGGATTTAAGGAATATCATAAACTCAAAATTCGAATAACTACTTCACTTGGGATCACCTGTGGTGGAAGGGCCTATTCACACTATCGGTTTGGCTCCCACTCCGCTCCCGGTCCGCTCTCGCTCTACCCCATTCACACTATCGCACAGTGGGGCGAGTCCACTGTACGGCCGGACATTGGGCCAAAACATGAACATTAAAATTTAGAGGTTTCATTGTAATATTAATGAACTAAAATCCTTTCCCCGTCATGTGCACTAATTTTTAACTCAATCTTTGCGTTAATAATGATACAATGTGAGTTGAAACATGACAGTAAGACATCCATCTTTTTTATATTTAAAGTTAGGATGGCTATATTTTTTGGCTAAACCTAATGAAATGTTTACAGTATGATCAAGGATTGTTAACGAATTGTTATACACCAGAAATATAGTTTTTGAAAAACATGTGCAACAGTTACGATGGTTCAAACAAATGTAAACTATTTGGTACAATATAGTAAAACGCCCGAAATTGCCCGGAAAACTACATATACCCTATTGTTAGCAAAGGTTTGAACTTTTATAAACAGTTTTCCGATCTTGCCACAATCTGCCTATACTTATTTAAATGAGATTTTACCACGCGTGAACACTAAACTCAAGAGTTAATTTGGTTATTTAGAACATCTTCTTAGCATACTTGGGTTTTCATCAACTTATAATCCTTAAATTAATATATTTCAAACCAACTGAAACAATTTATTCACCAAATTACGATTTTCGATAGAATAGTTTTGAACATTTAAAAAAATTGTTAATTTTTTTAGTATTTTATATTTGTACTGCACTATAATAATTAGTAAGTTAAAAGTGTACACTGTCTTAAAAACTAAATATTTTTAACGAAAATATTTCACTGTTTTTAATTTACATTAAATTATAAGTAGGCAATAGTTGCTTGGTTTAAAGTAGGTAGTTTGGAATTGACTAAAGTTATATTTTTTTTTTGCCATTTTTCCAAGTCCTGTCAAACAAAATCAAAAGTATTTATTATACGACTTTTGTGCTGCTAACTTCATAAATATGAAAAGAGACAATGACCTTTTTCTTTTCATCAAAAGAATAAGATAGATTTTACTGATACTACCTGGCTTCGGAATAATGATCAAGAAACAAATCAGAAACATTTTTGGGATTATAGAGAGCAGCATTCCAGAAAAACGTCAAGAATCGATAATTTGCTATAAACTCCGATTCCATTTCAATCTCAATGTAAGTGTTGTGAAAAGTAAAATGTCCCAGGAAGCAAGAAGCTTGCTCATAAGGTAGGATGAGAAGCTAATGAATAATTAGTAATAATGAATAATAATATATATATATATATATATATGTAATGATTATGAATGAAATGACAATAATTAAGATTCTGCATTCTCGAAAACATAAACTAACAAAATTTGATAAGTCCAGCGAAATTTTGTTTGAGAGTTATAGCCGATGTCCAACGGGAGTGTGGACTCGTCCCACTGTGTATCGCTCCGTTCCCGGTCCGCTCTCCTAAAGTCTTATCATATTACAATACAATACAATACAATAAGGCTTAACGGACCCAAAGGCCCGACGCCGACACCACCAATCGGTCCCTACATACCTCCATCCACCTACCACCGTCCAATCCCAAATTCACAAGATCTGCTTTCACCTTCGCCTAGGCCTACCCCTCGGCCGTTTTACAGTCGACAAAGCGTTTATCAATCTTTTAGGAATTCGTTCACTACTAAGACTCGTCATTTTGCATGCCCACTTTAGCCGACGCGCAGTTATAGACTCGATTACATTTGCCGGGTAAAGCTCACGCAATTCCGCATTGTGTAGCCGTCTAAATTCTCCTGTTGACTCATCTTTCTTCGGCCCGAATATTTTATTCAGCACTTTATTTTCAAACACCATAAGACGTTTCTCATCCCTTACTGTAAGCGGCCATGTTTCACAACCGTAAAGAACAGTCGGAAGAATTATAGTTTTGTAAATCCTAATTTTTAAATTTCGGGATAAAAGGCGTGACCCAAGTAATTTTGCAACCGAGAAATAACCAGCATTTCCCGCCTTTAATCTAGCCTTAATTTCCTCTTCGATTTCGTTTTTTCTAGTTACAGTAGATCCTAAATATCTAAATTTCTCAACGGCTTCGAATATTTCCTCTTCTACTTCAATATCGCCAAAATTGTCACCGTTTCTACAACTAACCATATATTTTGTTTTTTCCGTATTTATTTCTAGCCCTATTTATTCTTATCATATTAACATTATATAATTTTACGCCGTTCACGATTGAAGCCATTAATAATCGAAGTCGTCTGTATTTGGATTTTAATTAATTGGATATTGAAGTATTTATTTATTCCTCAATTTTACGGCAAAAGAAATTTCAACTTTTCCTTTGTAGAAATAGCTGTTAGTTTGAGTTCCTTTAGGTTTTTTCCAAATTAATTTTACCTGCACCTTATTCTCTAGTCAAGTAGGGGAAACAATTAGAAGTATTACTTAAAAAATAATAAAAGAAATTAAAGTTTTTAAATCCACCAATGCCGGTCCAAAGTCAGGATGAACAAGGATGATGGAAAACTTTAGAAGAAAAATATGAATAAGGAGATAAAGAAAAGTGAATGTGGCAAAAAGTATTATAGCCACCGGGCACGGCAGCCGGTCTAAGGACTCAGGACACAGAGCCCGCAATACTATTGCACTCCTCAGACGCTAAAGGGTTAACGTAGGGAGTGGGAGCCATCAAAGAAAGGTATAGGTCTTTGGTAAGGCAAATTCGTATATGTTGCAATAAAAATGTGAGTGCGTAAGCTGGAATCAAAGAACATTAATATATTTAAGCTACCATAATTACTTCATTCATAAATATAACTCCTGCCCAAAAAGAAAAGTTTTAAATGGCAACTTAATTTAATGGCAATGTAAAAAATCAATTACCACACATTAAAAAGATTTTTTTTGTTTATTTGTTTCATTTCCCTTTACGCTACTAAGGCTAATCGGACGATGCTACAGCAGGAGTCCTAACTTTTGCCTAAACAAGTATAATTAGGTTAGGGATCTTTAACGAGTACTTGTTATCGTACAGGCACGGGACCTCCATTTTAAGTTCAATCCGAAGTACAACATAGCTAAGGATATTTTACTCCATTTAAAAAATCCATGGCCCACTTGGCGGGATGGGAACCCGCGCCCTTTAGAATGGTAAGCTGCTATTCTAACCACAACACCACAGGTTACCCCTTTATTCGCAAGTTAATGAATATAATACTAAATAAATTGGTAAAAGTTCTAGAGCTATTCAAAACGATTGGATAGGCTTTAAAATAATTCAGTGATCCACTTTCATGAAGTTATTGTTCAGGGGTTGTAATTACCTTTCCGTCTAATTAAAATTCTTCATTCAACTCTTTATAATATCTCAATGCAAAGACCGATGAGAGCTGTTGAGTTGTTGATCTAAGAATTTTAGCTCAGTTCGAGTTTCTTTACATTTCATTAATTACTCACCGAACAAAAGTTTTGGAAGGATGAGTTGATTACACACTTCAAAAGCTCCAAATCAACTTCGGCTACCAATGAAATTGTTGAAGTGGAAAATATAGGATTTAATTTTATGAGAGATAATCAATCATCCGAAGGAAGTTTAAATAAGGAAGTTATTGTTGAGGGGATTGTTTACTAAGAATCGGTCTGGAGGAGACTTGAAAAAAAAAATCTGGTGCATGCGCGCAACACACAACTTTCACTTACCAACTTACTTAGATAAGAAATTGACGTGTTTTGTTAAATATCATTTCCCAAAGTCACACATTTTTCTACATTCATATCTTATTTTTGTTAATCGTTAAAGCCGTTTTTGAGTAAATAAAAAACCCGTGAAAATGATACAAAATTTATTAAGTAAAGTCCCCCCTTTGGTTGATCAATTTTGATGAAATGTTGGCTATCATATATTTGGCATATACATACATCAAATACCCAGTTTGATCAAAACCTTTAAAGCCATTTTTGACTAAATAAAAAAAAAACACGTGAAAATGATACTAAATTTATTAAGTAAAGTCCCCCCTCCGGTTAATCAGTTTTAATGAAATTTTAACAGTCATATCTCGGGCACATACATACATCAAATACCCAATTTGATCAAAATCGTTAAAGCCGATGTAGAGTAAATAAAAAAAACACGTGAAAATGTTACAAAATTTATTAAGTAAAGTCCCCCCTCCGGTTAATCAATTTTGATGAAATTTTTACAGTCTAATCAAAATTGATTGAATGAATTTTTTACAGTTTAATCAAAATCGTTATAGCCGTTTTTGAGAAAATCGAAAAAACCGAAAAAGTTATTAAGTAAAGTACCCCCTCCCTTTAAGTAATTTTGATGAAATTTACGCTGTCACATCGGGGGCATATACCTACACTAAATACCCAATTTCAGGATCGCACGGTTTATAGTTTTTGAGCTAGTCTGTTCACACACACACACACACACAGACACACAGACAGACACACAGACCATTTTGCGGGACATGGTCATTTCGACTCAGGGGACCCCAAAACGTGTATTTCCGTTGAAAACCGGAAGTCGAATTTTTTCACGATCGCAACACTTCCACTTACTATATATTTCATATATAGGTAAGTGAAAGTAAAAAGGAATTTACCTTTTTTGGTTGTTTTTTGCTCCCGTCAACAGGACGCTCAATAGTGAAATTATGGAATGTTAGACATTGGGGTGGAGAATATATATATGTAATAAATAAATGTAATGACGTCAGCCCTACTTCATATGTAACTTTGTGTCAGTCTTGGAAACGATGTGCTACCTAATTTTTCTTTTGAAAGCTAATTCTATTGTAGGTGGAATATTCATGGACTAGTTGGACCACGAGAAATATGTCAATTTCATCCTTGGCAGAAGAGAAGAATGTCAAAATCGTATTTGTGGAGAGCATACGGTCAAGTTATGTCTAGATTGTAAAACCAGGTTGTGACTTATATATTATCAATAATTAATGAGAATATTTATTAACTATAATTCCAATGTGAATTTTTCTATTATTTGTAACTCATTGCTCCTGTTTAGTTGGTAGTGTAGTATATTCCTATTGATATGCTTTCGTAGTTTATTTTTTCGATTTCCTGTTTCATTATTTCTTTGGCAATTTGGCTTTTGTGACATTTTCTTTAAGGTTTTTTGTATGAAATTATTATTCTTTCCAGTAAATCAGGCATTAAAAATCAAAGTTTTTTGCGTATATTGAACCTCAACTTTTAGTAAGTAAATTACTCCATTGTTAGTTTGTCTTTATGAGCTGGATACGCCTTGAGGCCTCATTAGTGCAGTTGCTGCAATCAATTCTCGCAGACAATGTGCACACAGCGTGTGTATAATTTGTAATGTAATATTTTTTTTTTTTTTTTTAAACATGTGGTTAACGAAAAGAGCCGATGGCTTCCGAAGCGGCCCGAAGTCTTCGTAGCGCATCCGAAAATGACTTCGCACCACGTACAGACTTAATATTACTAAGCTTAATATTAAAAATTTAACATAGCTAAAAAATACAATTTTCATTAATTTAGAAATAATTTAAAGTGTGTTGGCCACAACACTATAAGTCCAATGTAAATTTTCCTATTAATTATAACTCATTCCTCCTGTTTAGTTGGTAGTGTAGTGTATGCCTATTGATATGCTTTCGTAGATTATTTATTCTATTTACCGTAAATCGTACATTTAAAATCAAAGTGTTTATTGAAGCCTATATTGAACCTTAACTTTTAGCAAGTAAATTATACCATTCTTAGTTTCTTATCGACAAAAGGTATAAAAAGTGTAAATGTAAATTAGGTCTGTTTTAAATTATTATAAATACTGCATTTAGATGATGATTAGGCATCCCTGAAACGATAATATGGTCACTTCGTCTCATCGAAGAAGCTGAACCTAAATCAACACTTCGATTAGCGCTACATTTACCGGGTTAAAGAAAATATTACATTCACTAATTATTTGAAAAAGATTGAAAATTAGTGTTTTCTTCCAGAGCTTTTCGCTCATACGCCTAGCAAAGCCCGAAAAAATAACAAAATTAATCCACTTAGTATCCTCGTCCAAATATTTGCCTTTAATTAACAAAGAATTTGCTCAATTAATGTTAAATGACTCTTGTTTTGGAAGAGTAAATTAGAACTGGATTAATCTTCTTACAACACAAAAGACCACAAAGAAAATGGTTTTTTGTTTGAAGTAATTATTCTTTCCAATAAATCGTACATTAAAAATCAAAGTGTTTTGCGTACATTGAACCTTAACTTTTAGCAAGTAAATTATACCATTCTTAGTTTCTTATTGACAAAGGGCATAAAAAGTGTAAATGTACATAAGATCTGTTTTAAAGTATTATAAATAATGCATTTAGATGATGATTAGGCATCCTTGAAACGATAATAAGGTCACTCAGCCCTTCGATCAGCGCTAGCTTTCCCGGGTTGAAAAAAAAAAAAAAAAATTCTTTAAACAGTTAATGTCAAATTACCGGTGATCTTAAATTACCTGTAATCTCACATCTGCTATTATGTTCTACCCTTGTATGGAGGAAGGGTACCTCACTTTATTGGTAATAACTTCTATACTTAGTTTGTAATTGAGGAGGTTATGAGTTACAAAAGCTCGAATACTGGAGCAGCAGGAGGATGTTCGAACGGGGACAGTTAAAATAGTTTAATACATCGTAACTAGTTTATGGTGTCGAGTGCCAAGCAAGCGAATTACCTCTAATCAGGAGGCTAAATGCGCAACTTCACATCTCGAGTTTGTGCATTACCTTTTGAAGTTGAGGTATGATAAGGTCTTACCTTAACGTTTCCTGATTAAACAACTTGTTTGTCAGTTACTTGATAGTGTGAAGTGGGTAATCAAATCTGTCTGTCGACAGTAAATTATATTAGATCATACTAGATCCTTGTATTAATGCTCGCATTTCCCTAACAAATGACACCACTAACGTTAATTTTACTTCATTGTAAATCAATTTATTAATTTATAATTCAAAGGATTACCAAGGGAGCTCTTAACTAGGTTCTTAGCTCTTAAATGGGGGCTCTTTGAGTCCATTAATATTTACCCAACCAGTTTTGCACCTAAATTATTAAAAAAAAAATCTGAAAAAGTAGTTGTCTAGACTAATGCAAACGTCAAGATTAATGTAAACGTGAATTAAAATGTATCTGTACCAATTTAAAAAAAAAAAAATCTGGTGCGTGCGCGCAACACACAACTTTCACTTACCAACTTACTTAGATGAGAAATTAATTAATTAATGCGTTTTGTTAATTGCCACTTCTTAAATAGACAGAACGGCTTTAATTATGAACAATGGGCTGTCATTAAAGGCGTACTCCGTATGCGTGGGCTCAACGAGTTTTATGAGTTGACTGAATATATATTTTTTTTCTCCTCTTTATGTTTTCTTTATTTTTATCATATCTCATGTTTAGCCATTTCTTATTTTTAGGCGTAACGAGAGACAGTTAATTTCTCCATATAAACAAAAACAAAGGTACTTTATAGGAAACAAACAAACAAAAAAGGCCCCAACTCCCCCCAAAAAAAGCCCCCTCAAAACATTATAATAATGATAAAGCTTACCTGATATTAAAGAACACCTAATTTTCATTTAACATGACGAATTTGATAAAAATCGTTAAAGCAGTTTTTAAGATCATCGAAAAAAAGGTAAAAATTGGAAAAAAAAATAGATATAGAATGCAAGGCCTCAAAGTCTCGTATAATTTCAATAATTCACTTAATCATGCAGATTACGTGCCGAATTTTCGCCTATTCAGGCATCTTCAGGGCTACAACCGTTTCACATGCAAGCTAGAAACAGACTGAGAGTCTGTCAGTCTGTTTCTAGCTTGCATGTGAAACGGTTGTAGCCCTGAAGATGCCTGAATAGGCGAAAATTCGGCACGTAATCTGCATGATTAAGTGAATTATTGAAATTATACGAGACTTTGAGGCCTTGCATTCTATATCTATAATCCAATAGTCTCTTCCTAAAAACTTGTTTATGAAAAAAAAATATGAAATAAAGTGCCCACTACGTTTGACCAATTTTGATTGGCTATCACATATACATACATCACATACCCAGTTTGATCAAAATCTTTAAAGCCTTTTTTGAGTAAATAAAAAAAAACACGTGAAAATGAGACAACATTTATCAAGTAAAGTGCCCCCTCTGGTTGATCAATTTTGATGAAATTTTTACAGTCATATCTCGGGCATATAAACAGATCAAATACTCAGTTTAATCAAAATCATTAGAGCCGTTTTTGAGAAAATAAAAAAAACTTAAAAAGTTATTAAATAAAGTACCCCCTCCCTTTGAGCAAATTTGATGAAATTTTTGCTGTCACATCGCGGGCATACACATATACTAAATACCCAATTTCAGGTTCGCACGGTTTATAGTTTTTGAGCTAGTCTGTTCACACACACACACACACACACACACACACACACACACACAGAGACCATTTCGCGGGACTTGGTTAATTGGACTCAGGGGACCCCAAAACGTGTATTTCCGTCGAAAACCGGAAGTCGAAATTTTTCACGATCGCAATACTTCCACTTACTATATATTTCATATATAGGTTAGTGAAAGTAAAAAACATAGTTGGTTTTAAAACATTATAAGAGCCAAAGGTTGATTTTAATTATTTAAGGATGAATTTATTAGCTTTTTTATAGTATCTCTCCATATTGTTGTTTATTATTGTGTTAACAGTTTTTATGGAAATCTTATAGGGTATAATAAATATAAATTACCTTATATTTGTATTATTATATCGTTACCTGAGTGCGTAATCGAAAAATCTCTATCATTTTCAAATTCAGCATCTCGAATATCCTATGAGCGAACCCCAATATCTTTTATATCGCGTAAGTTGAAATAAATCGATACCTGAACGCGTAATCGAAAAATCGATATTATTTTCATAATCAGCATCCCAATTAACCTAGAAATCGACCCGAATATTGTAAATATCGGATAAGTTGTAATCGATAGCTGAGCGAGTCTGAGGTATTATGTCGATATGTTTTCATTATCAGCAGCCTTTCAACACAATACTCGAGGTGCTGAATTTGAAAATGATAAAGATTTTTCGAATACGCGCTCAGGTATCGATTTATTACTACAAATATAAGGTGATTTATTATACCATATAAGATTTTCATAAAAACTGTTAACCCAATAATGAACAACAATATTGAGAGATACGATAAAAAAGCTAATAAATTAATTCATCCATAAATTATTAAAATCAACCTTTCTTCACGTCTTAAAATCAATTTAAGCATCACGTATTAACTTTACCCTCCAAAGTAAAATAAATGTTTTTATTAATAAATAAAAGTTTTTATATTCATAATAAGGTTAATAAAATTTTGGCTGTCACATCGTGGGCATATACGTACATTAAATATCGAGTTTATTCAAAATAATTACAGCCGTTTTTGAGTAAATAAAAAAAACACGTGGAAATAAGAAAACATTTAATAAGTAAAGTGCCCCCTCCGTTACATAAATTTTGATGAAATTTCGGCTGTCGCATCGCGGGCTTAAACATACATCAAATACCAAGCTTGATAAAAATCGTTAAAGCCGTTTTTTAATAGATAAAAAAAAACTGGTGAAAATGGGACAGCATTTGTTAAGTAAAGTGCCCCCTTCATTTGATCAATTTTGATGAAATTTTTACTGTCACATCCCTGGCATATACATACTCCAAATACCGATTTTAATTAAAAACGTTAGAGCCGTTTTAGAGAAAAACCTAAAAATTATACAAAATTCTTTTAAAAAAGTACCCTCTCCGTTTGACCAATTTTGATAAAATTTTTGCTGTTACATCGCGGGCATATACATACACCAAATACCCAATTTCAGTTTTATAGGGCTTTTAGTTTTTGAGCTAATCTGTTCACACACACACACACACACATACACACACACACACACACACACACACACACACGAACACACAGACCATTTCGCGGGACTTGGTTATTTCGATTCAGGGGACCCCAAAACGTGTATTTCCGTTGAAAACCGGAAGTCGAAATTTCTCACGATCGCAATACTTCCACATACTATATATTTCATATATAGGTAAGTGAAAGTAAAAAGTGGTAATTTAATAAAGAGAAATATTCTGTCATCTGATAGCCTCACATAATTTGAGTTCTCGATAGAGTTTACTAGTTAATTATAAGTGCAATAATTCCAGAAATATTTATTTTTTTTTACAGTCACGTTCTAAAAAATTGACATTACAATAGCGTTTAAGAACATTTTGGAACAATGTATAATTCTGAATTTCCACATTAAAATTTTCCCTCATAAGTTAAACAAAGCATGTTGAAGATAAGGGCGTTTGTTATGAATGAGGGTCCTTTTCAAAGCAGTCCTTGTTGCTTTAGTTTTTGCCTCATCAATGTTTCTTGTATTTTTTTTTTTTTTTTTTACATAGTCGTGGAAAAAGTGTTCAAATTTTGGTAGTTAACTAAAATACCAGTTTCCTTAAAAGAAAATGTGAAAAAAAATAAATTTCCTAATTATATCGTTTAGTATTGAAATGCCCACTTTTCCTAATTTGTAGTAGACCAGACTGTTTTCAGTTCCAACAATTTTTTTTTTTTTTCAATATTTATTTTAACTTATAACTATAAAAAGTTTCTTTCAAGAGAAGGATATATTCAAGATATTCACTTCTTGTGGTTTGTTGACCTTCTTATCAAGGTTGTAAAAATCTTATTATTCCTTAAGAATGTAATGAAGAACTTTTTTTTATGGGATACATTACTTTTTAGTGGTTTCTTGAATATAAATAGCAATAATAAATAAATCTCGAATCTCAAACGCAGATTTCTAAAAACGCGTTGACACATTGTTCCTGAGATTTCCGTCATTTCTGTTCTGATATTTTGCTTCAATTGCGTTAAAATCGTCGGTTTCTTTTCGTATACCCTACTTTTCACAGAAAGAAGTCAAGAGGACTGAGATCGGTGAGCTAATGGTGCCTCTACGAGAAATCACTTTGTTTTGGAATAATTCGTATACAGTAGCAATTGATAAGTCTGAAGTATGGCATGTGGCCCCACTTTGTTGCTGAACCATGTTCTAGAGTTATATCCTTTAAACTCGTGAAGTTCTTGGGCCAAAAAACCTCTCATCATTTCACTGTAAAGCTCACTATTTACTGCATTTGTGATTCGAGGAGTGCCAGCAGCGTTATGGTGGACACCTAGACAATATTGTTTTTTCTAAATAAATTTCCAGTTCATTGTGTTTAAATAAAACGTAAACATCCTACTTGACATTCTATATTTGAGATTTTATTCAACTTTCTCTTTCTTATAGATTTTATAGATTATAGATTTTATTCAACTCTTTATGGACACCCTGTATAATTAAAAAATAAATTAGTGAGATCTTCCTAGTGTATATACTATTATTAATTATGATATTGTAAATTTTATTAAGACGAATAGGTACATTGATGTAGATGGGCATAGTTTATGTGGAATAATGGCATAGGCCTAACAAATAATTTTTTCTGTAATCGTCGAATAATGGTAACATTAGATACTAAACTGAAATGAGTGAAGAAAGTGAAACATTTTGCAATAGAGTGAAGAAAGTGATTACTTTCTTCACAAGTGAAGAAAGTGAATTGCCTTCTTAATTAGTAATAAGTATAAATTAAAAAATAATTTGAAGTTGGAAATTAAATGCTTTTAAATGTTTCTTAACATTGTAAGAATTTATTTTAACAAAATAAATTGAAATGTGAATGAATTATTGGTGGAAATAATCAATTTATTTTAAAATTTAACCCGGCACTGGTCGCGCCCATCCGTGAGACACCGTTGGTCGCGCGTGAGCAAATTGCTCACACCTCAGTTTTTGACTATTCTATTATTTTTAAGCAGCATTCTACGCCATATTTTTGTTTCTTTTAATTTTGAATATGTTTATCATTAAATTATTAATCTATTTAAGGTGTTTTCATCAGTTTAATGCATTTATTATAATTTATTTATAGGAGGGGAATGAATAGAAGAGAGTAAACAAGAATAAAACGCTTTATTAACACGATTTTTAGTTAAAAAAGAAGTAGCTATTGTAAGAAAAGTGCAGTAGCATACATTAACCAAAATTAGAAAAAGAAAAATAGGAAATTTTTAGTTGAAAAAAAAATATAAAAATATAAAAAATAGCATAAAGTTGGTACTGTGGAATAGGAAGAATATAATGTAAACAATAACGAATAACAATCTAAAAACGAAATACCCCATTTTACTTAAAAATATAAAAACTAATCTAAACTTTTACTAAAAAATCGAAGAGAAGAGACGAAAATACTTAGAGTCATTTTTTTCTTCTGGACGATCCTCCAAAAGCCGTAATATCTTCGCACGTCTTGTTCCACTCATTTTCCGAACCAAACTAACAAACGGAACAACTACAATATTTTAGCAAAGAAATACAAACTTGTACTGACAAGATTTAGGCTCATTACGGCGGAGATGGGCATGTCCGTGCAGGTCTCGGAGCGGCCCGCACGGAGGCTCAGTTCTGTGTCACGGATGGTCGCGCTGTGAGCATTTTGCTCACGCTCCCGTTTTTTCGAAAAAAGACGTTTTATTGGGGCTTAGCGAGGCAATTTTTTTTTTCTAAAACAACTTCCTAAAGTGAGTTAATGTATAAATGACAAATAGAAAAAATATCAGAATTAAAGAAAAAGAAATTATCGAAATTCACAAGATTTTCGGCAAGTGTGAGCAAAATGCTCACAACGCGACCAACGCCGGGTTAAATATAATAATAATTACCTTCCTTGTTTATAACTGCACTACTTCACAACCATGCTTATAACCTACCAACAACATACTAATTTTGTTCATATCCTGGTTAGATCTGATCATGTATTACACGATTACAGAAAAAATTTAATATTACACTCGTGAAAAGAGTAGAATTTACAACTCTCGTGAAATTACCACACTCGCTTCGCTCGTGTGGGTAAACGTTTCACTCGAGTTGTAAAATGATCTACTTTCGTCACTTGTATAATAAATAACTATTTTGATACTTTCAGAGATAACCTGCAATACAATTATAATAATAATAAAACATTATATAGAAATATTACTCACCAGGACGGAAACTGCTTGAGTGTAGCTGACCAGCCTGCACATCTGCAGCCCGAACGGCCAGTGCTGGAGGAGGACCGGCACACAGGAGAATGGCACGCAGAAGAGAGCCATTAGGATATCCCCTATGGCGAGGTTTCCGATGAAGAAGTTAGTGACGGTGGACATCCTCGGGCTGGACTGGACGACGTAGCACACCAGGCCGTTTCCGGTGAGCGCGATGAGGAAGATGAGGAGGTAGATGCTGTAGACCCCGACCTGGAAGTAGGCTTTGGAGAGGAGTCCTTCCGGGCCAACTTTGGAGCAGTCGTAGGTCGCGTTCCCGAACGGGTCGTCGTCGTAATCGCTCGCGTTGGAGGGCTCCATCGCATAACACGTAGCCACCAGATCTGAGGAGGAAGAAACAATGACAATATTACTTTTTTCTTTTTACTTATAATGCTGTATGATGAGGAGCATATATGGCAGGAGGCCTGGAAATCGGCAAAGTAATAAGTAATGATAAATAAATAAATTATTGTCTCTATTACTTTATGCCTTTTTAATTTTCCAAGAATTGTTTTGATCCCTACGTTCTTCCTCTGGTTTACACTTTTTTTATTGTAATTAATCCATTCTTAAATTGTGGCTGACCACCAATTTTAAATTATTTTTAAATAATTTATTTTTTGAAGAGAAAAGATTTGGCTCCGCCGGGAGTCGAACCCGGGTCTCCTGCGTTACATGCGAGGATGCTAACCGCTACACCACAGAGCTCGGCTCAAGGCAGAGCAAATCCTTCCTCTTCACTGATACCTACTCCCCCTATCTATATCAGTGAAGAGGAAGGATTTGCTCTGCCTTGAGCCGAGCTCTGTGGTGTAGCGGTTAGCATCCTCGCATGTAACGCAGGAGACCCGGGTTCGACTCCCGGCGGAGCCAAATCTTTTATCTTCAAAAAATAATTTTTTTTATTGTAGATATCGATTGAATATACGTTAAACAAGTAAATAAGTAACAATAATTTTAATGTGAATTCCCTAAAAGTTGTAAAATATGGACAAAAATATATATTCATTGAAATATATGTAAAAATATTTAAAAACCATAAAATATGGAAAATAAAAATGTTTTATATCATTGTGAAAACCATTTAGAAAGCATCTACGTGCATTATTAAGCCTCAGAAGGAAATAGGTAAATACATGAAAATCCAATCTCTAGATATTAGACAAAAATAAACACGACATTGTGTTTGTTTGAATTACATATTTGTTTATTTAATAAATAAATAATTATTAAACGCAAATACAAAATGTCAGTTTGTGATATTTGCAATATTTAAATTAGCAATTAGCAAATGCTTGAAATTCCGACTGGATAAATTGTTAACTGAACTAAGAAAATCTAAATTTCTATAAGAGGGGCACCATTCGTTTGAGTTAAAACCCTACCAACGGCGGAATGGGTCATCGGACATTTCGAACTTAATAGTTTACTAGAGATGCAGAATGAAGTTTAAGATTTTGAAAAAAAAAATCATCTATAAAGATTTTTTTTTTTTTATCTTTATACAATTTATTCAGAACTGTCAGCCATTAGTGAATGTGATAATATAAAGTAAATAAGTATATAGGCATTGTAGGAATGAGGAAGGAAAGTGCCCAGCAGCACCTCTTTGTAGACTTGACACCAATTCAGGAGAGGAGGTCCATTCAGATTTTTTTTAGGCGCGCTCAAACGGACATGTCAGGCGTGTCCATGTCATTAATTAGCTAAAAAAATAATCATTCTCTTAATGGAATGTTTATTTTTTATATTTGGAATGTTTAACTTAAAAAAAAAAATCAGTTTCACTAATTATTTGAAAAGGACTGAAAATAAGTGTTTTCTTTCAGAGCTCTTCGCTCACATGCCTAGCAAATCCCGAAAAAATAACAAAATTAATCCACTTAGTATCCTCGTCCAAATATTTGCCTTTAATTAACAAAGCATTTGCTCAATTAATGTTAAATGACTCTTGTTTTGGGAGAGTAAATTAGAACTGGATTGGTCTTCATAATTAGTTTTTAAACAGAAATATAATTTTTTTATGCTTAAATTTATTCTATGAGTTACCTAATAATGCGACATACTAAATATTTTAATATAATTTAATTTAAAAAAATATTTCTTTTATTTTGTATTTTGGCATCCCCTAGATTTAATTTAATAGAAAAATTAGTTCATAAAAAATGAGTTTCTAAAAAAAAATTAAAGTTCCTAAACCTTGGTTTTATTTAATTTTATTCAAATCAAAATTCATACATTAAAATAAATATTTATTCTATTATGTGTCTTTTTTCGGGTTATTAAACATCTTATTTAATATATTCTTTTTAATATTATTCTTTGGAACCTTTTCGGACACATTGTCCGATTTCACATACCTACAATGTTTTAAGCAGTAAACGCAGTTTATTTAATTATGTAAAGCAGTAAATTGATTTATAAATACATATAAAATACAATTCACATTACATTCACACAAATAAATAAGCATAAAAAAAAAAAAAAAACAACATATAAAAACTTTCTAATATCTAAATGAACTATTTTATATTCATAATTTTGGAAAAATAAACCAAAATCATAAAATTAATTTGATATGAGCGTTATAATTTTTTTATTGAACACTTTTCGAAAATGTTATGTCTTTTTTTTTTTTAATATTGTGTCGTACTGTTGATTTATTTCTGTTAATATATAGTATTTTATATGTATTAATATATATTTATACTGCTTAAAAATTTTAGATACTTGAAAATGGAAAAGAATATATGAATAATGTTGGATATATAAAAACCCGAAATAAAAGACACATAATAGAATATTTTGAAATAAAATCAATATTCTTATGAATGCGGACGATGCAGTTCTGCTGATAATCCGCTCATAAAACTACTGTTTAGGTAGAGCCGATAGAAAAAATCTGATTGCATTATTTGAATTATTATCATTATTATTGGTATTTCCCCAAACATAGTTAAAATCAGCTATTAGATCCTCGGTACCAAAAAATGTAATAATTTTTCTTTAGGGCTGTGTAATTATAAATGTAATTTATATAAATTTTCGAATTTTAAAAGTTTTATGAAAAGTCTTATATACTTTTTTGGCACTTACAAAGCACATTTATTATCCAGCTCATAGTGATCCTGTTATTATTGGCAGAATAATAATGATTAATATTTGGTAATATCCGGATCAAAATAAGGTAATACAGAATGATATAGAGTTTTAAGAATAAATAAGTAATCATTTATGCAAAGTTGTTGATTGATATTCATAAAAATTATCATAGCTATCCCAAATACAATACACCGATAAGAGATATCACGCGTTTCAGGCGATAGAAAAAAATATGTCATCTCTTGTTAACAAAAGGCCCCCTGTCATTCTCGAATAAACTGATGGAGTTTTTACTTTCACAAGTTTGTTTCTTAATCTTGTTAACGGTGGGAGAAACTACAGGTAAATATTTAAACATGTAGGATTTTTAGATAGATTTAGAGAAAATAGGATGGTTATTTGGGTCTTTTTTCCTTTAGTCACACCGGTTACTTATCTCTAAGGGGTCACCTTTGGTGTAGTGGCTAGCATAGCAAGCTACAATACTAAAGGTCGCAGGCTCGCGTCCCGCGGTGGCCCAAGGATTTTTTAAAGGGAGAAAAAAAATCCTTGGCTATGCCCTAACTCGGATAGGATGTGAAATCGAGGTCCATAGCCTGTGCGATATCAGGTAATCGTTAAAGATCCCTTTCCTAACTATACCTTGATAAGCAAAATTCAGGAATCCCACTGTAGCATCGTCCGATTAGTAACATAGGGGGACGTTAAGCAAACAAAGAGACAAATTTATTTCTAAAAGAGTGATTTATCTTAACATTTAGTTAATACTAGTGAAAAGGGAGAGAGAGAGAGAGAGAGAGAGAGAGAGAGAGAGAGAGAGAGAGAGAGAGAGAGAGAATTTTTTTTATTTATTATCAAATTTCAAAACGTGCATACATACGAATTTATACCTGATTTCTGATATATCATCCTTAAAATTAACAATTTATATTTATTTGATGATTACTTAGTGATAACAAATAAGGGTAATTTTGGGTTAGACAGTAAAAAAAAAATAAGAAAAAACCCTAAAAAAAATAAAAATAAACTAAAAGTAAAAAAAGCTAACTTAATAAAAACGAACAGAATTAACTTAATAAAGGAATAAATAAATACATAAGAATGGAAGAAATACAGAAATCAGAGTTGATTAGTTTAATAATATATGTTTGCTTCGTTTGTGAGTGTAGCGTTTGGGTGAGTTTTTGTTATAGTTTCCTATTTTTCTTGTATGAATGGGTTTGTGGAGGATGTTGTATTACTGAAATATTTGAAGGTATGTGATAGGACAAATCGTTCGATTGTGGGCAGATCTAGGTCTTTGAGCATGGTTGCTATTTTCGTGTAACGGGGATATTTGTTAATGATTCTCATGCAAAGGTTCTGTATTCTTTCAAGTTTTTTATAGTTGGTTTTACAGGTTGAACTCCATACAGTTGAGGCATAGGTGAAGAAAAAACTACACTACTACTACTAGTGAAGAACGTATAATTAAAGTAATCAAATCTAAACAAAATTTATACAGCATCAAAATGCTGGAGATCATCTTTGGCGAAAAGCGAGCTCAATAAAGCGTACTCTTCTACATTCCCTTGATTTATGTAATATTCGGAACCTTTGAAATGTCTCAAATGCCACTTCTTCTGATTTAAGAACACGAATCTTTCATTCAGTTGTATCAGATTCATTATTAACAAAAACAACTTCAACGTTTCTTAAAATCTAGGAGGTGATATGTGGGTAACCTCCTTCATGTACATTTTTTACTTTCACTTACCTATATATGTAATATATAGTAAGTGGAAGTATTGCGATCGTGAAAAATTTCGACTTCCGGTTTTCAACGGAAATACACGTTTTGGGGTCCCCTGAGTCGAAATGACCAAGTCCCGGAAAATGGTCTGTGTGTGTGTGTGTCTGTGTGTGTGTCTGTGTGTGTGTGTGTGTGTGTGTGTGTGTGTGAACAGACTAGCTCAAGAACTATAAACCGTGCGAACCTGAAATTGGGTATTTAGTGTAGGTACATGCCCGCGATGTGACAGCAAAAATTTCATCAAAATTGCTCAAAGGGAGGGGGTACTTTATTTTATAACTTTTTAGGTTTTTTTCGATTTTCTCAAAAACGGCTCTAACGATTTTGATTAAACTGAGTATTTCATCTATTTATATGCCCGAGATATGACTGTAAAAATTTCATCAAAATTGATTAACCGGAGGGGGGACTTTACTTAATAAATTTTGTATCATTTTCACGTGTTTTTTTATTTACTCAAAAATGGCTTTAAAGATTTTGATCAAACTGGGTATTTGATGTATGTATATGCCAAATATGTGATAGCCAACATTTCATCAAAATTGACCAACCGAAGGGGGGACTTTACTTAATAAATTTTGTATCATTTTCACGGGGTTTTTTATTTACTCAAAAACGGCTTTAACGATTAATAAAAATAAGATATGAATGTAGAAAAATGTGTGACTTTGGGAAATGATATTTAACAAAACATGTCAATTTCTTATCTAAGTAAGTTGGTAAGTGAAAGTTTTGTGTTGCCCGCACGCACCAGATTTTTTCTTTTAAAGTAGACATATGTTATTAAATAACATATACGATAAATCACTAATAATATTAAAAATCTGGTGCGTGCGCGCAACACACAACTTTCACTTACCAACATATTTAGATTAGAAATTGACGTGTTTTGTTAATTGCCACTTCACAAAGTCGCAAATCTTTCCACATTCATTTCTTATTTTTTCCTTTTATGAGTAATTGAAAACACATGTGAAAATGATACAAAATTTATTAAGTAAAGTACCCCCTCCATTTGATCTATGTTGATGAAATTTTTACAGCCATATCTCGGGCATATTAATACATCAAATACTCAGTTTGATAAAAATCGTGAAAACCATTTTTGAGTAAATAAAAAAACACGTGAAAATGAGTCTACATGTATTCAGTAAAGTGCCCCCTCCAATTGATCAGTTTTGATGAAATTTTTACTGTCACATCGCGGGCACATACATATACTAAATACCAAGTTTGATTGAAATCAAAAAAGCCGTTTTTGGGTAAATGAAAAAAAAAACACATAAAAGTGGGACACAATTTATTAAGTAAAGTACCCCCTCCATTTGATCTATGTTGATGAAATTTTTACAGCCATATCTCGGGCATATTAATACATCAAATACTCAGTTTGATCAAAATCGTGAAAACCATTTTTGAGTAAATAAAAAAACACGTGAAAATGAGTCTACATGTATTCAGTAAAGTGCCCCCTCCAATTGATCAATTTTGATGAAATTTTTACTGTCACATCGCGGGCACATACATATACTAAATACCAAGTTTGATCGAAATCAAAAAAGCCGTTCTTCGGTAAATGAAAAAAAACACATAAAAGTGGGACACAATTTATTATGTAAAGTACCCCCTCCGGTTGATCAATTTTGATGAATTTTTTACAGTCGTATCTCGGGCATATAAATGGATCAAATGCTCAGTTTAATCAAAATCGTTAGAGCCGTTTTTGAGAAAATCGAAAAATACTTAAAAAGTTATTAAATAAAGTACCCCCTCCCTTTGAGCAATTTTGATGAAATTTTTGCTGTCACATCGCGGGCATATAAATACACTAAATACCCAATTTCAGGTTCGCACGGTTTATAGTTTTTGAACTAGTCTGTTCACACACACACACACACACACCCACACACACACACACACACACACACACACACACACACACAGACCATTTCGCGGGACTTGGTTAATTGGACTCAGGGGACCCCAAAACGTGTATTTCCGTTGAAAACCGGAAGTCGAAATTTTTCACGATCGCAATACTTCCACTTACTATATATTTCATATATAGGTAAGTGAAAGTAAAAAAAATCTGGTGCGTGCGCGCAACACACAACTTTCACTTACCAACTTACTTAGATTAGTAATTGACTTGTTTTGCTAAATATCATTTCCCAAAGTCACACATTTTTCTACATTCATATATTATTTTTGTTAATCGTAAAAAAGCCGTTTTTGAGTAAATAAAAAACCCCGTGAAAATGATATAAAATTTATTAAGTAAAGTCCCCCCTCCCGTAGATCAATTTTGATGAAATTTTTACAGTCATATCTCGGGCATATAAGTACATCAAATACCAAGTTTGATCAAAATCGTTAAAACCGTTTTTGAGTAAATAAAAAAAACATGTGAAAATGGTACATAATTTATTAAGTAAAGTCCCCCCTCCAGTAAATCAATTTTTATGAAATTTTTACAGTCATATCTCGGGCATATAAATACATCAAATACCAAGTTTGATCAAAATCGTTAAAACCGTTTTTGAGTAAATAAAAAAAACACGTGAAAATGGTACAAAATTTATTAAGTAAAGTCCCCCCTCCCGTAGATCAATTTTGATGAAATTTTTACAGTCACATCTCGGGCATATAAATACATCAAATACCAAGTTTGATCAAAATCGTTAAAACCGTTTATGAGTAAATAAAAAAAACACGTGAAAATGGTACAAAATTTATTAAGTAAAGTCCCCCCTCCCGTAGATCAATTTTGATGAAATTTTTACAGTCACATCTCGGGCATATAAATAGATGAAATATTCAGTTTAATCAAAATCGTTAGAGCCGTTTTTGAGAAAATCGAAAAAAACCTAAAAAGTTATGAAGTAAAGTACCCCCTCCCTTTAAGTAATTTTGATGAAATTTATGCTGTCACATCGCAGGCATATACCTACACTAAATACCCAATTTCAGGATCGCACGGTTTATAGTTTTTGAGCTAGTCTGTTCACACACACACACACAGACACACACACACACACACACACACACAGACCATTTCGCGGGACTTGGTCATTTCGACTCAGGGGACCCCAAAACGTGTATTTCCGTTGAAAACCGGAAGTCGAATTTTTTCACGATCGCAATACTTCCACTTACTATATATTTCATATATAGGTAAGTGAAAGTAAAAAGTAACTGGTGTAGCTAATGTAAAAAATAGCTTCTTTTTTTTTCTTTTTTTTTTTGACATAAAGTAAAGTTGTGTGAGTAAGTTTTTGGAAAGTTTGATAAAGTCTGGTGATTTTTCTCTGTATCTAAGATGTCTTAAATTCATCAAGTATTTCCGTGAGTACCATAAAGTCGTAACCCGTATTTGGTGCTTAATTCACCATGGGTCTTTCATCATGGATTTGCTCCTGTCATCTAGTGCCTGACAATGAGCCAATGACATGGACATGACACACTGGCTGTCATGGCACATTACCATGGCTAGTTAGATAACGAGATCTCTCATCCACAACCTTTGTAGTCTCACCCCGAGGTGGGTCAGCCCAATTACTTACGAGCACACCTGAACACGCAGCTCAGTAGCTAATATGTGTTGAATTAATCCTCCAAATGCACACTAATATTTTTTTTCATACATGCCACACTGGGGTCCTAAAGACCCCAAAAGTTAATCCTTTATATAAATTATAGTTTTAAAATATTTTTGGAAGCTTTTATTTAGACAATTAAAAAAAACGTACCAGATCAAGAAAACAATAAATTTGATTAAAAATATTAATTTTAATTTACATTATATAAAAAAACACATATAAAATGCACATTTTTCAAGTAGTTTTTAAAAAACGTATTTAGAAATTTCAAATTTAATACAAATCAAGATTTATTATTTTTCTATTGTTACTTAGAATATTTTAAATATAGAAAATATGTTTTACATAATTTATTGCCGACCACTTTTCTTACATGCAGCCCTCATTGACTGCATTCTACACACAAGTGTGTGACTGTGGCATTGCCTACAAACTAGTTTTGTTTTCCTATCTTTTTGTCTAGAACAATAAGAGCATCTTACTTTTTAAACTGCCTTTGGACCCGTGCTATTGATTCCTAATTCCTTAATTAATATTTTTAAGCAATTCTGGCCAAATATTTACGCCAAGGCCTAAGCCATTCTGAAAAAATTCACATTAATCAGAAGGTTAAGCAATAAATGAAAAATAAAACATAACCCACAAAAAAATAAAATATAAACCACACAATAAAACATTTTGAAAGAAATATTTGTTACACTTACCTCACTTACAAAGCAAATTGTAATAACAAAAATAAGAACTTAGATGCCACACTGGGGTCTACAGGACCCCAACACAAGTTTTTAATTTTCTATAAAAACAACAGTATGAACTATAACTTTTCCAACATAGGCGCTAAGGCGGTAGGTGTACCAACTTCGAATACACAGAAGTCTCAGCCATTAGAATAATTTTATCAATTAGATATTTGTACATAATATGTTCTTGGGGTCTGTCAGACCCCAGTGTGTCTTGCGAGGGTTAATAATATACTATTCTTTTTAATGCAGTCAAATCAAAATTCGCTATGGAAACATCTATGGAGCAAGAAAGATTGTAGGATGAGGAAGTAGGTGTGGTTTTATTTTCCATAACAGACCCTTGTGTCAGACACTATCGAATCCTTTTTCGATATCAAAAATGATCGCTGAGCAATATACCTTTTTTTCGAAAGTTACCGATATTACGTCAACTATCCTATGACACTGTTGTGAAGCCAAACTGATGATTCGGTACAACTTCTCTACTTTCCAGTAAGGACTTAATTCTGTTCAAGAATATTTTCCTCATTATTGGTAAGAGTGCTATAGGACGGTAAGATGAAGGATTAGTTGTGGGCTTAGAAGGTTTAGGTATCATTTTGATTGTGGAGAGTTTCCAAAGAAGAGGATAGTATACTCGTATTGTGAGCAAGATAGAGTTATAGATGTGTGTAAGAAACAAAACAGCTCTTCGAGATAGGTGACGAAGAATAAAGGGAGTGATAAGATTTTAAATAGAACTTTAAACCAAATTTAAAATTGTTTGTTAAAGAATTTAGAAGGGTTTAAGTTTTTATTGAAAATGGAAAAGGAACTAATAAAGAATATAATTGGAATAAGGCTTAGTGCAATCACAATAGACAGCGAAAATGTACCGAGTTAATCTTTTGCCATAATACATATTAATTAAATTCAGAATACAAGACATAGTTCTACCTGAAACAGGTTATTAAAAGTTCTCAAACCATGTGAAAAAAACATATGTTCTTACGGTACTACTTATCAAAACAAAAAATTTAATTTTATGAATGAGATAGATAACGTTAATTCATAACGTTTTATAATAATAATTCATTTTTTTTACTTTCACTTACTTATATATGAAATATATAGTAAGGAAAGTATTGCGATCGTGAAAAATTTCGACTTCCGGTTTTCAACGGAAATACACGTTTTGGGGTCCCCTGAGTCCAATTAACTTAATGTGTGTGTGTGTATGTGAACAGACTAGCTCAAAAACTATAAACCGCACGAACCTGAAATTGGGTATTTGGTGTATGGATATACCCGCGATGTGACAGCAAAAATTTCATCAAAATTGGTGAATCGGAGGGGGTACTTTACTTAAAGAATTTTATCTAATTTTTACGTTTTTTTCGATTTTCTCAAAAACCGCTCTAACGATTTTGATTAAACTTGATATTTGATGCATGTAGGTGCCTACAATATGACAGTCAAAATTTCATCAAAATTGATTAATTTGAGAGGGTACTTTACTTAATAAATTTTGTCTTATGTACACGTGTTTTTTTTTATTTACTCAAAAACGGCTTTCACGATTTTGATCAAACTGGGTGTTTGATGTATGTATATGCCTGCGATGCGACAGCCGAAATTTCATCAAAATTGGTGAAACGGAGGGGGGACCTTACTTAAAGAATTTTATCTAATGTTTAGGTTTTATTTTATTTACTCAACAACGGCTATAATGATTTTGATAAGACTGGATATTTGGTGTATGTATATGCTCACAATGTGACAGACAAAATTTCATCAAAATTGGTCAAATGCAGGGGGCTCTTTATTTCATAACTTTTTTTCCAATTTTTACATTTTTTTGGAATATCTCAAAAACGGCTTTAATGATTTTGATTAAATTAATCAAAATCAAGTCATTTTTTTAATATTATTTATAGAAATGGCAATTAAAAAAACATGTCAATTTCTAATGTAAGTTGGTAAGTGAAAGTTGTGTGTTGCGCGCATCGCACCAGATTTTTTATTATTAGAATTAACATTTCTATTTATTGAAGTGCTAATAGGTGCATAGTGATTTTGTTTAACGTGTCTTTGGCTAAAACAAAGAGATTCGATGTTTTCCCCACACGTGAAAAGACGACACATAATTGCCCATGGGAAATAGAAGATAATCCTTCTGTCCAAGCTGGAAAAAATAGATTTGGCAACTGGATTCTTCCCACCCTAAATATCGAAAAAAAAATGAAATGTCCTGTCAATAAATCAATTTACACCGAACGTAAATATATATATATATATATATATATATATATATATATATATATAAAGATTCGTAATAATGAATATTACAAAGAAAATATACAAATCAAAATTATGTTTATTATATAAACATTATTAGTGCCTGGTCCTCAAAACCATTAGCCTGGAGTGGTCCCTAATCTTACTTCCTAATTGTTATAGATTGATGACATGTTTGGTTAGCATAATGCGCACATATATACATAATAAGTATACATAAGCGTGCATGAATATACACGCTTATGCAAACGATCCACACCACTATCACTCCCAATATTTCAAACAAACATTTAAAGACATGAAGTTACTATAATATATATTAAAACAGAAAATTACTATCTATACAAATAAAGTTGAAATTCTGTTTGTTTGTTTGTTCTTTATAGAAATCCATACCGTTTGTCCTAAATTCTCCAAATTTCACTCAGTGGTTCTTTGATACCAGGTGCGAACACTTGTCCATATTAAAATTGCATAACTTCAGCCAATCTCTTGGTATATCCTTTATTGTTAAAAAATTCGTCATGATCTCGCTTTACAATGTTTTTTTTCACAAAATCGACCGTTTGAGTCGAAAAAAACGGCCTAAAAAATCGTTTTATAGATTTTGAAGAGGACAACAAGGCCCGGTAAGACCGTCCCTAGGTAGGAGTCGAGTTCTGGGATTTTTGAACCATATGTTTTTTTGTTTTTTTTTAACATTACAATACGTTTATTTACATGTATGGTGAATTTATTTTTTATAAATGCCTCCTAAGAAGCGAGATTCAACAGGAGTAGTGTGAGCTCAAAAGCTAAAAAACAACGTCAAATACGAGCAACTGAAACTCTCGACAAACATCAAAATACGATTGAACAACAGAGGCTTAGACAGGCAGAATCGCGGGAAACTGAGTCTGCCCAGGAATACGAGGCCCGCCTTGCGCCACAGAGGCTTAGGCAAGCCGATCTTTCATACCAGGTGCGAACACCTGTCCATATTAAAATTGCATAACTTCAGCCGATCTTCAGCTGATATTCTTTATTGTTATAAAAATCGTAATGAACTCACTTAACAATGGTTTTTTACGAAATCAACTGTTTCATTAGAAAAATGAAATTCCCCGATCAAACCGGGTTATGCAGCTTAAAGATGAAATTCTGTTAGTTTGTTTTTTCTTAATAAAAATCTATACCGTTTTTCCTAAATTCCCCAAATTTCGCTCAGTGGATCATTCTTACTAGGTGCGAACACCTGTCCATATTAAAATTTCGTAACTTCAGCCAATCTCTGGGTATATTCTTTATTGTTATAAAAATCGTTATGATCTCACTTAAAATTTGTTCACGTTTATTAGAAGAATGAAATTCCCCGGATGAAACCGGGATATACAGCTAGTAATCTATATAAATGAAGATGAAATTCTGTTTGTTTGTTTGATTGTTTGTTCTTTATAGAAATCCATACCGTTTGCCCTAAACTCTCCAAATTTAGCTCAGTGGTTCTTTCATACCAGGTGCGAACACCTGTCCATTTAAAATTGCATAACTTCAGCCGATCTTTCGGTATGTTCTTTATTGTTATAAAAACCGTTATGATCTCGCTTTACATTGTTTTTTTAGGAAATCGACCGTTTCATCAGAAAAAGGAAATTCCCACGGTGAAACCGGGATATACAGCTAGTCTAAAATAACATCGATTTTCAATCTAATCATAAATATATGATTCGTATGTATTAATGTTTATAGAGTGATTTCCGCTTAATAAGTTGCAATCGGGTCAGTATGAAATTCAATGGATTAACCGAAAAACGGATTACACGAAAAATGTGATATTGAGGGAAAATTTTATAATGAACTTTCTCTTATTTTTTCAAATTCATTTTCTTTTTCGACATAAGTAGATATCAGACTAAATACGAATAAAGTCAATATTTATTCATTTACAAATATTTATGTTCAAATCATTTTTTTTTTTTTTTTTTTTAAATGACCGTGATATAGCTTTGTATTAGAGGAATGACCCTAATGAAATCAATTCAAGGCGGAGTAAATTGGTGAAATGTGATTCGCTCCCATGATTTTCCTTGAAGGTTACTTATTGCACGGAAGGAAGTAAAAAAATCTGGTGCGTTCGCGCAACACATAACTTTCACTTACCAACTTACTTAGATTAGAAATTGACGTGTTTTGCTAAATATCATTTCCCAAATTCAACCATTTTTCTACATTCATATCTTATTTTTGTTAATCGTTAAAGCCGTTTTTGAGTAAATAAAAATACCCCGTGAAAATGATACAAAATTTATTAAGTAAAGTCCCCCCTCCCGTAGATCAATTGAAGAGTCCACGGAAGAAAGGGGGGATGTCATTTGGAATGCTTTCCGAGAAAATCGAGTTTTTAGGTTTGGATCTTTAATTACTTACGTATCTTTATCATTTTTCTTCAATTTTTTTATATGTCCTTTTCCTTTTTGTTTAGCGTGTCAGAATAATAAATTTGCCCGAAACAGACATGTCACGCTCTAAAAAAAAATGTTTTAGTAAAAAAAAAACAATTTAAACATAACAGAAAGGGGGATAGTCATGGACGCTCCCCCTTTCTTCCCTGTTTTATTGATGAAATGGTGATATTAATACACAATCCAGATAACTTCTAACATGACTCTCCCCCATTCTAGGTTTTTCCCCGACATTCGGTTTTTTTTTTTGGACATTCCCCCTTTCTTCCGAGTACGTGGTTCTTTCCATCCCTTGTAACCAACCTACTGTCATTCTTTCTGACTATTTCTTTTCACCAACATATTCTACTCATCTAGACGAACAATTATATGTATATAACTAAAATTCGGAAAAAATTGACTCTCCCCCTTTCTTCCGTGGACTCTTCAATTTTGATGAAATTTTTACAGTAATATCTCGGGCATATAAATACATCAAATACCAAGTTTGATCAAAATCGTTAAAACCGTTTTTGAGTAAATAAAAAAAACATGTGAAAATGATACAAAATTTATTAAGTAAAGTCCCCCCTCCGGTTGATCAATTTAGATGAAATTTTCACAGTCATATTTCAGGCATATAAATACTCAGTTTAATCAAAATCGTTAGAGCCGTTTTTTTAGAAAATCGAAAAAAACTTAAAAAGTTTTAAATAAAGTACCCCTTCCCTTTGAGCAAATTTGATGAAATTTTTGCTGTTACGTCGCGGGCTTATACATACTTTAAATACCCAATTTCAGGTTCGCACGGTTTATAATTTTTGAGCTAGTCTGTTCACACAGACCATTTCACAGGATTTGGTTATTTGGACTCGTGGGACCCCAAAACGTGTATTTCCGTTGAAAACCGGAAGTCGAAAATTTTCACGATCGCAATACTTCCACTTACTATATATTTCATATATAGGTAAGTGAAAGTAAAAATCTGGTGCGCAACACACAACTTTCACTTACGAACTTACTTAAATTCGAAATTGATATGTTTTGTTAATTGTCACTTCTCAAAGACACATTTTCCACATTCATTTCTTAATTTTGTTTTATTTGATCAATAAAAAATATTATTTTTTTTTTTATTATTAAATAAAAGATTTTACTTACCACAATTCGGCCATGTAAGCATAATACCTACTCCAAGTCGGGCTTTTTAGGCGTAATGAGAGACAGTTAATTTTTCTATATAAACAAAAACAAGGGTAGTTTACAGGCAAACAAAGAAGGCCCCTTCACCATTTAAGCCCTCTTAGAACATTTTAATAACGCTAAAGCTTATCAGATATAAAAAAAAAAAAAAACTTATTTTCATTAAACATGGTGAATTTGATCAAAATCATTAAAGCCGTTTTTGAGATAATTTAGAGAAAGCTAAAAATTGGAAAAAAAAGTTATGAAATAAATGCCCCCTCCGTTAGACCAATTTTAATGAAATTTCGGCTGTCCCATCTTTAGCTTATACATATATCAAATACCCAGTTTGTTCACAATCGGTAAAGCCGTTTTCGAGTAAATAAAAAAAGCACGTGAAAATGATACAAAATTTATTAAGTAAAGTGCCCCTTGCGGTTGATCAATTTTGATGAAATTTTAACAGTCATATTTCGGGCATATTAGTACATCAAATACTAAGTTTAAACAAAATCCTTTGAACCGTTTTTGAGAAAATCGAAAAAAACGTAAAAAGTTAATAAATAAAGTACCCCCTCCCTTCGACCGATTTTGATGAAATGTTTGCTTTAACATTGCGGGCATATACGTACTCTGAATACTAAATTTCAAGTTCGTACGGTTTATGGTTTTCGAGCTAGTCTCACACAAACACAGACCATTTAGCGGGACTTGGTTATTTGGACTCAGGGGACCACAAAACGTGTATTTCCGTTGAAAACCGGAAGTCGGAATTTTTCACGGTCGTAATACTTTCCATACTATATATTTCATATATGGGACGTTCTTTTACAAACCGAACACCTTTCTGACCGACACATTTTAGATTTAACTGAAACTTTTTTTACGGGTTCTATATCGAAAAAAAAGAGATTCGTGTAAGAGGATTTTTTTTTATTTTCGATATTTTGAAAAATAAACAAGATTGAAAATTCGTGAATTTTTTACAATATCCTTTTTTCGCAAGATGAAAACCGGTTTTCTTCCAATTGCTCTAAAGAAATCGGATTAATACAATGATATTTTAAAGTTTCTTTTATTGTTAAAGCTTTTTGGAAACGTTCGGATAATTTGATGATTTATCGGTAATAGCCCATTTTTCAAAAATTCATAACTCCGGTAAGAAATTAATTGATTTAGCATAAGAATACAAATGAGAAAAAAAACAATTGTCCGAACGTTTCCAAAAAGCTTTAACAATAAAAGAAACTTTAAAAAATCATTGTATTAATCCGATTTCTTTACAGCAATTGGAAGCAAAATGGTTTTCATCTTGCGAAAAAAAAGGCTATTGTAAAAAATTTTAAACAGAAAATGTAAACATTGTCTTATTTTTAAATATTGTATTTATTTTTATATTCCAAATATTGTTCTTATTAACTAATGCATTATCGAAATCTTAATAAAAAAATTTCATTTTCAACAATGTTTTTTATTTATGTATTTTTTCTATTTTTTCCCATCTTCTTGGCTACTAAAATATGTTTTTTAATTAAAACAATGAAACACTTATTTGTATTTAAGAGATAAACGGTGTAAAACAAGAATATGAGCCGTAAAATGTGACCCACTTGTCGATGTGACGTACCGCGCTACATTAATTAATTTTTTTCTTACAGTAAAAATAACTTCTCCATCGTTTTTAAAAGCGTTTTCGATAGAAAATTTGACGCAGAATACGATAAAAATAGTAAAAAGTTGATTCATGGGTGGGGCCACTGTTAAAAACCGATTTAAACATTGAAATTGTTAATAACAATTTGAATTTTTCGACAATCTCTTTTGAAAGTATTTTTTTTCTTAAAGCTTGTCTATTTACCTTCAAAATAAAAAAAAGTTAGATTTTTTAGCTTAAACAGAACCGGAGTTATGAATTTTTGAAAAATAGGCTATTACCGATAAATCATCAAATTCACGAATTTTCGATCTTGTTTATTTTTCAAAATATCGAAAATAAAAAAAAATCCTCTTACACGTATCTCTTTTTTTTCGATATAGAACCCGTAAAAAAAGTTTCAGTTAAATCTAAAATGTGTCGGTCAATTTTTGTCCAAATCTGTTCGGTTTGTAAAAGAATGTCCCATATACGTAAGTAAAAGTAAAAAACAGTCTTCTAGTTAACTAAATATTTTTCATCCCATTTAACGGAAAAAATGTTGCTCTCAAACAACGGATTTACCGGAAGGAAACAACGGATTATCCGAAAAAAATATATTATAAAGAGGCATTTGGTTCCGTCCTATAATTCCTCAACAGAATATCCGAAAAAAATGGATTATCCGACGACAGACTAGCAACAACCACCGTATAACTACAAACACATGTATATACATCCAAAAAATATACAACATATTTTAACACTATTGAGGGCTTAATTGATTTTTATTAGAGGAAAGTAATAATTTATAGTCAAATAAATCAAGAACTGTATTAATCAAAGAGGTTACAGAAAGTATCAACTTGTAACGACAAAGTATTAATCAAAGAGGTTGCAGAAAGTATCAACTTGTAACGACAAATTAACACGAAAGTAACCATAAGATCTCCAGTTTCTCGAAAAGTCACGAACAATTTATAGAACAGTCAAAAACATGTACTTGAGCAGTTTGTTCCAAACTATTAACTTTTTTTACTTAATTCTTTTTAAGGTCGACTATATTGAGTAACTACGAGAGTCCACCAAGGCTAATATTAATATTTATTATTTCAGAACACGTTTCATAGCCTTATCAAACGCCGCTTTCAGAATTACGAATATTTTATGTTTCAATCCCTCGAGAGTAAATCTTTATTATCCTCATCTCTATATATTTTTTTTAACTTGCATTTTACAAAAGAAAAAAGGAATGAATAAATGAAAAAATATGAAACAAAGTTTGAATATTAATTCATCAGAAATCAACTTAAATGATTGAAATAATAAAATATATTAAAAGTATACTTTAACAGTATATTCCTAATATATATATTAGGTTAAATATCATTGCCAAAAACTAAAGCAAATATTTTTTTATATCTGTGACATGTAATGTGTGCTGTATCTAATGGTTTTTTTAATGTATTTTCAGAACAAAGATCTGGATTTTCAAATTACGTATATCAAAATCCTTTTCATCGTGACATTTTCCCTGTTTTCTCTAATATAACTGGTTTCGGATCTGGACTTGTAGTAATTCTTCAACTATTCAACAAGTAAGCATAAATTAAATATCATTTCAACTTTTAATTATATCATCATAAAATTAAGCAATATTTCTTAAGTAAAACTTAAACAATTACTTGCGATGACAACGTAATCAATTTTAGGCTGTGTAAATAGTCTGTCGATTAGAGTAGGGCAGCATTACTTTTTATAATTCAATAAAGTATTTAGGTACGCAACTGTATTACAGCAACTAAACTTTATTTAACCCTTAACTACTCACGTCGGGTTATATTGACCCGTATCAAGTTTCATTTCATTGTATTTACGCCTTTTTTGCATTGAATGATCACCAAACTATGACATATCCTTTGTTTTGGCTCCAGTTACATCTTGGCAGTGTCTGGAAAATAAGGGAGGTGTTTATTTTATCTAAATCGATATTTTGACCCGAGGCGAGTAGTTGTGTAAGCCATTTTTTTGGGTCCGATGCGGGGACTAAATTTGTATAAAGCCACTCGTTTCTTATCTGTTTTAACTGCAAAGGTTGTTCGTAAAAAATTTTTTTAATTTAAATCAAAAGAAATTATGTTAATAATGGTAATGTTAAGGAGTTACTTTATTTTAGTACTTCACTTCAGACCTATAATTCAACATGTTATTCATATTTTAAAACTTTCATTTATTGTATAGGGGAGAGCGGGGTTGGTTGGCAACAGTTTTCACTTTTTTGATTGTTGAGTCGTTCTTATTAATATAATCCCAATGGGGCTGATACCACTGTAAACTCAAAGTATTAGAGTACTTCAAGTATTTTTTTCACAACATAATATTTAATACTAAGATGATAGAAAATTGTAGAATTCGTCAATCCAGAGTATGCCAATTAACCCCCTATGTGGGGCAGGTTAGAAAGGTGGGGTTGTTTATCCATCTCATTCAAGTACTGCCTGACATATATGTATATACATATATATATGTTATTAAAAGCTGATTAAAATTGCTCTCATCTTCCTCGCTGGAACTAAAGACAATTGGTAGTTTCACCTTTGATTATGTTTACCTTGCTTTTGTGAATTGCTACTGCGCCAAAAAAAAAAGTTGAAGAGAGCCAACTAACCCCCCAGGAGAGATCATATGAAAGATGGCTGCCAGGACAGGGGAGAACAATCAAACAAGAAACTAGTTAGTCGAAAGGTTGGGTTTTTCAAAGGAGTTCGGGGCTATGTGAACAGAATCGGAGTCAAATGTTTTTCCAAGTCTTTAAACCAACTTTATATAATATAAAAATTTACTTACATGTTGTAAAATCAATCAATGAAGCACGCTCTTATCTACACTATTAGCATCGGATTGAAAACTCAGGACAAGACTCCCGAGGTCGCGCGGGTCACATGGTACAATGGTGGGGCCTTCACAACAGGTGTGACGGAAACTATAAGCCAATGGCCAACCTACCCCATATGCCAACCAACCCCGTTCTCCCCCTATATAAATAAATATATATTTTCAAGCCCTCTCCTGTTGTTTAAAACTAATATCTTACACCCTAAGGTTATTTAATTTTTGTTTGTCCTGGATCATATTGACCCGAGGTGAGTAGATAAGTAACATTGATTCAGGTGAGTAGTTAAGGGTTAAGAATAATTAACATATATATAATAATGGAGACTATATCTGGCCAACAAACACAACAATAAATACAATCTATCAACTTAATTTAAGAGAATAAACACAAAAAAAATGTGACAAAACATAAATTGCCAAAGAAATAATGAAATAGTAAATAGAATAAATAAACTACAAAAGCTTATCAATAGGAATACACTACACTACCAACTAAGCAGGAACAATGAGTTACAAATAATAGACACATTTACATTGAACTTATAGTTAATAAATTTTCTCATTAATCATCGACAATATATATAAGTCACAGCCTGGTTTTACTGATCCTAAGCTATCCACAAATGCACTTTCCACATGTACAATAAGAATTTCACATTCTTCTGTTCTGCCAAGGAAAAAATTGACACATTCCTTGAGGTCCAAATAGAGCGTAAATATTCCACCTACAGATATAATTAGCTTTCAAGACGAAAATTAGGTAGCACTTCGTTTCCAAGTCTTACACAAAGTTACATATGAGGTAGGGCTTCGTCTTGCCGACGTCGTTACTTCAGAAAAATACATTAAATGATTGACTTCCCTAAATCGACCGCCCTTCTACCTACAGGATCTGTTCTGGTACTAAGTGGAGATAGAGCTCCCGGAAGGTGGGCCAGCTAGGGTTGGGGGTTCATCTGTAATTAACAGAAATGTGCGGTCTCTTCGTCGCTAAGAGGAACGCTAGCTTTTCCGGGTGAACATCATTTCCTTAATCATCATTAAAATTGGAAATCTCAAAGTGGTAAGATAACAGAAATAGCGGATATTAGATGGGAGAAGATTGAATAATATAATATTCTATTAAATTTGTAAAGATTTAATGCTTATAAAAGTGAATTAAAACTTCCATTAAAAGATAAAAGTGGAGATCTATGATAAAGCGGTTGATCAGTATGCAAGCAAGGAGATGCTATGACCTCAGAAATCATTTAGACATTTTCATTTCCTTCAAATGAATATTCCATTTAACTCAGAAGCAGTCTCTCGGCTGACAATTATCACCTAGATGTCGGTTTTTTACCTTTCTCACAATCTTTACTACCCAGTACTAAGTTGGTACTTGGTACTTTTAAGCAGAAACCAAGTTTTGTGGCCACTAGAAAATTCGCTATTATATCCTCTCACAAATAAACTTGAGTTTTCATCGAACTAATGTCGATGGCAGCACAGCTAACTAGTATAACTTGGCAAATTACGGCCAAATTTTGAACCAAAATAATCAACCCTGAATCTTATTATTCACACTTTTTGTACAAAATGTCAACTATTCAAGGACTGTAAACCTATGGTACGGTTACCATAAATATTAATAATTATATTTATTTCCAGAAAACATCCCAATGGTATCATTATTACTCCAGGTGAAAAGGGTGAAAACTTTACCGAGCTGTTCAATCCTAACTCGGAAATCAAATTTGTGACACATGGCTGGACTGCTGACGAGAAATCCATCGGAGTTGCAGGAATTAGGGAAGGTAAGAACAATTATTTCTTGTAATTATTTATCATATTATTATTATTTTTATTACTTTCACTTACCTATATATATAATATATAGTAAGGAAAGTATTGCGATCGAGAAAAATTTCGACTTCCGGTTTTCAACGAAAATACACGTTTTGGGGTCCCCTGAGTCCAAATAACCAAGTCCCGCGAAATGGTCTGAGTGTGAACAGACTAGCTCAAAAACTATAAACCGTGCGAACCTGAAATTGGGTATTTAGTGTATGAATATGCCCGCGATGTGACAGCGAAAATTTCATTAAAATTGGCCAAACGGAGAGTGTACTTTATTTAAAGAATTTAGTCTAATTTTTACGTTTTTTTCGATTTTCTCAAAAACGGCTTTAACGATTTGGATTTAACTTGATATTTGATGTGTGTATGTGCCCGCGATATTACAGTCAAAATTTCATAAAAATTGATCAATTGGAGGGGGCCTTTACTTAATCAATTTTGTCTCACTTTCACGTGTTTTTTTTATTTTATTTTTTATTTATTCAAAAACGGCTTTAATGATTTTATCGAAACTGGGTATTTGATGTATGTGTATGCCCGCGATGCGACAGCCGAAATTTCATCAAAATTGGAGAAACGGAGGGGGTACTTTATTTAATAAACTTTTTCTTATGTTCACGTGTTTTTGTTATTTACTCAACAACGGCTGTAATGATTTTGATCAGACTGGATATTTGGAGTATGTATATGCTCACAATGTGACAGCCAAAATTTCATCAAAATTGGTCAAATGCAGGGGGCTCTTCATTTCATAACTTTTTTTCCAATTTTTACATTTTTTTCGAATATCTCAAAACCGGCTTTAATGATTTTTATTAAATTAATCAATTTTAATCAAAATCAAGCTATCTTTTGTTTTATATTATTTATAGAAATGGCAATTAAAAAAACATGTCAATTTCTAATCTAAGTAAGTTGGTAAGTGAAAGTTGTGTGTTGGGCGCAACGCACCAGATTTTTTTTTTAACGTTCTTGCTACTTTAAATAATAGTGTAACGTGAAACCAAACACAAAACATATGATTTAAAATAGCTCTAGACTTGTTGGAACTTTATATAAACTTTATTTATATAGATTAATATAAACATTAATAATCTATATAAATAAAGATATAATTCTGTTTTTTGTTTGTTTGCTTATTTGTTCTTTATATAAATTCATACCGTTTGTCCTAAATTCTCCAAATTTCGCTCAGTGGTTCTTTCATACCAGGTGCGAACACCTGTCCATATTAGAATTACATAACTTCAGCCGATCTTCAGCTGATATTCTTTATCCTAATAAAAATCGTAATGATCTCGCTTTACAATGGTTTTTTTTACGAAATCGACGTTTCATTAGAAAAATTAAATTTCCCGGGTGAGACCGGGACATACAGCTAGTCTTTAATATTAATAATGAAAGTATTGTAACGTTGAATCGATAAGCAAATAAAAAAAACATATGGTGTAAACTCCCAGACCGTTTGTTGGAACAAAATAAGCGATTGGAACGAACTGTTTGGGTCTAGATCTTTCGCGCCTAGTCCACGAAGGCGTAGAACTGTCCGCATTGTTCTGGAACATTCTAGACCTGGCCATTTATGATTATATATTAGGAGCGAGTGACTGAACGAGTTAGTCTGAGTATAAGTCTGTGTCTTGACTGCGCAGCTCAAGTCATATGATTGTGTGTTATACGTTATAATTTTTGTAACCTGCTCAAGTATTTAAGTTTTATTAATTCATTGTCATTGATAACTGCATATTTTTGTTGAATAAATATTTTTTACCCACATAAGTGTTACAGTATTGTTACACTAGCGTTGTTTTAAATCATTCTTATTTACGAAAATCTTAACAAAAATTATAAGATCAAATTACTAACAACGTGACAGAAAGTAACTTCAAGTGACATTTAAGTTATCACATGCTTCGATGTACATGGGAAGGCTAAGCTTCTAGTCCGTTGCTTCTTAAGTTTAGACCGAAATCGAACGTTCTAGAAGGGCGTAGAACATTCTCGTAACATCCAGAACATGTACTAATACAGTTATGTAACTGTTTCAACAAAGAGTCTAGAACTGTTTTCAATGCAACAGACAAAATCATATGATTTTGTTTCACGCTGCGGAATTTAATATTGTTAATAATCTTAAATAGTGTTAGGGGAATACAATCTTAGATTATATTTTCACTAACAAATGTCTCTCTTTTAACAACCTAATGCGGAAGATATTGCCGTCATCAGCTTCCGTATCCGTTTATTATTATTCCTGAGTGCTGCAGCGGTAATCAATCCAATTCAGAACTTTAATCTAATAATGAGACAAAGGTGAACTTAATGAAAATTGAACTAGGATAATCATAAAGCCGCAATAAACGTTGGTATTTAATCAAGGAAGTAGAATATTGTTTTGTTCCTGGAATTGAGGAAATCCAATGGGGAAGATGAGGAAAACTTTGTCAGGAGGAAATTAAATGTGAATGAAAGCACGGTTCTTATCGGTTATGGGCACGCCATTTACTTCGAACGTTTAAAAGTGATAACAGTTATTTAGAAAAGGTTATAAAAATCATATGACGGATTAATTATTTGAGGCGTTTGCTATCAAAACCAGCTCATTCCATTTTTGGAAATTTTATAGGAGAGACAAAAAACTTCTCACGTCCACATTACTAAAGCTAAATGTTTTTTTTTTAATTTTCTAACTGTAGGTGTAACCACCTAGAATTTGATTAGTTTTTCATTTTCATTCCAGGTGCATTGATAAATAAATGTGATTATCAAAGAAAAATAATAATAATAATAATAAGAAGAAGAAGAAGAAAAGTAATTTTTATTCTGGGACATTTAGTCCCCTAAGAATAAAAAAAATGAACAAAATTAATAGCCATTTGTCTGGTTAGTTGGAAAAAATATAATAAAAAACAATAAAAAGAAATAAAGAATTAAAATATAAGGTAGACACAAAAAAGAAAAGCAATACAATAAAGATACCAAAGACAGAATGTTGAAAGAAAAAATGTAAGATCAACATTTGGATGTACAGTACAAAACTTTGGTCAGCTTTTGAGCTTAAGAGATATATATAAATAGATATAATATATATAATAAAAATCAAATAGATTTATCCTTAATACTGTTTTCACTATTTACATATTTACATAGCCATCGGGGATTGGAGAATTAGGAGGTGATGAAATAGTAGGGTTTTGAAGGATGTGAGGGATGAAGTTTTTCGGATAGAGACAGGTAATGAATTCCAGTAGGTGGCAGCACGGATGATAAAGGATTTTGTAAAGGATGCAGATCGGTAAAAAGGGATATACAGGTTTGAGGTTTGGGATCTGGTGTTTAGGGAATGTATAGAGGATCAGGTTGTGAACAAACTGAGGATATAAGGAGGTTTCTTGGTTCTGAAGGTTTGGAAAAGATATACTCCTAGGAAGTATTGCGTCGAAAAACTGGGTAGAGCCACTTCAATTCTGCATACCAGCTGGAGACGTGGGAGCGCCTGGGGACACCGAAGATGAATCTAATGAAACATTTCATTAGTCTCTTCAACCTCATTTCATGCATGCCAGACAGTCCCCCCTATACAAGGCAGCCGTAGTCAAAATGGGGAAATATAAGAGAGGAAACTAGGAGTTGACGGGTTTTTGGGGACAAGCAACCACGTGATCTAAGGAACTGTTGATTTTCTGGTGATTTCGGAAATATGATTACTCCATGACAAGTGTTATTGTAAATGAAATGCAGAAAGCTAAGAGAGAAAGGAAAAAGAAGGCGTCGCCAGTTACAAATTATTTTTTTGGGGGGGGCTCAATATTTTACTAGATAGGATAGGTAGAAATACGAGGGGCTAATAGTTGAAATAATAAGTCCTAATAACCACTTTCGGAACATTTAATTCCATTCATTCATCCTCCAACGATGTATTTAAAAGGTATTTATAGTCTCTTAAAACTTGTGAATTTATGCCTCAGTAATAAAATAGGGAGTTGTTAAGGCATAATGTTGAAGGATGTGGGTCAAAATTTCTTGAGTGAATTTTATCAAGCTTTTCTTCTGATCCCACTAATTTCGCTGCTTTGCATCAACTTCTAAAAGCTTCATCGAATGGATGGAAAGTAGGATCAACCTGCTTAGTTTAAGAAAGAAATGGGGACGAATTCTAGAGATCCAACTCTGTTAAAGAGCTCATAAAACAAAAAAGTTCAAGCTGAAATGAAAAATATATAATTCATCAAATATACCATGTGTGCTATAATTAACTAAGTAAATTTTAGATTTACATTTTATTGGTTAAACTCGGATAAATTCGTAAAATCGCACTTTTATTTAATTTTTTACATTGGGTCCTCTCCTGCCACAATATTGGGGGGAAGTGTCTCCCTACACCCCCCCCCCCCCGGCGGTGACGCCTGTGCAATCAAGTAGTTCATATTGTTTCTATGGCAATGTAAATTATTATTTTCTTTTTCGATTTTCTTACATTTTTTTTTTTTTTTTTTTTGTCTTTCAAACATTTATTCACACCTGTCAGCCGTCTGCGACAATCAGCGAATCCGATGGCTGCAGCATCGCAATACTATTGAAGGCATGTATGGCTTGAAGGAAGGAAAGTGCCCAGCAGCACCTCTTTCCGGGCTTGACAATAAATTCAGGAGAGGTCTCTCATCCAGCTTCTTTTTAGCCGCCTTCGAACGGGCAAGTCAACCGTGGCCATGTCGTGAATTAATCTATTGTTATGTACATCCAATTTAACAAAGAAGCGTGAGTAAAGCGTTCGTATATGTTGTTCGATAGTCGGTTGTTGTAAGTCTGTATGTAGAGTTTGGTTACATACGTACCTGGGAGCGTCCGTAATTAGTCTTAAAATTTTGGATTGAAAAGTTTGTAATTTTTGTAAGTGTGTCTTTTTAGCTGAGCCGAAAATCTGTGAGGCGTTAGTCCAAATGGGTTTAAGTAAGTAGGTGTATGTATTCAGTTTTTGTCTAATATTCAATTTAGAAGATTTGGCAAAAAGGGAGTAAAGAATTTTTAAGCGTATGTTTAAGGTCTTCTTTTTCATTTTGACATGTGGGCCCCAAGTCATCCTTCTGTCGAACAGAAGTCCGAGCTAACGTACAGTTTCTGTCTGTGGAATTTGGTTGTCGCCGATATAAACTGGTGGGCATGTACCTCGTCTGAGTGTGAAAGTTATGTGTTGTGATTTGTCATGATTTAATTTCATTTTCCATAGTGTGTACCATTTTTTTAATTGAAGTAAGTGGTTCTGTAAATTCAATGAGGCAAGACTGGGGTCATGGTGTATTGTTAAAATTGCGGTATCGTCAGCGTAAGTTGCAGTGAGAATTTTAGAGTTGGTAGGTATGTCGTGAGTGTATATGATGTGAAGTAACGCATAAGTAACATTTTAAATTTAAATTATTGCTTTTCTAAAGGTTATGAGATCTTGCATTTTGTTTAAATAATAGAACAAACCTTGGCTATCATAATTCCCTCCCCTAGAGATATCGGTCAATTCTCTCTCTAGTTTTGAAATACGATGAGATAAACTCGAAGTTATTAGCTATAATCGTCTTCAATTGTCCTGTTCAATTATTTATTGACAGGGATCGGCACTTAATCTTACTGCAGCGGTGGCTTCAGTGCGGGCTGCTCTCCCGTGTTCAATTGTAATAAGTTAATTTTCAGATATAATTCATATTATCTTATCATTCTCGCCATTTTTTAGGTATATCGTAAGAGTTGAAATCAGGTCACCCATGAAATAAATCCCAACACGCCCAGGGCGGATTCGAACTATCTTCGCAAGACCCAGAAAGACTAAAGACGGTCACACTCCATAAAGTTGATAGAAGTGCGAATTGGTGAAGATAAACAAAAGTTTTAGTGAACATCTTCGTTATTTTTTGTTTTTTGTTTTTTGTACTTTAATTCGCACCCGCCAGGAAGGTACTGACAATCAGCGAATGAGATGGTGGCAATAGGAAATAATGACATGCCAGGTATGAGGAGGGATAGCACCCAGCAGCACCCCCTCCCTGGCTTCATTAAATTACCATGGTTGTGTAAAAAGAGCAGATCTCTCATCCAGCGCCTTTTTAGTCTTTACGTTGCTTGCGCGTGTCAGCCATATGGCTTATCGAACTGTTCATATGTCCGTTCAAATTAATATAAAAATTTTATAACACTTGTTTGTGTTTAATTTTAATAATAAAATTAGTATATAGTAGTTTAAATGTGGTAGGCCTGCGGCGGAATTTGGCCTCTGTCAGTCAGCGGATTTTAAGAAAAACAGTCAGGAGGTGGGGGGGGGGGGGGAATGGAGAGAAACAAAGTTATCTAAAAAAAGAATACACTCAGTCTCGTAAAAAAACCGTACTCGAAAACATAAAATTTGCCCACCATATGAAATAAATCCGAAAAATTTAACTATTTTATATTGCGCCCCCACCCTATCCCACCATTAAAATACAAAAAAAATATTTTTTCATAAACAACGTCTCCGATAACATAGTAATGGACTCCCATGTGAAAGAAATCCGAAAATGTTACCATTTTCAATATCATAGCGCCAATATGCAGTAAGGGGTTAGACCCTTTTTTTTAGAGGGTTGAATTTGAAATGGAAGAAATTGAATTTTACTTGGAAAGGGTAGAATTTGAATAGGACAAGGTTAAATTTGACTTGGAAAAGGCTGAATTTGACTTGGAAATGCTATAAATACTTTTATTACAAAAGCTTTATATCTTTTTTATTATTTATTATCTTAAACTAGCTGTGGGGCCCGGCTTCGCTCAGGGACTTGTGGAATAGGTGGAATGAAAGAATAACTTTAAAATGTAATAGTACAGAAAAATAGACCAAAATTAATCATAATTAAAACAAAGTTTGTACCATCCTGAAACTTCAGTTTAGTATTAGTGGTAAGTTTAGAAACCTCAGAGTCCGCCCATATATGGTTGGCGTATAAGAGATCCTATTAAGAAAAATTATTTTGGCAGCAAATATATCCTGGTATGTACCATTTCTTATGGTTTCTATGTTCTAATTCCATTGAGACCATTGATAACGAATCCTTATCAAGTAAATTCTCCTTTTTCGAATTCGGTTGAAAATTTACGAACAGAACAGAAGTATTAAACAGAAATATTTTATGAACACTTTATTTTCGATATATATTCCATTAGGTTATATATTTTATTCATATTATCCATAGGTTATCTATTTTATTCAATGTTAGTTTTTATTCGCTCACTACACTAATAAGCATTTTTTCTTTTGTTGTAAATTTACTCTTATATTGTATATTGATTAAAGTCAATGTTTCGACCAATTCTTTCCTTTTCTATAAAACTTAATGCGCTTAGGAATCCAGTTGGTTTTGTTTTTAATTTCAATTCATTGCAGAGATGTAATGACCTTATTTAAAAATAAAATACTTACTTATATTATTATTAAAAAGATACTTATGAACGATAACCTTTTGAATTGAGCTTAGCTAGCGCTCCTGGCTTCCAAATGTCGAACTAATTTTTTTCATTCATTAACCTCGCCTGGACTTGTTAGAGGGGCTAATTACATGTAGCGAGAGGCTTAAAATTACAGCCCTTGTCCCTTCAACATTACTCAGTTAAAATGAAAACTGAAACCTTCTTCATCGTTAGGGGCAATAGGGCAATACGACGACATAACATTCCATATAGTAGGTGTAGTCGTTTTTGAGCCTTTTCGGCACGCACATTGTACACTTTGCTTTATAATATATATTGATTATTACAAAAGCAAAAGATATTCCCTGAGTATTAGCGAATAAACATTATATAATGTAAATAATAGAAAATATACCAAACATAATGATTAGAAAAGATATAAGAAACAAAAAAATATTTCTATTTTTCTTAATTTATTACAGTCGGTACCACCCACAAAATCGCAAAAAGTGGCTCATCTTTAGTAATGGGCCAATCGTGCCCACTGACCGTAACTTATCTTAATAATCTATAACACTGTGCTTGAAGTAAGTTGCAATCAACTATAAGATGGTCATAAGTTCGTTCTGTCTGTCGCATAAGATTTTGTTGTCTTCTATTCTATTAAATCGATGTAAGTATCTTCTTGTCCGTGGCGAGTCAGTTTGATATTTATTAAGCTAACTAGCTAGGGTGCCCGGCTTCGCTCCGGTAGTTGTGTGGCAGTTTTAATAACAGAAAAACTTTAAAATTAAAGGAAATATAGAACAGAATTAGCACTTTCTAAAAAATTTTAACATTGTATCAATATTAAGATTCGAGATCTGCAGTGTCCGCCCAAATAAGGAACCCTATATACTTTATAGGGTTTTAAAAATGGTGGATGAACAATTCATTTTGCTGCAACTTTGTCGAGTCATGCATCGTTTTTGATGGTTTCTGTGATTATGAATCCTATAAGCCCATTTCAAGCAGTCAGCAGATAATAAGTTATTAGATTATTAGTTAAAAAAACTATATTTGGAGTACAACTTAAGTGCCGACTTAAGTTGTAAGTTGCCGACTGTGATGGTCCCATTAGATCCAGAAGTTTAGAAAATACCGAAGATTCATAGAAACATTTTTTGTAAGACCTTTCTTCCAGTTCAACCTCCCTTAATATATACCCCCCACCCACCCTAATTTGGCCGAACTCAGCACTTCTCCAATCTTACTACCGTTAATAAGTGAAAACCAAAATATCATGAGGGCACAATTTTTTCATCATATTTCTTTTTATCCTGAACTATGAGCGATGATAAAAGCTTATTGAAAAAATTGAATTATTGGAGTAAATTAATCATTTTGTCAACTGGAATGCTCATCATACATAGTAATAAAACCATTTTTCATAATTACATACAATAAGAACACTTCAAACTTGTTATTTTCGGTTTATAATCAGTCTATTCAGCTCTTCTTTTTTGTTTTATGTCTGTTTTTATTCGCTCACTCATATTGCATTAAATTTACTTAAGTATATGTTAGATATTGATTAAATGTAATGTGTTTATCAATTAATCTTCTTATGAGAAAATTAATTTTGTAAAGTATCCAGTCGGTTTTCCAATTGATTGCAGATATGTAAAATCATTAATTTATTTTAAAAGAAAAGGTGAAACTAATTATTTTCGCTTGATTTTTAAGTAATTAAAAAAGAACAGCTGACAAAATATATAACCTTTACAAATATAACGGAATGAATGAACAATAAACATTGAGTGAAATACACCCTAGCGCTTCCTGGTGGTCTGCAGCTCGAACTAAATTTTTCATTCATAAGCTCGTATGTCATCCTCAGGTAGGCTAATTACATGTCGCGAGAGGCTTAAAATTCCAGTCCTTTTCTCTTTAATTTCACACCCTTAAGAGAAAAACTGAAACCTTCTTCTCCGTTAGGGGACATACAGTTACACGCTGACATAAATCTCTTAATCGTATGTGAAGTCGTTTCTGAGCCTTTTCGGCACGCACATTGTACACTTCGCTTTATAATATATATTGATTGTTGTTAAATTATTGATTATTTAATATCCTTTCGTGAGACATTGCGTAAACTATAGTAAATATTTAAAACTGTAGAACAGACGGAATTTTCTATTATATATGTGTTTTTTAGGTTTCTCTTTCTAATGATTTGTATTATTAAATTTAAAAAAAATACTTTTTCATTTACTAAAATTATTGTTTTTATTTTAGCTTACGCTCGCAACGAAGATGACATTAACGTGGTGGAGATCGGGTGGGGATCGGTATCGAAGAACGAGTACACCCTGACCACAATGATCTTGTACCGCGTTGCCGAGTACGCCGGGATGGCCATCCTCAAGATCCTAGACGAAGGAGTTTGCGAACTGGATAAGATTCATGTGATTGGTCACAGCCTGGGTGCCCATGTAGCTGGTCTGATTGGTGGGTATGTCAGGTCCGCGGGGCGTGGCTTAGTGGCCAGAGTTACCGGTATGTATTTCTTTTATTTATTTATATTTTTACTAGCTAGGGTGCCCGGCTTCGCTCCGGTAGTTGTGTGGTAGTTTTAATACCAGAAAAACTTTAAAATTAAAGGAAATATAGAATAAAATTAGCACCTTCTCGAAAATTCGGTTTTAACTTGGTATCAATATTCTGCAGACTTGAGATCTGCTGAGTCCGCCCAAATAAGGAACCCTGTATAATTTACAGTGGGTTAAAAATGGTAAATGAACAATTAATTTTGCTGCAACTTTGTCGAGTTATGCATCGTTTTTGATGGTTTCAGTGATTCTGAATCCTATAAGCCCATTCCAAGTAGTCAGCAGATAATAAGTTATTAGATTATAGTTTAAAAATCTGTCATCTCAGTTAAAAAAATTATATTTCGAGTAAAACTTAAGCTCCGACTACTATGATGGTCCTATTTGATTCAGAAGTATAGAAACTACCGAAGATTCATAGAAATTTTTTTTAAGACCTTGCTTCCATTTCAACCTCCCTAAAATATCCCCCCCCCCCGTATACGTTCTGCATACCTCGAATCTTACTACTATTACAAAGTGAAAACCAAAATTTCTTGGAGGCACAATTTTTTCATCATATTTCTTTTTATCTTGAACTATGAGGGATGATAAAATCTTGAATGCTGTTATTGGAGTTAGTCGTTTTGTCAACTGGAATGCTCATCATACATAGTAATCAAACCAACTTCTTTTTCATAAATACAATAAGAACACTTCAAACTTTTTATTTTCGATTTATATTCAGTCAATTCATCTCTTTTTTTTATGTCTGATTTTATTCGCTCATGGTACTACGAAGAAATCTTCACTCATATTGCATTAAATTTACTTAAGTATATATTATATATAGATTGAATGTAATGTGCTGATCATATATTAGCCTTCTTATGAGAAAACTAGTTCTTTAAGGAATCCAGTTGGTTTTCTAATTGATTGCAGAGATGTAAAATCATTATTTTATTTTGAAAGCAAAGGAGAAACTAATTATTTTCGCTTAATTTTTTAGTAATTTAAAATGAACGGCTGAACAAATATATAACCTCTACAATTTGAACGGTATGAATGAACAATAAACATTGAGTGAAACACACGCTAGCGCTTCCTGGTAGTCTGGAGCTCGAACTAAATTTTTCATTCATAAACTCGTATGTCATTCTCAGGTAGGCTAATTAAATGGTGCGAGAGGCTTAAAATTCCAGTCCCTTTCTCTTCAATTTTACACCCTTAAGAGAAAAACAAAAACCTTCTTCTCCGTTAGGGGTTATATAGCAACACGCTGACGTAACTTCCTCAATCCCACGTGGAGTCGTTTTTGAGCCTTTTCGGCACGCACATTGTACACTTTATAATATATATTGATTATATTATGTTATTATAAATAAAAAAGCCCCTGGTTATGACTTACTTTCAAATTGACGGTTATGACTTAATTTCAAATTTTATCCTGAAAAACTTATGTTTGAAAGAAATCCTTTTCCTCGCTATTATCTTCAACTCATTTTAAAGATAACATACTTCCCTGCTGTTTGCAAATATTCTGAATTTGTTATGATATTAAAACCCAATATACCTCCAGATTGCCTAAATTCCTATCCTCCTATTAGTCTCCTTCCTTCCTTCTCCAAATTATTTGAAAAAAATCTTCTTCATCGTCTAAATTCCATTGAAATAATTAACGCTATTCTAAATCATCAGTTCGGGTTCAGAAAAAATCATTCCTCCATGCAGCAAACTGTCATGCAAACGACAGTTGGACTACATTACCAACGCATTGGAATCGAAAAATTATTGTCCAGATGTTTTTTTAGATGTTAGTCAAGCCTTTGATGAGGTATGGCACGAAGGACTGCTTTCCAAGCTCAAATGTTTGCTCACTCCTAACGACTACCAACTACTGCCTAAACAACTGTCACCTCCTAACTACAGATCACCACTTAATTTATAAAATAAAAGACTAATTAATATGGGTTAATTAATAAGTTTGGGGTTCCGCTAAACAGTCAAAAATTCTTCGAAAACTTGTAAACACTCCATGGTATATTTCTAATAACACAATACACAAAGACATGGACATTCTAACAGTAAAATCGTACATTAATGACAAATATTTCACATTTCACTTGATAGTTTGTTTAACGTCACTTAATGCCACTAAGGCTAATCGGACGATGCTACAGTGAGAGACCTAAATTTTGCCTATCCAAGAATAATTAGCATAGGGATCTATAACAAGTACCTGACATCGTACTGCCTCGAGACCTCCATTTACGTCCTATAGGAGGGACGGCATGGCTAAGAATTTTTTACTCCCATTAAAAAAACATAGGACAACCACGCGGCGCGAACCCGTGACCTTTAGTATTATAGGTTGCCATGCTAACCAACACCACAGGTGACCCCTTCACATTTCATTGTTCAAATCATAACCATCCAAACCCACTTGTTTCTTCTGTTTCTTCCTCTCAGTTACCCGTCCAACGAAGTTTAAAAAGGCAATGACCGAAGGATATGCTCGAGCACATTCATATAAATCAAGTAAAACGAAGATACATTTTGCATTCTCCACATATTTGCTAGATCAGCTCCAGCGCAGGCGCAAATATAAATAGGTAAATAAAATAAAAAAAATATTTATTTAGTTGTATATATAATAAAAAGGGTCTTTCCTAGAACACGGTCGCTAGTTACTTAAAAAAAAAAAAATATTACATAGTATGCTAATCGCAATAACACTACTTAAAAAAGTGATGCACTCAAATAATCAATATATATTATAAAGCAAAGTGTACAATGTGCGTGCCGATAAGGCTCAAAAACGACTCAACGTACATTTAAGAAAGTTATGTCAGCGTGTTGCTATATTACCCCTAACGGAGAAGAAGGTTTCCGTTTTTCTCTTAAGGGTGTAAAATTGAAGAGAAAAGGACTGGAATTTTAAGCCTCTCGCACCATGTAATTAGCCTACCTGAGCATGACATACGAGTTTATGAATGAAAAATTTAGTTCGAGCTGCAGACTACCAGGATGCGCTAGGGTGCGTTTCACTCAATGTTTATTGTTCATTCATCCCGTTCAGATTGTAAAGGTTATGTATTTGTTCAGCTGTTCAGCTTTTTAAATTACTAAAACATCAACCGAAAATAATTAATTTCACCTTTGCGTTCAAAATCAAATAATGATTTTACATCTCTGCAATCAATTAGAAAACCGCCTGGATAGCTTACAAAATTAATTTTCTCATAAGAAGGTTAACTGATTTACACATTAAATTTAATCAATATAAAACATATACTTAAGTAAATTTAATGCAATATGAGTGAATATATAGTGCTTTAGTTGTAGAGTGAGCGAATAAAAACAGACATAAAAAAAAGATATAAATTGACTAAATATAAATAGAAAATAAAAAGTTTTAAGTGTTCTCATTGTATGTAATTATGAAAAAGAAGTTGGTTATATTACTATGTATGTATGATGAGGATTCCAGATGACAAAATGACTAACTCCAATTACACCATTTTTTTCGATATGATTTTATCACCCCTCATAGTTCAGGATAAAAAGAAATATGGTAAAAAAATTGTGACTTCATGAAATTTTGGTTTTCACTTTGTGATAGCAGTAAGATTCGAGATCTGCAGATTCCGCCCAAATTACGGGGGGATAACGTAAGGGAGGTTGAAATGGGAGAAAGGTATTTAAAAAAAGTTACTATGAATCTTCGATAGTTTCTATACTTCTGTATATAATAGGACCGTCACTGTAGTCGGCGCTTAGGTTGTATTGGAAATATAATTTTTCAACTATTATCTAATAACTTATTATCTGCTGACTGCTTGGAATGGGCTTATATGAGTCAGAATCACATAAACAATCAAAAAAGATGCATGACTCGACAAAGTTGCAGCAAAATTAATTGTTCATTCACCATTTTGAACCCCCTTTAAAGTATATAGGGTTCCTTATATGGGCGGACTCTGCAGATCTCAAATCTTAATATTGATACCAAGTTAAAACCGAAGTTTCAAGAAAGTGCTAATTTTGTTCTAGATTTCCTTTACTTTTAAAGTTATTCTGTTATTAAAACTACCTACCACACAACTACCGGAGCGAAGCCGGGCAACCTAGCTAGTATTTATATATATTATCGGAAGATCGTGTAGTGGCGCATATAATAAATAATTACGTTCATACCTCTTATCCGGGTTATCCGTTGCGAACCCGTTACGTTTACAAGTTGCTTCTATCTTTAAGGCTTAGACCCGGCGATGCCCCTGTTCGAGCTGATGCGAGGCGAGGACTCGAGGCTGGACGAGGGAGATGGCGAGTTCGTGGACGTGATCCACACCTGCATCGGCCTCGCGTACGCCGAGGAGTTGGGGCACGCGGACTTCTACCCGAACGGAGGCTACTGCACCCAGCCAGGCTGCCTTAATGTCATCAATCCTGTGTCTACGGGTAAGTATGTGTTCGGTATTTTTATTTTATTTCGTAATACATAATCTTTTTTACTTTCACTTACCTATATATGAAATATATAGTAAGGAAAGTATTGCGATCGTGAAAAATTTTGACTTCCGGTTTTCAACGAAAATACACGTTTTGGGGTCCCTTGAGTCCAAATAACCAAGTCCCGCGAAATGGTCTGTGTGTGTGTGTGAACAGACTAGCTCAAAAACTATAAACCGTGCGAACCTGAAATTGGGTATTGAGTGTAGGTATATGCCCGCGATGTGACAGCAAAAATTTCATCAAAATTGCTCAAAGGGAGGGGGTACTTTATTTAATAACTTTTTACTTTTTTTCGATTTTCTCAAAAACGGCTCTAACGATTTTGATTAAACTGAGTATTTCATCTATTTATATGCCTGAAATATGACTAAAAATTTCATCAAAATTGATCAACCGGAGGGGGGACTTTACTTAATAAATTTTGTATCATTTTCACGTGGTTTTTTTATTAACTCAAAAACGGCTTTAACGATTTTGATCAAACTAGGTATATGATGTATGTATATGCCCGAGATACGATTGTAAAAATTTCATCAAAATTGATCAACCGGAGGGGGGACTTTACTTAATAAATTTTGTACCAATTTCACGTGTACATATTTTTTATTTACTCAAAAAAGGCTTTAACGATTTTGATCAAACTGGGTATTTGATGTATGTATATACCAAATATGTAAAAGCCAACATTTCATCAAAATTGGTCTAACTGAGGGGGCACTTTATTTCATGACTTTTTTCCAATTTTTACCTTTTTTTCGATTATCTCAATAACGGCTTTAACGAGTTTTATCAAATTCGTCATGTTTAATGAAAATTAGGTTTTCTTTAATATAAGGTAAGCTAAATCATTATTAATATGTTCTGAGGAGGCTTTTTTTGGGGGGGGGGGGGCTTTTTTGTTTGTTTCTTATAAAGTACCTTTGTTTTTGTTTACATGGAGAAATTAACTGTCTCTCGTTACACCTAAAAATAAGAAATGGCTAAATATGAGATATGATAAAAATAAAGAAAACATAAAGAGGAGAAAAAAAGAAAAATATTCAGTCAACTCATAAAACTCGTTGAGCCCACGCATGCGGAGTACGCCTTTAATGACAGACCATTGTTCATAATTAAAGCCGTTCTGTTCATTTGAGAAGTGGCAATTAACAAAACGCATTAATTTCTAATCTAAGTAAGATGGTAAGTGAAAGTTGTGTATTGCGACCACGCACCAGATTTTTTTTTTTGCGCACTTTCTCTCTGAATGTGGAATTGTAAGCAGCCTCATCGTCGTCGTGTGTGTTTTTCATTTAGAGTCCGCTGCCGATGGTTTTTTTGGTACCTCTTGGGTGTCAATTTATTACGATTTTCTGCCTCCTGGGTATGAAATTCATAATTGTTTTGAAGTTTTCTCTTCAATCATCATCGTTTGCCGCTGGCCGCAAAATTCAAGAAGGACGTGCAACAGGTTATTCTTTGTCCTAGAATCTCCTTTCAATGTTTTTTACCCGATTATCCTCATTTCACCCTTGCCCGAAATTCAGAATCAGCGTACAGCGTAAGCTTGGTAAGATGCATTAAGGAACTATTTCATTTGTTTTATTTTACAGTTCATTTAATTATATTAATTGCTTTTCCGAGCTCACCGGAGCGAAATAATTTTTTTATCCCATTTTTTAAGTTAGTGATATTGATCAGATTAAGTGTATTTTTTCCCCTTTTTTTAATTTTCACTAAAATTATCGTACACTCTCAATTAATAAAATGGCAAGATCTTTTCTCTTCATTATAGCCGCTTGAAATTACATGAGAAACATACCTTTTGGATATGCCGTCCATAAAGCTCCATCCACTCAAATTGATAATTTAAAAATATAGATTTATAAAATACAGCCGTCTCTCCAAATATTGAAAACCTTTTTAATACTGATGGTTCTGTTGAAACCATCAATATAATATTCTGCAAATTGAACAAAACGCTATAATAAAAAATCTGGTGCGTGCGCGCAACATACAACTTTCACTTACCAACTTACTTATATTAGAAATTAATGAGTTTTCTTAATTGTCATTTCTCAAATGAACAGAATGGCTTTAATTATGAATGAATTTACGAATGAATGAATGAATTAAATTATGAACAATGGTTTGTCATCATTGATATTAAATAACACCTAATTTTCATTAAACATGACGAATTTGATAGAAATCGTTTAAGCCGTTTTCGAGATCATCGAAAAGGTAAAAATTGGAAAAATTATGAAATAAAGTGCCCGCTCCGTTTGACCAATTTTGATGAAATATATCACATCTTTGGCATATAAATCCATCAAATACCCAGTTTGATCAAAATCGTTAAAGCCTTTTTTGAGTAAATAAAAAAAACACTTGAAAATGATACAAAATTTATTAAGTAAAGACCCCCCTCCGGTTGATCAATTTTGATGAAATTTTTACAGTCATATCTCGGGCATATAAATAGATCAAATACTTAGTTTAATCAAAATCGTTAGAGCCGTTTTTGAGAAAATCGAAATAAACTTAAAAAGTTATTAAATAAAGTACCCCCTCCCTTTGAGCAATTTTGATGAAATTTTTGCTGTCACATCGCGGGCATATATCTACACTAAATACGCAATTTCAGGTTCGCACGGTTTATAGTTTTTGAGCTAGTCTGTTCACACACACACAGACCATTTCGCGGGACTTGGTTAATTGGACTCAGGAGACCCCAAAACGTGTATTTCCGTTGAAAACCGAAAGTCGAAATTTTTCACGATCGCAATACTTCCACTTACTATATATTTCATATATAGGTAAGTGAAAGTAAAAATGTAATATCATATATCGAACACTCAGTTCACGTTCATAATAATTAGATTATAAAACAATAAAATGTTCTACAACTTCTTGGAATAATTGAATAAAATCAATTACCTCACACAATGAAGAGCGATTCTCTGAGTTAGTTTTTTATTGCAAAGAGGAATATACATTTCGGTATAAGTTTTATATTGTTTTTTTTTACTTTACTTTGCTTAGGGAAAGTATTGCGATCTCGTGGTTCCCCATTGGTCCAAATAACCAAGTCCCGCAAAATGGTCTGTTTGTGTGTGTTTGTTTGTTTAAGGTCCCTTTATGCTGCTTAGGCTAATCGGACGATACTACAGTGGTAGTTCTAAATTTTGACTATCCCTATTGATGGGGATCTTTAACGAATACATGCCATCGCAAAGGCTCGGATCCTCCATTTTACGTCCTATCCGAGAGACAGCATAGCCAAGGAATTTTTACTCCCATTAAAATATCCTAGGCCCACCGCAAGACGTGAACCTGCGACCTTTAGTATTCTAGGTTTCCATGCTGCCCACTATACCACAGGTGACCTCTGTGTGTGTTTAAACTGACTAGTTAAAAAACTATAAACCGTACGATCCCGAAATCGTGTATTTGGTGTATGTACACACCGGCGATGTGACAACAAAGAATTCATCAAAATAGGTCAAACGGAGGGGGTACTTTGTTTTATAAATTTTATCACATTCTCACCTGTTTCTTTTTTCTTTTTTTTCTCGAAAATGGCTGGAACTGTTTTGATCAAACTTGATTTCTGATGTTTTTTTGTGCCAGCTATGATTTCACATCTTGTTGTATCACTGATGAATTTAGGCCCTTCAAAAAAGAAATAAACAATAATGAATCAAAAAGTACTTTAAAATTTTGCAATACAAATACTCCATAACTTATGGAGCTATACAAATATAAGCATATACATAGGGTAGGTGGGGGCAAATACCCGCACGGGGCAAAGACTCGCAGAAAGGTTTTGGAGGGAAATTTTGCAGTTGTCATTTTGTCCACTAGGCACCTGGTTTTTCTTGGTATCTCCCAATAGCAGACCAACATTGGCGACAATAGCTTCAATGTTGACTGAGAAAATGCGGTAAGTTTATGAAGTGCTCATGTAATATTTCTTCTTTTTTTTTTTTTTTTTTTTTTTTTTAATAATAAGGGCGTCAACCACTAGGGTCATCATCGCCCTTTATTTCAAATTTCTGTTTATATCTTATGATATAATCCTGTCAATTTTAGAAAGTCGTACAGTTTGTCTGTTACGTTGTCTTGCAGTATACTGTATAGATCGTTTGGTATGTCTAAAAGTGCTCTGTATTCTTCGTATGCACTGCATTCCGTCAAAAAATGCTTCACTGTCAGCGGACAGCCACAAGCCTGACAGTCGGTAGGGTCTTCGCGAGCCATTAAGTATCCATGTGTCAAGCGCGTATGACCTATGCGAAGACGCGTCAAGATTACTTCCTCTCTGCGCTTACTCCTATTAGAGGACTTCCATGGGATCACTTCTCTTTTAATTTCATGTAATTTATTTTCAACTAAGTTCAACCACCTGTTTTCCCAACTTTGCTTTATTTTTTGCTTGTTGAGGGATAAAAAGTCCGCTGCTAGAACCCCTCGATAAGGAGTACCATCTGTTATAGCTTTTTTGGCAGCCTGATCCGCTAATTCATTGCCAATTATTCCGCAGTGACTTGGAACCCATACGAAGAATACAGTGCAATTGTTTGTCACGCCCGACTTTAATGAAATTAGGATATTTTGAACTATAGGATTTAAAGAGAAAACATTTTTTAAGCAGATTAAAGCGGAAAGTGAGTCAGTGCAAATAACTATGGTTTTTTTTTTGTGTCCTGTATAACATTTAAACTTTTATGGATTGCGACGATCTCCGCAGTAAAGTTGCTACAAGTAGCAGATAAGGAAAAAAGATGCTGCCTATCATTGCATATTATCGAGGCTCCTACTCCTACAGAACTCTTAGAGCCGTCAGTGTAAATGTAGTCAGCGTCACCCAGTTTGTCTTTTAGTTTATGGAATTCGTTTTTGTATATTAGTGGTGATGTGCTATTTTTAAGTAGCCTAGTGAGAGAAAGGATAATTTTTGGGGTAGGTAGTCCCCAGGGATGGATCGGAGATGTTACAGTCTCATGGAATATGGGTAAATCAAGGTCTAGGTCCAATAAGGATGCTGCAACACGGACTGGAAAGGATGTTCTCTTCTTTAAGGAAACTTGTTGCTGGGATAAGACCTGTTTATTGGGGAATAGGTAATTCAAAGGATGATGGTGGGTTGAGAGGATTTTAACTAAGTATTTGAGATCGAGTTCTTGTCGTCTTAGGTCTAGTGGAGGCACGCCAGCTTCAACACAAAGACTACTAGAAGGGCTAGAACGAAAAGCACCGGTTGCTAACCTAAGACCCGTATTCTGTATAGTTTCCAGCATTCTTAGGGCTTGAGTAGAAGCTGAGTTGTAAGAACAGCAGCCGTAGTCCAATTTAGATCTTATAAGAGTTTTGTACAGCGTTAACATACTGGCTCGATCTGCACCCCAACTGGTGTTAGAGACTATTTTTAACAGGTTTAAGGTGCGGAGGCAATCTGCTTTTAATAGTTTTATATGTGGAGACCAACTGAGAGTTCGATCAAAAGTTAAACCAAGGTATTTGATTGTGTTGGAGTAAGAGATTTGTTGACCGGCTATGGAAAGTGATGGTAAAATATGAGGTTGTCTTTTACTGAACAGGACTGCAACTGTCTTAGCTGTTGAAATTTTGAAACCGTTAGTACTAATCCAATGATTGACCTAGTTCAAAGTGCTTTGAATATCTTCCTGCAGCTGTGTTAATTGTTTCCCTTCCGCATAAATTACTAAATCGTCAGCATACAACATAGCTTTTACCGGCGGTTTAACTTCGTTCAAGACTTGATTAAAACCAACACAAAAAAGTGTCGCACTTAAAACTTGAGGTACGCCGTTCTCTAATTCGAATTCTTCAGAAAAGCTGTTTCCAATTCTAACCCTGAATCGTCTGTTTGTTAAGAAATTTTGTATGAACAAGATCATGTGACCGTTTATAAATGGAGGAGGTGAGTGAGATCGGTCTATAGTTCTTAACATTACTGGGATCTTTATCTTTTTTCAAAATAGGAATAGTAATGGCGGATCTCCAAATGTTTGGAAAGCTTCCGGACAAAAACAGTTTATTTAATATCGCCAAAATTATATATCTATTAGCTGGACATAAATTTTCAGAGAACACAGAGATTCAGAGGATCAAGTGGATTATTAGAAATAACTGGCGGTACTGATTCTACTTGATTTTTTATACTGAGGAAGTGAGGTGAAAAGTTTGCTGTGGATGAAGTGGTATAAAAATGTTTAGCCAATGCGTTTGCTAATGTTATAGGGTCTGTATCATAATGGTCTTGGTTTTTCAGATATTTTATTTGGGGAGAAAGGCCATAGCCCTTAATCTTTCTAACCGTTTCCCAGAAAATGACAGGTGGTGTGTTAGAGCTGACTTTAGTAAGAAAATTTTTCCAAGATAATTTTTTACTCTTTTTGACTATATACCTAGCATGTCTTCTCGCGGATTTGTATATTTCAAGCTTTTCGGATGATGGTCTTTGCAGAAATTTTCTCTTTTGCTGGTATTTATATAGAATTACTGTGTATTTAGTAAAAGTATTTTTGTACTGTTATATATATTTTTAATTCAAAAGTTCACAGATGCTTTTTGTTGTATTTTCCCACAAAACCTTTTATCAGGGCAAAGCCACACACTGCGGGTCTTTGCCCTATTTTTTGGGGCAAAAACCCGCACTTTTTTTTTTTCAACAAAAAGTTGAATTTCCGGCGACGTATTGGTGCAATCAGGTTTTATTATCATGGGCATTTAGCTAATTCCGAGATCTAACTAACCTATGGTTAAACTAAGCAAACTAACCTTTCCCCTTTCCTTGAAAAATGAAAAACTGAAAAATGTGGATCTTTGCCCCCACCTACCCTAAATGTGGAAAAATGTGTGAAGTTGAGAGTAGCGTTTAGATATTATCAAAACACGTCAATTTCTAATCTAATTTTGTTCGTAAGTGAAAGTTATATGTTGTGTAATGAACCAGATTTTTTTTTGTTGCAATTGGTTTATTGAGACTGTTTTATCTCTATTTTTCTTTGTTTGTTTTTTCGGTTTGTTATATTGCAGTTCGGGAAGGAGATATCACGCTGAAATCAACTCCTTGCACGAAATCAAATCCTTGCAGGAAAAATACTTCCTTACCCAGTAATGAACACAATGTTTATATGAATAAGACAAAAAAATATATATCCATTCTTTTTTTTCAGCTGGTTGTGCCCACGCCAAAGCATATCATTGGTTCATAGCCAGTATTCATAACAAGAAGTTGTTCCCAGCTGTAAAATGCGATTCCTACATGTCTTACGAGCTTGGGAAATGTGAGGAAAACCAAGTGGCATACATGGGAGCTTACACATCGCCCAGGTAACGAGAAGTGAGATTTTTATGATGTGTTAACCCTCGAAACTCATAAAAGGCATATGACTCGACTAACCGCCAAAAGTTGTATAATGTTCTTGTAGAGTAGGGGATACCAACAAAGTTAATAAAACTGTGCTTGACTGAAACGTTCACTAAAGTTAGAATTGGTAGCTTTTTTTCTGAGAAGTTCTAAGTTCGCTCTTGTTTGAAACAAGGAGTCAACTGTTTCATTTAATTTAGAGCCAGAATATGCCATTAGGGAAGTGAAATGTACCGGAAATGGTTTGAATCTGGAAGGGAATATACCCGTGTTTGGTGCCTATGATTTGGTTTTGATTGGTGAGAACACGGAAATTATAAAACTTACAAATACAAAAACGTTCGAGAACTTGAAATGGAAATAAAGACGGATAAGGCCAAAAATATAATACAGGGTGACCACGAGAAACATTTACGTTTTATAAATAAAAAAACAATATTAATTTTTCAAGATACTATTTATTTAACTTAAATTACATACTTGTGGGTATACGCCATTTACTTTACGTAGAGAAAATGATGTCAGGAAGGTGACGTCCTTCTTCCCTGAGGCAAACAGGTACGTGGATATGATCAACACGTTTTTTCTCCCACAACTGCACAGGCTAAACTTGCAAGACGGCATATGGTTTCATCAAGATGGAGCAACCGCTCATACTGACAGAATTTCGATGAACATGCTGCGGAACGTGTTTCCAGGTCACCTGATTTCAAGATTTGGAGATGTGCACTGGCCTCCTCGATCTCCGGACCTTAACATGTGTCATTTTTATTTGTGGGGACATGTGAAAGAGCAAGTTTATCGACATAAACCCCGTAGTTTAGATGACTTGAAAGCGGCGATACGTACTGAGGTGGCGTTGGTCACTGAGGATACACTGGAACGAGTGTGGAGGAGCTTCCTGGACAGAATAGAAAATTGCCTCAGGGAAGAAGGACGTCATCTTCCATACATCATTTTCTCTACGTAAAGTAAATAGCGTATGCCCACTAAACTATGTAACTAAAGTTAAAGAAATAGTATCTTGAAAAATTAATATTGTTTGTTTATTTCTAAAATGTACATGTTTCACGTGGTCACCCAGTATATAGCAATAGAAGTGGTTCCGATTTTGCTGATAATATATGTTGAGGTGAATTCATTTAAACAGATAGAGAAATTTAGATATTTAGGGGCGATGTTAGCTAGAAAAAATGAAATAGATTTGGAAATCAAATCTGGATATAAAGCCTACTTTTCTGTAGCGAAATAGCTTAGCTCGCGCAATCTGTTCCGATATTTAATTTAATAATTAGGATTTATAAAATTCTTGCAACGGTCGTTTATGGATGTGAAACGTGGCCACTAATATTGAGCGATGAGCAAAGACTGAGGGTTTTTTAAAATAAGGTTTCGCGTCGAATATTTGGACCCGAAGAGGGACGAATTAACTGGAGAATTTAGTTTACACAATACCGAACTAAGTAACAGTACCCGGTAAATACAATTGAGCGCGGCGAATGAAATGGGTATCTGATTGCAAAACTCGGTTGTGAACGAATTCCTAAAAGATTAATAAGAACTGGGCCGACTGGGAAACGTCCGAGGGCAGGCCGTAACGTAGGTGGGAGGATTGCGTGAAGTTTGGTGTGGATGGCAGTCGGTGGATGGAGGTGTGCAGGGAGCGAGTTATGGTGTCGGCATCGAACCTTCGGGTCAGTTAAGCCTTCATAATTTTTTTTAACTAACCCTCAAAACTGATAACTATCTTTAGCAAATTATAATTGTAAAATATAATGTCATGATGATTTTTTAAAATTATTATTTATTGTTTTGTAAATTATTTACATAAATAATTTGAGGTAGTAGATCGAGCGAACAGCGGTAATGAAACAGATGTATTTAGATCTGCTTTATTGCTCGTTTTATTATTATCAAGTCTAGAAAGAGTGGACTTTAAATACCTTGGATCCATATTAGAGAGTAATGGCTCTATTGACTCGGAAGTGAGTAAAAGAATAATCAGTGGCCGAAAAGTGATTGGTATGCTGAATTCTCTTCTCTGGAGCAGCAATATTCTTGGTAAAACCAAAAAATTAATATATAGTGCACTGGTCGAGAGTATCATGCTGTATGGCTCCGAGACATGGACTCTTAACAGAGCACAGGAAAAAAGACTCTTGGCGGTAGAAATGGATTTTTGGAGGAGGTCAGCCAGGGCTTCAAGGATACACCATATAAAAAACAGCCAGATCAGAGAAAAGATGAATCTCCAAAGAAATATACTTAAAGCAATAGAAAAAAGAAAACTAAAATGGTATGGCCACTTGAAAAGAATGGGTTCAAATAGAATACCAAGAATGATATTTGAATGGGAGGCAGAAGGAAGAAGAAAAAGAGGAAGACCACGTATACAGTGGATAAATAAAGTAAAGGAAACTATGGCCGGTCATGGATTGAGGGAAGAGGAAACGAAAGACAGGAAGAAGTGGAAGATGAGACTGGAAGAAGAGTTCGGTTGAGGGAAACTTCAAACATGAAGAAATCCTTAATAAAAAAAAAAAAAATAAATAATTTGAGGTAGTAGATCAAGCGAACAGCGGTAATGAAACAGATGTATTTAGATCTGTTTTATTATTTTTATTTTATTAGTAATCGCAACTACAGATAGTAAATATATAGAAATATAATTTTTACTTTCACTTACCTATATATGAAATATATAGTAAGTGGAAGTATTGCGATCGTGAAAAAATTCGACTTCCGGTTTTCAACGGAAATACACGTTTTGGGGTCCCCTGAGTCGAAATGACCAAGTCCCGCGAAATGGTCTGTGTGTGTGTGTTTCTGTGTGTGTGTGTGTGTGTGTGTGTATGTGAACAGACTAGCTCAAAAACTATAAACCGTGCGATCCTGAAATTGGGTATTTAGTGTAGGTATATGCCCGCGATGTGACAGCATAAATTTCATCAAAATTACTTAAAGGGAGGGGGTACTTTACTTAATAACTTTTTAGGTTTTTTTCGATTTTCTCAAAAACGGCTCTAACGATTTTGATTAAACTGAGTATTTCATCTATTTATATGCCCGAGATATGACTGTAAAAATTTCATCAAAATTAATTAACCGGAGGGGGGACTTTACTTAATAAATTTTGTATCATTTTCACGTGTTTTTTTTATATACTCAAAAACGGTTTTAACGATTTTGATCAAACTTGGTATTTGATGTATTTATATGCCAAAGATATGATAACCAACATTTCATCACAATTGATCAACCGGAGGGGGGACTTTACTTAATAAATTTTGTATCATTTTCACGTGTTTTTTTTATTTACTCAAAAACGGTTTTCACGATTTTGATCAAACTGGGTATTTGATGTATGTATATGCCAAAGATGTGATAGCCAACATTTCATCAAAATTGATCAACCAGAGGGGGGACTTTTTTCTAATTTTTAGATTATCTCAAAAACGGCTTTAACGATTTTCTTCATATTCGTCATGTTTAATGAAAATTGAGTGTTATTTAATATCAGGTAAGCGTTATCATTATTAAAATGTTGTGAGGGGTTTATAGAGCAAATGAAAACAAAAATAAGAAATGAATGTGGAAAATGTGTAACTTTGAGAAGTGGCATTAACAAAACGCATTAATTTCTTATCTAAGTAAGTTGGTAAGTGAAAGTTGTGTGTTGCACGCACGCACCAGATTTTTTTTTTAATGTTTATATCAGAAAACAAGAAACGAAACCAAATGACCTGTTTTTAATTACAGAATTCGATAGTCTGTTAAAATTGCTCATCTGAAACATTACCCGAATAATTTTTCTAGAAAAGTAATAAAAAATATTTAATGTTCAATAGGGTAAAGCGTACAGTTATTGACACCTTTAAGACTACATTTCTGTAGGGAAATTAAAAAAAAATACTTTTTATGAAGGGATCAAATTAAAACTATGGCTCCTCTTTATCTATCCTTATAAAGATTAAAGAGTTTTTTTGGGGTCAAAAGCTCAATAGTATTACCGTGTGGCAATATTTATTGTTAAAAGTGCGAGAACTAGTTATTGGCACCCTGTAGATTTAATTGTGAAATCTTCCCTATGGTTCGTTCGCTAAAAACTTACCTCAAAGATGACCGTCAAACATTACATTCATGTATATCTTGAAGTAAAATTAGGACTTGTTTACTTATTTCTGATAAGTCAAAGTTGGGGTGTCAATAACTGTATTGAGTGTCAATAACTGCATGGTTTACCCTATATGTAAATATATATATATTTTTTGGCTCTAAGACGTACCACAGCAAATCATATTTTACCTTAGGGTGATTCCATGTCAAATCAACACACTGATTCAGACTTGATGTCTCAGATTTTCATGATGTTTGGTATGCAGCAATATATCATAGACTTATGAAAAAATACCAAATTCCAGTTATGTAGCACAACTATTTTTGAAGTTATTAATTTTTGAATGTTTAAATTTTTATGAAAAAATTTCTGCTTTTGGCACCTTTGGATGCCTATAGGCTGACAACCAGTAGTGATATATACCTAGGAATGGTCTCATTTTAAAGCTCTCTAATGGGGTTTTAATATGGTATGCCACAACATAGGGGTTACAATTTCAAAAAATTGAAAATGTAAATTAAATTTTGAAATTTAAATTTCACAAAAAGTGGCAATTTTAAAAATTTCAAAAAATTATCAAAAATAGTTTGCAATGACATAGTCCAAATAAAAAAAAAATCTATCATGGGATCTCAATGGGATCAGATGATACAGTGCTTCAGAAATACACATGTTTTGGAAATAATGTACCAAATTAGTAAACATTTTTTTTAATTACCTATTTTGCTATGCAGTATGTAGGACACTATTAAATTAATGAAATACAATGATTACTTTATAGTATCACATTTGGAAACCGCTCTTTAAAAGAAAACTGAAGCTGATTGCCTAAGGCCTAAAAGTCGAGGGAAATACCCTTTCTTCACAAGGTATATTACACATTGATAGACTGTGTAGCATCTGAGTTATTCATTTGCTTGTAGGAAGTTCATTTGGCAGTTCCTATGATATTGTATCTTTAGAACACAAACCATTTCTTGACCACTTCAGACTAGCAGCCAAAGCAAGCCTACAAGGACCAAATTACGGATGCAAGGCAACTGCTTGAATGGTCACAATTCAGTGGTAACTATATCAGGTACCCAGAAATTTCATGCCTTCATACCTCTCAACTGTGGAACCAAAGTAAATGTGAAATTATTACTTTCACTTACCTATATATGAAATATATAGTAAGTGGAAGTATTGCGATCGTGAAAATTTTCGACTTCCGGTTTTCAACGGAAATACACGTTTTGGGGTCCACTGAGTCAAAATAACCAAGTCCCGCGAAATGGTCTGTGTGTATGTGTGTGTGTGTGTGTGTGTGTGTGTATGTGAACAGACTAGCTCAAAAACTATGCACCGTGCGATCCTGAAATTGGGTATTTAGGGTAGGTATATGCCCGCGATGTGACAGCATAAATTTCATCAAAATTACTTAAAGGGAGGGGGTACTTTATTTAATAACTTTTTACGTTTTTTTCGATTTTCTCAAAAACGGCTCTAACGATTTTGATTAAACTGAGTATTTGATCTATTTATATGCCCCAAATATGACTGTAAAAATTTCATCAAAATTGATTAACCGGAGGGGGGACTTTACTTAATACATTTTGTATTACTTTCACGTGTTTTTTTTTATTTACTCAAAAACGGTTTTAACGATTTTGATCAAACTTGGTATTTGATGTATTTATACGCCCGAGATATGACTGTAAAAATTTCATCAAAATTGATTAACCAGAGAGGGGACTTTACTTAATAAATTTTGTATCATTTTCACGTGTTTTTTTTATTTACTCAAAAACGGTTTTAACGATTTTGGTCAAACTTGGTATTTGATGTATTTATATGCCCGAGATATGACTGTAAAAATTTCACAAAAATTGATTTACGGGAGGGGGGACTTTACTTAATAAATTTTGTATCATTTTCACGTGTTTTTTTTATTTACTCAAAAACGGTTTTAACGATTTTGATCAAACTTAGTATTTGATGTACTTATATTCCCGAGATATGACTGTAAAAATTTCATCAAAATTGATCGACGGGAGGGGGGAGTTTACTTAATAAATTTTGTATCATTTTCACGGTTTTTTTTTATTTACTCAAAAACGGCTTTAACGATTAACAAAAATAAGATATGAATGTAGAAAAATGTGTGACTTTAAGAAATGATAATTAGCAAAACACGTCAATTTCTAATCTAAGTAAGTTGGTAAGTGAAAGTTGTGTGTTGCGCGCACGCACCAGATTTTTTTTTTCTGCAGTTGTTTCAAGTGTATTTCCAGTTGTAAAGGACATACAGCAGATATTGGTGGGTATGTAACATCGAACTATGGTGAAACTTAGTGGTTGAGTTGTGTTGTGGATAAAGATGAAGATTCCAGTAAAATGCAAGTTACATTCCACCAACCTTCAGGTCCGTCATCCTCATTTTTATATCCTACTCCACCTGATACACTGTGGATACCTTTTGCAGATATATGTAAAGTAAAACCCATCACAGAAACTAAGCGGACATACTGTTTACCAAACAGTGAGGTGAACAACAAATGTGTGGGTATCCTCCAACGATTGAAGTCTCGATGAACTGATTTGTTAACTTTACTCATAATATTAGGTTGTCATAAATGTCTATATGACGTTTTCAGTAATGAAATTTTTTAGAAATAATAGCCACTGTTTGTTTAATTGTAATTTGTTGCTTGTTTCATTCAATAAACTGTTTAAAATTTTCGGAAACGATACTACGAGAATTCTGGTAATTTTCACAAAACATTTATTTCTTAAGCCCTGTATCATCTGATCTCATTGAGATCCCATGATAGAATTTTTTTATTTGGACTAAGTCATTGCAAACTATTTTTGATGATTTTTTGAAATATTTAAAATTGCCACTTTTGGAGAAATTTAAATTTCCATTTTTTGAAATTGTGACCCCTATCTTGTGGTGGCCCTGGTGCCCCTATTAAAACCCCATTCAACAGCTTTAAAATTAGCCCTCCTAGGTATATGGGTGATTCTCATATGAATTGACCATTTAGTGTCCCTGAAATTAAAATTCGTTTTTCAAAAATTGTTTCATATCCAAGAAATATTTTTGGATATTTGTTTTATAGTCTTCTGTTATAATAAAACGATGGTAACATTTAAATGAACCTAGGCATCATAAAAAACAAAATATCTCAATGTGACGTTTGAAAATGTCACGAGTGTTACAGTCCCCAAGCTGGTTATGCTTAGTTCACCACACCCTGAAATGAACCCCTGATAATTGATATAATTTGAACAATGAGATATTTCATTGTAATACGGTGGTGTTTCAAGTTATGAATGATATCTTTAGTTACCTCTAATACTTCGAATGTAAAACAGGAAAATGAATCTGTCCCCAAGGTTAGTAGAAAAATTCATGGCGAGTGTTGTCGGCTGTTCTGGGCAACACTGTTCTTTGAAAATGTTGGGAATGGCCATGATATCCTTTGTTTATAATACCGGCTATCAGTCGATGTGCAAACTTGGTGAAGAAAGTATCCAATAGGCAGTTATTTGATATCCAATGCAAAATAATGTATATCACATAAATTAGTTGTCACGGGTGTTACGTTAATTGTATGTTTCAGCGTTCATTGAAAAATCCGAATGATACGGGCAAAAGATGTTGGTTAGGGACATTTATTCATCCTCTCATATATCTCCGACACTTGGTTTAGCTAAGGATAGAGATTTTTTGTGAAAATGTCACGAGTGTTACGTAACACTTGTGACGGAAAAACAATTGTGGGGAAGTTTTGTTATTGTTATGTTTACATGCCTAAATGATTCGTTTCTTTTGTATAGCCATTTTAACAAGCTATAGAAAGGAGCAATAGAGAAAAGAAAAAATAGACATGGGACCGTATGCAAAATATATTCTTAATAAAAAAGAGATGTTGGACAAGAGAAAGAAAATAAGTAAATCGGCAGCTTTTAAAAATATTCAGTCTACTCAGCTTGTGAAAATACCTCTCAGTCTTTGAATTTGACCTACATATAAAGCAGTGAACGAATTATTTATGGGTGAATCGTTGACACTGAACTGAGTAAAAACTGTGCAGCAAAATCATATATAAAATCATTCACAACGAGATGATCAATGAGCTGCAAATATCCGACGAAAAACCTAAGCCTTGACAGAACGACTTATTTCATAGGTCAGCTAGCGAGGAAGTACAGGCTACTAAGCTTGGCAAGTAAAGGAGTAGGAATAGACGCCAGCCTAGTTATTATTGTACAACAAAAGGAAAACAAGATACGATGCCTTACAAATGAGTTTTACCCCGTGATATGGAGTGACGAGAGTGAGCGAGAAAAGAAAAAAAAAACATTACAAAAAATACTAATACTGAACGAGCTGACAAACTTTGTTCACCTTTGTTTTCTTGAACATCTTATTGATGATATTCAGATCAAATTTTATTCATAAGTTGAATTTTTTTAAACCCAAAATTCAATTTATAAAAAAGTTGAATGGTTAAATTAAATGAGAATCGCCCATATATCACCACTGGTTGTCAGCTTATAGACATCCAAAAGTGCCAAAACCTGAAATTTTTTTCATAAAAATTTAAAAATTAATAACTGAAATTTGGTATTTTTTCATAAGTCTGTGATATATTGGTGTATTGCACAAATCATGAAAATCTGTGACATCAAGTCTGAAAATCTCCCAAAATTGTGTTGATTTGACATGGAATGACCCCTTAGTACTTTATAAATATTCCTTAGTTCAAAATATAAATTAAATATTCATAACAATTTTTAACATTTCAGCACAAGAGGAAAGTACTTTTTGAAAACGAATGGTACTATATTGAATGAATCAGAAAAAATGGAAACGTCAACATCATATAATTTATCGTTCGCTTTTTGAGAAAAAATTGTTTATGGATTCAGGTGCCTAAAGGAGAATTCCTTTTTGCGATTTGTTTCCAGGCAAATAAGCCGGGGTGGAATGCTAAGACTCTGAAAGTGTCTATTTATACTTTTTTTATGTGTTTAATAATTATAATTATTCGTGTTACATTGCCCGCTTGTATTTTAATGAAATATTAAAATAAATATACAGCCTTCTTTGAATGTTCTATTTTTATTTTATTTTTCATAATTCCTTTTATATTTCAACCTAGTGAGATCTTTTGCCGCAAGCTCAACGGAAAATTTATAATTAATCCAATTATTTTCCTTCGTGGTGACACTATTCTCATTATAGAATCATTCATATCACTATTTTACAAAAAATTGGAACAATATAGAACGAGTCTTCCAGTAGCATATATTAAAATTACCACAAGGTTATAAACATTTTTTCTGAAGCCTCACCTCACACGTGTCCGGAACTATACCAGGTGTGTAAATATGAAACCGGAATTCGCCAATGATAGGAGTTAGCAGTCAATATAATCTTCTAACTAATCCGTCAGTGGTGTTATCTGCTTTTGCCTACATGTAATAAAGAGATCCAACTGATACCAACATCAGTTTCATTCTATAACCATGTTTTTAGTGGCGTTGAACATGTCGAATTTTGTGCCAACAAATCAAGATTTGCGGACAGCATTTATTTTCCGTTTCCTTCTGAAAAAAATTGGAGCATTATCACTTAGGATGCTTGTTGAAGCTTACGGGGAGCATGCCCTAGGCAAATCTCAATGTTTCGATTGGTTCAAAAAATTAAAAGATGGATTTCGATAAAAGAAACAAGGAGCGTGGAAAACCACAAAAAAAAAACTTTGAAAACGCTGATTCGGAAGCGTTTGTTGGACAATTATTACATGTGACACCGTCTCCATTTGTTTGAAAGGCATCGAAAAGATCCAGAAGGTCGGAAAATGGGTACCTCACCAACTGAATGACAGGCAGCAGGAAGCTCGAAAAACCTCATGGCAAATGCTGCTCGCCAGGTACAGAAAAAAAGTCATTTCTTCATCAAATTGTGACTGGTGATGAAAAGTGAATTTACTTCGAGAATCCTAAGCGTAAAAAATCCTCGGTAACTCCTGGTGAACCATCGGCATCGCTTGGGGAGGAAGAAAATGCTCTGTGTCTGGTGTGATCAGATGGGTGTTACCTACTATGAGCTACTGAAACCTGGGGAAACTGTTAATACGGAACGCTACCTACAACAGATGATAAATTTGAATAAGATTTGCGCCAAAAAGTCCCAAGTATCAAGAAAGGACACACAAAGTGATCTTGCTCCATGACAATGCCCCATCACATTCGGCTAAACGGACCAAGGAAACGATTCAAGTATTTGGTTGGTAAATTCTTCCGCATGCGGCTTATTCGCCAGATTTGGCCCCATCCGATTACCACCTATTTGCATCGATGGGACACGCACTAGCTGAACAGCGCTTCACTTCTTATGAAAATGTACGAAATTGGTTAAGTGATTGGTTTGACTCAGAAGAGGAAGCATTATTTTGTGAAATTGCCTGAATGATGGGAATAAAAAAGTATGTATCATTTTTACACAATCAACTCTTATTTGCTATTTGAAAAATTCCGGTTTCATATTTACACACCTGGCAATTGTACGTACAGGTACTGCGAGTAACGAAACATTAAACGGTGCTTAATTAGAATGATTAAACCTAAACTTATCGTTAATAAGTTTCAATGAGTTTGCTCTGAAATCATAAAGCTTAGGTGAACACATTCAAGAAAGTTGCCAAAGTGTAATTGAATCTGACCAATTTCGTAGTCTAATGTAACAGCTGGGGTATGTGATGTGATTATAACTTCGCGAACAAACTAATCTAACCCGTTTTGCTTTACTAGATCAACAAATGTTAGCCAAACTATAATTATGTCCATAGAAGGGTGTGAAACAATGGCATCATTGTTCTACAACAATAACAGCAGATGTAGAACATAATGCGCATTGTAATGTAAAACCGTGCACATTGATTAGGTCTTCCGAGTTTAATAGCATTAAAAAAAAATAAAAAAAAGTGATTGGTATGAATAATCTGTTGCGATGCTCGCAACACACAACTTTCACTAACAAACTTACTTAGATTATAAATTGACGTTTTTTGTTGAATAACATTTCACAAAGTCACACATTTTCCCACATTCTTTTATTTATTTTTGTGTTTATTTGCTCTCGAAACTACGATAAAAAAATTTTTATTGTTAAAAAAAGATCTGACTTGCGAAAATTCGGCAATGCAAGCATAATACTCCATCGCGTCTGATTATCATTATTGGAAGAGCAACTTAAGCTGTATGAATAAAACTGGTTTGCTCCAATGTGTTGTGCAGCAAAAGTCTTTTCTTTAAACATTTTGTTGCAAAACTTTCTCATTTCATACTTTGGTACTTTTTCTTTGTCACCTCTAAATCAATAATTTTTACTTTCACTTTCCTATATATAAAATATATAGTAAGTGGAAGTATTGCGATCGTGAAAAATTTCGACTTCCGGTTTTCAACGGAAATACCCGTTTTGGGGTCCCCTGAGTCCAAATAATCAAGTCCCGCGAAATGGTCTGTGTGCGCGCGCGCGTGTGTTTGTGTGTGTGTGTGTGTGTGCGTGCGTGTGTGTGTGTGTGTGTGTGTGTGTGTGTGTGTGTGTGTGTGTGTGTGTGTGTGTGTGTGTGTGTGTGTGTGTGTGTGTGTGTGTGTGTGTGTGTGTGTGTGTGTGTGTGTGTGTGTGTGTGTGTGTGTGTGTGTGTGTGTGTGTGTGTGTGTGTGTGTGTGTGTGTGTGTGTGTGTGTGTGTGTGTGTGTGTGTGTGTGTGTGTGTGAACAGACCAGCTCAAAAACTATAAACCGAGAAAACCTGAAATTGGGTATTTAGGGTAGGTATATGCCCGCGATGTGACAGCAAAAATTTCATTAAAATTGCTCAAAGGTAGGGGGTACTTTATTTAATAACTTTTTAATTTTTTTTCGATTTTCTCAAAAACGGCTATAACGATTTTGATTAAACTGAGTATTTGATCTATTTATATGTCCATGATATAACTGTAAACATTTCATCAAAATTGATCAATTGGAGGCGTGACTTTATTTAATAAATTTTGTATAAATTTCACGTGTTTCTTTCATTTACTCAAAAACGGTTTAAACGATTTTGAATCAAACTGGGTATTTGATGTATGTACGTATATGCCAAAGATGTGATAGCCAACATTTCATCAAAATTGATCAACCGGAGGGGGGACTTAAGTTAATAAATTTTGTATCATTTTCAGGTGTTTTTTTTTATTTACTCAAAAAAGGCTGTAACGATTTTGATCAAACTGGGCATTTGATGTATGTATATGCCAAATATGTGATAGCATGAATTTCATCAAAATTGGTCAAACGGCGGGGGCACTTTATTTCATAACTTTTTTCCAATTTTTACCTTTTATTCGTTGATCTCAAAAACGGCTTTAACGATTTTTATCAAATTCGTTGTGTTTAATGAAAATGAGGTGTTCTTTAATACCAGGTAAGCTTTAGCATTATTAACATGTTCTGAGGGGGCTTATATGGGGTAGGGGCCCTTTTTGTTTGTTTGTTTTTTTGTTTCCTATAAAGTACCTTTACCTACTGTCTCTCGTTACGCCTAAAAATAAGGAATGGCTAATTATGAGATATGATAAAAATAAAGAAAACATGAAGAGGAGAAAAAAAGAAAAATATTCAGTCAACTCATAAAACTCGTTGAGCCCACGCATACGGAGTACGCATTTAATGACAGGCCATTGTTCATAATTAAAGCCGTTCTGTTCATTTGAGAAGTGGCAATTAACAAAAAGCATTAATTTCTAATGTAAATAAGTTCGTAAGTGAAAGTTGTGTGTTGCGCGCACGCACCAGATTTTTTTCATTCCAAGCTCACTTCCATACCTTCGAAGGCAACTGTACTGTAGCTTGTACTGTAGCCTGTACCTTGCGAAGGCAAAAAAACAAAACAACATTTTTATCTGGCCACTCTACAAGATGTGGTAGATTTTTTTGAGTTTCTTGAAAAACGTGTTCATGTGGAACGAAAGAGATTTGCATTGTTATATGTTTCTTGTTGGTACAATCACAACTGTTACTAAATATGGGACGTTCTTTTACAAACCGAACACCTTTCTGACCGACACATTTTAGATTTAACTGAAACTTTTTTTACGGGTTCTATATCGAAAAAAAGAGATATGTGTAAGAGGATTTTTTTTTATTTTCGATATTTTGAAAAAATAAACAAGATCGAAAATTCGTGAATTTGATGATTTATCAGTAATAGCCTATTTATCAAAAATTCATAACTCCGGTTCTGTTTAAGCTAAAAAATCTAATTTTTTTTTATTTTGAAGGTAAAAAGACAAGCTTTAAGCAAAAAATACTTTCAAAAGAGATTGTCGAAAAATTCAAATTGTTATTAACAATTTCAATGTTTAAATCGGTTTTTAACAGTGGCCCCACCCATGAATCAACTTTTTACTATTTTCATCGTATTAATACAATGATATTTTAAAGTTTCTTTTATTGTAAAAGCTTTTTGGATACGTTCGGACAATTGTTTTTTTTCTCATTTGTATTCTTATGCTAAATCAATTAATTTTTTACCGGAGTTATGAATTTTTGAAAAATAGGCTATTACCGATAAATCATCAAATTGTCCGAACGTTTCCAAAATGCTTTAATAAAAAAAGAAACTATAAAATATCATTGTATTAATCCGATTTCTTTACAGCAATTGGAAGCAAAACGTTTTTCATCTTGCGAAAAAAAGGATATTGTAAAAAATTTTAAACATAAAATGTAAACATTGTCTTATTTTTAAATATTGTATGTAAACATTCCAAATATTGTTCTTATTAACTAATGCATTATCGAAATCTTAATAAAAAAATTTCATTTTCAACAATGTTTTTTATTTATTTTTATTTATGTATTTTTTCCCATCTTCTTGGCTACTAAAATATGTTTTTTAATTAAAACAATGAAACAATTATTTGTATTTAACAGATAAACGGTGTACAACAAGAATATGAGCCGTAAAATGTGACCCACTTGTCGATGTGACGTACCGCGCTAAATTAATTAATTTTTTTCTTACAGTAAAAATAACTTCTCTATCGTTTTTAAAAGCGTTTTCGGTAGAAAATTTGACGCAGAATACGATAAAAATAGTAAAAAGTTGATTCATGGGTGGCGCCAATGTTAAAAACCGATAGATTTTTTAGCTTGAACAGAACCGGAGTTATGAATTTTTGAAAAATAGGCTATTACTGATAAATCATCAAATTCACGAATTTTCAATCTTGTTTATTTTTCAAAATATCGAAAATAAAAAAAAATCCTCTTACACGTATCTCTTTTTTTTCGATATAGAACCCGTAAAAAAAGTTTCAGTTAAATCTAAAATGTGTCGGTCAATTTTTGTCCAAATCTGTTCGGTTTGTAAAAGAATGTCCCATATACCACTGCTGTTGGTGAAATGAAATTTGTGCCTATTGTAAAAAAGACCCATTACTCGATTTTTTTTCATATTTTATGTTTAGACATTTCTTATTTTTAGGTAGATTTTTAGGTAATTTCTACAATAAATATGTACAAGATCTACTATTTTATTTTCTCCGCGGGGGGAGATGGAATCCATATTTGAAGTATGCATTCAAGTTGCAACGGAAGGGATGAAGGGAATGTGGAATGCAGGGAGGTATACAAGGGAAGATGCCGAGGACTACAAAATAAGAGGAGGGATTCCCTCGGATATAATATTATAATGTCCTATATCGGGTGCCCTTCCACTTCGCGCCCCCCCCCTTGATATTGTGCCAATATTCTATAGACCCCGAGATATGATGTTCATCCCCTGGCCCTATCCAACTGTCACCGGGACATCCCCTCTACCCAAGAGAAAATGAAAATCTGAGGAACAACTTCTAGGCCAAACTATTTATCTTCAGCTCGCTGACCCGAAAGAGGTTGTAATATCTATGTAACAAAACAAATAAAATAAAAACATTAATCTTAAAAAAAAAACCGTTGAGGGAACGAAATTTCGAAATTCGTATTGGAGTAAAAGAGGTTTAGAAAAAGAATTTCTAATAAACTGTCTAAAAATGATTTGATTTCGTGCGTCTTTCTTACTTATGACGTCTGATTTCACGAAGGTTATTTTACATTTGAAGTGGTGAGATGCAAAACTCGTTCGTTCCACAACAGCATAGAAGATACTAGGTTGTTACAAAAGTCCTTGTTCACAAAATTAATTTTATTCAAATGTGAGTACAAAATTTACAAATCAAATTTATTCTTCAAAATACAGGCCATCATTTTCAACTACTTTAACCCATCTTTCAGCCAAAAGTTTGATGTTGATACCACTCTGCAGTTTTCGAGGCAAAGAACTCCTCGCATCCAGATTTGACATCATCGAAGTTTTCGAAGCGCCGACCTTTCAAAAAATGCGCCATCGACTTGAAAAGTCCATAGTCAGACGGTGCGACGTCTGGGCTGTAAGGACGGTGGGGCAAGACGCTAATCCCGTTCATTTCTTAAAATTTTTCTTTAACTAATCGTGAGCGATGAGCAGGGGCGTTGTCTTGCTGAAATAACGCTTGATTCCTATTAATCAAAGCGGGGTATTTCACTTTTAAAACTTCAAATACCCTATCGAGCTGTTCACAGTATAGCTCAGCGTTGATAGCCCTGCCCTCTGGAACCAGCTCGAAGTGCAAAATGCCTTCATAATTCCACCAAACACAAAGCATACTCTTTAAGGCTTATATTCCCAGAATTAAACCGCCTGAACCAAAATGCGGCCGTGTTTCGATGCACCACACTTTCCCCTTCCACTGCACACATTTCCTCGGCTGAGGCCTTTGCACTAAAACCTTTTTTCCAATAATGCCTAAGAAGGCCGCGGATGACAACTTTTTCTTCCGACATTTCTAGTGAAATTTAATAAACTGAATGAAAGGCAGGCACAGTTGGCTTACTTAGATAATTAGAGGATTAGTTAATGTAAACATTGGCATAAGAATTGTATTCGTCAGAGATTAAATAAGGATTAAATTAGAGACCTCAATGTAAACAACTTGATATGCACAAGGACTTTTGTAACAACCTAGTAATAGAAGAAAAAATCATGTTTATACATTTTATCGTATTCTATGAATCAATAAGGTAGCAATCCCATTCCTTTTTTCCATTTTTGTACGTGACATTTGTGGAATTCGATTTAAATTCTATGGAAGGGGACTTGTTTATTATTCACTCCATACCAGTTAGTTCGCGAACAGTGAAGTGAACATTTTTTATTGTGTCTACTTCCTCATGTCCAGCCGTAAAATAGAGGATAGGTCGGTATCACAGAAGAGAGAATTTTAGCTCATTTCGATAAATTGCCGAAAAATACAGCATTAAAATTAGTAATTCCCGTTAAGACACTTTACCACCTGCTGTATAAAAACATATCTTAATTGTTTGTCTGTTTAACGTCACTTTATTCCATTAAGGCTAATCGGAATATGCTACAGTGGGAGTCCTAAATTTTGCCTATCCAGGTATAATTAGGATAGGAATCTTTAACGCGTGTCTGATATCGTACAGGCTCGAGACGTCCATCTTACGTCCTACCCGAGGCACGGCACAAACAAGGGCGCGAACCGGCGACCTTAAATTTTGTAAGTTTCTATGCTAACCACTGTACCGCAGGTGACGACATAAATTTTTTTATTTCTCCCTTCGTGATAAAAGTACAAATCGAAATGGTAGGATATCGTTTGAAATTTATTTTAAAATAAATAGGTAGGGCCTATTTAATACGCCATTTAATACGTAAATAGGCCATTAATACGGTAGGGTTGGGTACTCGTATCTTTATAAATATAAAATATGTAATAGATAAAGCGTCATCTGTGGTTTAGTACTGGTTTAGAGTCCTAAATTTTGCCTATCCAAGTATAATTAGGATAGAAACCTTTAACGAGTACCTGACATCGTACAGGCTCGGGACCTGCATTTTACGTCCTCTCCGAGGGACGGCACGGTTAAGGGTTTTTTACTCCCTTTAAAAAATCCTAGGGCCATCGCTGGGGTCGAAATTGCGACCTTTATCATTATACACTGCTATGCCAGCCTCTACACTACGCTATGCTAGACTACATTTTATTGCTGCTAGGACTGTTTCTCAAAGATAGTTGGTAGAAATATAGTTTAGGGATGGCTACTCCATCGCTGTTTTCCTCAAACATTACATCTATATTTTTCAAAATGCATTTTGTCTCTAATAAAACGGTTTTTGTTTCTTCTTATTTTTTCCGGCATTTAATAATATTCGTGTTTACTAAATGAAAAAATTTCTTTGCCTTCGAATGGTGCAGCTACCCTGTGTAAGTGAGCTTGGAATAAAATAATTTACTGATTTAAAGGTAACAAAAAAAAAAAGTAATAAAATATGAAATGAGAAAGTTTTGCAAAAAAATGTTTAAAGGAAAGACTTTTGCTGTACAGCACATTGGTACGAACGAGTTTTAATTCACACAGCGTAAGTTGATGTTCTTAATTAGTAATATTTATTTAGGGTCACATCCATTTTATAAATGAATTCGGTACCATTTTACAAAATAATATCACCCACTTACAAAACATTTACTAAACATTTTGTTTTCCTAAGGCCATCGTCTTCTTCAACAATAGCGACTTCACCTTCCTGTTGTTCGTTGTTTCCCTCGTTTTGTGGCAGATATATTGTAACACCCGTGTAATACTCTACACTACTACTACATTCCAATCGTCATCAAAATGCTTTTTCAGCGCCTTTCAGCTTGTTGGAGCTATCAAAATAATATAGCTAGGTAAGAAGAGTCGAGTATAAACTGAAATAAAACACGCGAATTTAAGGAGCTTTCGATCTTTTGTTCAGAAAGAGTAACAGAAACTGCAGAAGTGAACGAATGGGATGGGTGCAAAGTGAGAAGTGATTGTTGGAACCAAAGAGTTTTGCATCAAAACGAGTAACGAACCAGTTTTGAAACACAATGGGCTATGGAAGAGGTTGGCAAGAAGAAGCTTATAACTCAAAAAACTGTTTGTTTTTTTTTTGATAATCACATGTGATGTTTTAACTGTATTCTCAATTTTACTATGTACCTACCAACAGCGACTACGAAAAATAGTATTTTATCAAATATAGTTTACTTTTGGAGCATTTAGTGAACAGAATTGGGTCTTTTTTACTTTACCCACACCAGTTATTTTTTTAATTAATAATTTACGTTATTAATACGTTATTTAATAACATATGTTTATTTTAAATGTATTTAGCAAGCCTGATATGTAAACAAATCGATGGTAAAGAAGAAATCCAGTCGCAACAAACAATGAGAAAAGCGTGGGTCAAGAAAGGTTCGTTAGACAAGAAGAGAGAGCCAGGAGCGGACATATATATATATATATATATATATATATATATATATATATATATATATATATATATATATATATATGTCGGGAAAGAGACAGAGAAAGAGAGATTAAGAGTATTGAGATTTATTACGTAGAAACTGAGAAAAAAACAGTTGACAGGTGACAGCCATCTAAAAAGCCATTCTCTTTCGAACGACCTAAACATTCCTAAACCTAAAAGTTCCAACCATGACGACAATGAATACCCTCCTAGTGGTGTCTCAAAAACTATTTCTGGATCCCAACTCTCAAACTCCTCATTTGCCCTTTGTATTTTAATTTATTTGGAGAAAATAAGAAAAAATATAGGTCCAATTCCGAAACCTACCCCTAATTGATAATCCCATTTTCCTTCATCATTTTATTCCAAAAAATTAGTTAGGTATAACAACCCTTATTTCGTATATCTTACGTATTAGACCTAATGAATAAAAAATTCCAACTTTTCAGGTAACATAGTCGAAGGATACATTTTTACTTTTTTCATTCAAATAAACTAGCCATCTTTCGTATCTGCCTTTGGATTTTTATTCAATTTTCACAGACGAGTATTTTACTATTGAATATTCCTGTTTTAAACCGATACGATTTATGGCTTATACATAACGTCGCACAGTGGGAAAATTTTGTCAAATCTATAACTCCTGAACGAATGACGATAATCGAATAATTCTTTCTTCATTAATGAGATTGGGATTCCCTTTTTCAGTGAGAATCAAAAAAATTAAAATAACATCCCTCAAAGTATTTCAAATTAATTTTTATATGAATCATTTCTCCACATAAATTTTAATAAATAAGCTTATAAGGTGCAGGGTTATACATGGAGAAGGAAATGAGTCAGTATTATTATCTATTGAGATTTCTGCTTATATACATATCTTTTTCACGCATTTGCTCCTTTTGAAAATTTTAAAATAATTATTGTCTAAATAAGAAAAATTCCAAACAATATAAAAAGTAAAGCTGACTAGAAAAAAAATAATAATATCAGAGAGATGAGCATAGATTTTGCTTAAAATAAATTCAATTTTTTCCCTATTAAGCCTTACTTTCTATAATAATGCACCAAAGATATTTTGTAAATAAGAAGAATGGCTGTAAAATTATTGGATAAAAGTGCGTTTTAATTTCATCGACGTTAACTATGTAATTTATAAAAAAAAAGTATTTAAATTGATATAACTTCTATTATTGGCAATAGTTGGTTCTGATTTTTTACACAGTGGTAGAGGGTGAATGGTGCTAAAATACCATAATAGAATTAGATCGATCAAATTCGATCGATCGGCGATATATCGATTTTAAGATTTAAATCTCTATATTTGAACCTTTATTATATAATCGGCCCCCAATTGGACTAAATCATAAAATATACTTCTCGTTGAATTATATGAAAATATTTTATTCCCTTAAAATTCCTAAAAAAATAGGGTATTTTTAATTTAATTGTTTGGAATTTTTCTTATTTAGACAATAATTATTTTAAAATTTTCAAAAGTAGCAAATGCCTGAAAAAGATATGTATATAAGCAGAAAGCTCATTAGATAATAATACTGACTCATTTCATTCTCCATGTATAACCCTGCACCTTATAAGCTTATTTATTTAAATTTAAGTGAAGAAATGTTTTATATAAAAATAATTTGAAATACTTTGAGGGATGTTATTTTTATTTTTTTGATTTTCACTGATGAAGGGAATCCCAAGCTCATTAATGAAAAAAGAATTATTCGATTATCGTCATTCGGTCAGGAGTTATAGATTTTTGGCCGCTAAATGACAAAATTTTCCCACTGTGCGTCGCTAAGAAATCAGACCAGCATATGGGCAAAAGGCTCCTTCCCGTCTATTTTTATGTCTAACCGGCATATCGTATATTTGGATAAAAATCCTTCAGATGGCATTAGCCAAAGTGGAAATAGCCATTTTTTTTATCAGAAGACAGATCTATTGCTCTTTAAGCCTACTTACCTACTACTTTATTAAGCAGTATTCGTCTAAATTTTGTTCATGCATAAGGTGGCACTGAGGTGAACCAAACGGACTTTAAATGCAAAATATAACATGCGAAAACTTTAAAGTACTCAGGTGAAATATATAAATTTTGCATATATGCCGGTTTGATTTCACAGCGACGATATGGGAAAAATTATATTGTTTTTCCAGCAGAATTTATACATTTTTTTTTTTTTTTTTTTTCGGGACTTTAAGGCTTCAATTGAAGCCCTATACTGCCCATACTAACACCCATGGCACTGGGTGATACTTCTCCTACGAAAGAAAAGCACCACCCAGGGAGGGACTCGAACCCGCATGGGAATACGGCACTTTACCGCACAGCCACACCGGGCCCCTTATACATTATTTAGGTTTTCGTATCATAGTAAAATCTGGGAATTGCAATTTTTTGTCCTTCTTAGAACCTTAGATATAATAGTAGCCAATAACATGACTGTTTGTTTACAAGGTAGAAGAACGCCTGAAAAATATTACATACTAGCTAGGTTGCCCGGCTTCGCTCCGGTAGTTCAGTGATAGTTTTAATAACAGTAAACTTTAAAATTAAAGGAAATATAAAACAAAATTAGCATCTTCTTGAAACTTCTAGTTAATAGTAAGATCGAGATCGGCACAGTCTCCCCAAATAAGGAACCCTATATACTTTATGGGGGGTTGAAAATGGTAAATGAAAAATTGGCAGCAAATTTGTCGAGATTTGCATCGCAAATCTATCTACATCCTTCTTATGCTAAAATTACTTTTTTAAGGAATCCAGTTGATTTTATAATTCATTGATTTTCAGTTGATTTTTTATTTCATTGATTTTTTAATTCATTGATTGATTGATTTTCAGAGATATGAAATAATTCTTTTATTTTAAAACGCAAAGGAGAAACTAATTATATTAGCTTAATTTTGAGAAATTTAAAAATAACAGCTGAAGAAATGTATAACCATTACGAACTGATGAATGGACAATAAACTTGAGTGAAACGCACCCTAGCGCTTCCTGGTAGTCTGGAACTCGAACTAAATTTTTCATTCACTAACCCTTAAAGGTAGGCTAATTACATACATTGTGCGAGAGGCCTAAAATTCCGTTCCTTTTCTCCTCAATTTTACAGGCTAAAGATAAAAACTGAAACCTTCTTCATCGTTAGGGGCTTTAGAGCAATACGATGACATAACATTCTAGGTCGTACGTTGAGTCGCTTTTGAGCCTTTTGGGCACGCACATTGTACACTTTGCTTTATAATATATATTGATTATTAAAAAAAATTGTTTAACTATTAGATGTTTGTAGGTAAAATTGACGGCCCTTTGCTACCCTTGTACATCCCTTTAATCGGACGATGCTACAGTAGGAGTCCTAAATTTTGCCAATTCAGGAATAATTAGAATAGGAATGTTCAACAAGTACTTGACATGGCGCAGTCTTCGGACCTCCATTTTAGGTCCTATCCGATGGTCGGCATAGCCAAGGATTTTTTAATTTTTTTAAAAAAATCTAGGGTCACTTCGGGATGCGAACCCGTGACCTTTACATGCCTCATTTCATGATTCACTATTCATTACCTAGCGTTCACTATAATCATTAGTTTTAATTAACGTCACTTTGTGCCACTGAGGCTAATTGGATGATTCTACAGTGGGAGTCCTAAATGTTGTCTATCCAACTATAATTAGTATAGGGATCTTTAACGAGTACCTGACATTGCACAGGCTCAGGACCTCCATTTTACGTCCTACCCGACGGCCATAGCCAAGGATTCTTTACCCCCTATAAAAAAATCCCAGGGCCACCTCGGGATTACCCGCAATCTTTAGTATTTTAGGCTGTTATGCTAGCTAATAAACCACAGATAACGCTTTATCTATTACATATTTTATATTTATAAAGATAAGGAGTACCCAACCCTACCGTATTAATGGCAGACCGACCTATTTATTTTAAAATAAATTTCAAACGATATCCTACCATTTCGATTTGTACTTTTATCACGAAGGGAGAAATAAAAAATTTAATGTCTTCACCTGCGGTACAGTGGTTAGCATAGAAACTTACCTAACTTAGAAAAATTAAAGGTCGCCGGTTCGCGCCCTTGTTTATGCCGTTCCTCGGGTAGGACGTAAGATGGACTTCTCGAGCCTGTACGATATCAGACACGCGTTAAAGATTCCTATCCTAATTATACCTGGATAGGCAAAATTTAGGACTCCCACTGTAGCATCATCCGATTAGCCTTAGTGGCATAAAGTGACGTCAAACAAACAAAAACTTAAATGAAATAATAAACTATAGCCGTAAGACCTTTTCTAAAATAATAGGAAGAATGATCAAGGTGTTACGTATTCCATACTACATTAATATTACAGCGTACATATAACCTTATATAACTTATTATATACATATAACCTTATGTAACTTAATTTATACATATAAACTTATGTAACACATTATGTAACGAGAAACCAAACAGATGTTTATTTCTGTTACATTGTACGTTCTAGTTTAAGAACTGCTTGGAACGGTAAAGTCATGTGTTAGTTCGGGTTCACATGAATTAATTTAATTGTTCGAGCTCTTTCCGGGTGGGTGCATAGTGGATAATATATATATATATATATATATATATATATATATATATATATATATATATATATATATATATATATATATATTGGATAAGAAGCTTTCGACTTAGTGACACGTTGTACGACGCAGCATACTTTTGAGTCACTGTTCTGTCACTTCTAGTTTATTTTTTTGTAAAATTGTTACAATTTGGAGTTGTAATATTTGTTTAATAATTTTAAGCAATGAGATTATTTAAACACATATTGATGTTTAAAGATTAAATTCGTGCTTAATCCCCAAGATTTACCATATCGCTCACTCTTTCAACAACATCAAAGATCTAATAATATCGTTAAATGTTTACATATACATATATATATATATATATATATATATATATATATATATATATATATATATATATATATATATATAAATCTCGTGTCCCGATGTTTGTCGGAGGTAAAATCAGAAACTATTCAACCGATTTTGAAGAAAGTTCGCTCATTGTGTGTAGTTTTGTCCAACTTAAAAGATATATTTTTTCTCAATTTTTCCTTTTTTGCAAATTAAATGCTTATTATACTACAAATGAGTGTGATTATTTTTAGTTCTACAAATTTCAAACAGATGGTGGTGTACGTTTATTTATAAATCATGTGCAGCCGTTTCACGTGTAGGGAAAACATCGAATAAATTTGTTCGTTAGAATATTGTTCGTTTGTTCTTAATAGATGATTCTTTTTAATAAGTATTTAAGTTCTAGTATTTTTTTCTGGTTTTATTTCTATTATTATATAGTTAAGGAGAAGCTAAAGGTAGCTAATCACCTACCTTAGCACCAAGAAAGGAAAACAGATCAAATTTATAGGAACACCTTAGCAACTAAGGCTTCCTTAAGATAGGAAAGAGTAAAGGAACGTTTATAAAATGAAAATTGTGTTAAAGTTAGCTAAATTAGTGCATTTAAAGGAAGCCTTTAGTAAGGCTTTCCTTAGCAACTTCATAAATATGGCCTTATATTTATATAGTCCATCGCTCCTTATATTTAGTCGTAAGGAAAACTGTCTCGAACTTTCTGGGCCAGCGTAGTTGGTACTCGAGCATAGTAGTGACAAACATGTACTATGGCAGTTAGTGCGTTACATGTGTTGTTTTTTTGTTTCGCGTTACATTATTATTAATTTACTATTTATTATATTATTATTAATTGAGATAAGAGAGGTGAATAGTTGTTCCGGCAGCCGGAGATCTACAAAGCTATAACTAAAAAAAACATTTCAAACAAAGGACTCGAATACTGTAAACTCAAAACTACTTCTTCCGCCCATTACCGTACTATTATTAGGACCTAGAGTTTAGACTGTTCTAGCAATCTAGCCGTTCTTTATAAACAACCAGTGGCGGTCTCAGAAAAAAATTCTAGGGTGAGGGTTGGTCTATATAACAAAAAAATCTGGTGCGTGCACGCAACACATAACTTTCACTTACCAACTTACTTAGATTAGATATTAATGCGTTTTGTTTATTGCCACTTCTCAAATGAACAGAACGGCTTTAATTATGAACAATGGTCTGTCATTAAAGGCGTACTACGCATGCATGGGCTCAACGATTTTTATGAGTTGACTGAATATTTTTCTTTTTTTCTCCTCTTTATATTTTCTTAATTTTTGTAATATCTCATATTTAGCCATTTCTTATTTTTTTGGCGTAATGAGAGACAGTTAATCTTTCCATATAAACAAAAACAAAGGTACTTTATAGGAAACAAACAAACAAAAAAGACCCCTTCCCCATTTAAGCCACCTCAGAACATTTTAATAACGATAGAGCTTACCTGATATTGAAGAACACCTTATTTTCATTAAACATGGCGAATTTGATCAAAATTATTAAAGCCGTTTTTGAGATAGTCGAAAGAAAGGTATAAATTGGAAAACAAGTTATGAAATAAAGTGCCCCCTCCGGTTGATCAATTTTGATGAAATGTTGGCTATCACATCTTTGGCATATACATACATCAAATACCGAGTTCGATCAAAATCGTTAAAACCGTTTTTGAGTAATTAAAAAAAACACGTGAAAATGATACAAAATTTATTAAGTAAAGTCCCCCCTCCGGTTAATCAATTTTGATGAAATTTTTACAGTCATATCTCGGGCATATAAATACATCAAATACCAAGTTTGATCAAAATCGTTAAAACCGTTTTTGAGTAAATAAAAAAAAACACGTGAAAATGATACAAAATTTATTAAGTAAAGTCCCCCCTCCGGTTAATCAATTTTGATGAAATTTTTACAGACATATCTCGGGCATATAAATAGATCAAATACTCGGTTTAATCAACATCGTTAGAGCCGTTTTTGAGAAAATCGAAAAAAACGTAAAAAGTTATTAAATAAAGTACCCCCCTCCCTTTGAGCAATTTTGATGAAATTTTAACAGTCACATCGCGGGCATATACCTACACTAAATACCCAATTTCAGGTTCCCACGGTTTATAGTTTTTGAGCTAGTCTGTTCACACACACACACACACACATACCATTTCGCGGGACTTGGTTATTTCGACTCAGGGGGTCCCAAAACGTGTATTTCCGTTGAAAACCGGAAGTCGAAATTTTTCACGATCGCAATACTTCCACTTACTATATATTTCATATATAGGTAAGTGAAAGTAAAAAACCAGACTTATTGATTGACACAAAGAATGAGAGACTTCAATCAAAGTCTTATCTTTATATATATAAAAATCTCGGGTCCTGATGTTTGTCGGAAGTAAAATCAGAAGCTACACAACCGAATTCGATGAAATTTGACTCAGTTTGTATAGTTTTGTCCACCTTACAAGATAGTATACTTTTTATCTCGATTAGTGGTCTCAGTATTTCTTTTATTGCAAATTAAATGTTTATTATTCTACAACTGAGTGTGGTCATTTGTAAGTTCTGTAAATTTCCAACAGATCGCGGTGTAAGTTCGCTTATTGACACAATACATTTTCTTTCGTAATATCAGAAGTGACGAAGAAAAATAAATTTATCTAAGGTAGGGGAGAGCGGGGTTGGTTGTCAACAGTTTTCACTTTTTTGATAGTTGAGTCGTTCCTGTTGATATAATCCCAATAGGACTAATACCACTATAAACTCCAAGTATTAGAGTATTTTTTACACCACATAATATTTAATACTAAGATCATAGAAAATCGAAGAATTCGTCAATCCAGAGTAGGCCAATTAACCCCCAAAGTGGGGCAGGTTGGCCTAGAAGTTGGCGTTGTTTAGCCATCTCATTCAAGTACTGCCTGACATTATTATTGTTATTAAAAGCTGCATTATAGTGGCATAATAATTTTGAATCGGTTTTTAACAGCTTTTAAGGGAAAATAGAATGACAATTGAAGAAGATAGAAATTTAGACAGTCGTCACTTTCTGAATAAGAAAAATTGCTCTCATCCTCCTTGCTGGAACTAAGGACAATTGGTAGTTTCACCTTTCTTTATGTTTACCTTGCTTTTGTGAATTGCTATTGCGCCAACAAAACCCAGTTGAAGAGAGCCAACTAACCCCACAGGAGGGATCATATGAAAGATGGCTGCCAGAACAGGGGAGAACAATCAAACAAGAAATTGGTTAATCGAAAGGTTAGGTTTTTCAAAGGAGTTTGGGGCTATGTGAACAGAATCGGAGTCAAATGTTTTACCATGCCTTTAAACCAAATTTACTGAAAATATAAAAATTTACTTACATGTTGTAAAATCAATCAATGAAGCACTCTTCTCTACACTGTTAGCACCGGGTTGAAAACTCAGGACAAGACTCCCGAGGTCGAGCGGGTGACATGATACAATGGTGGGGTTTTCACAACAGGTGAGTCAGAAACTATAAGCCGATGGCCAACCTACCCCCTACGCCAACCAACCCCGCTCTCCCCTATTCAAAACTAAATGTTAATAGTTCTATTGAAATATTACTTCTTTTACAAAATTTTGGGCTCAATTTATCCCCTGATATCCACCCCCCTCTTTGGATAGTCCATGTAAACAACTATAAAACTATTACAAAAGGATTAACGATATTATTATATGTATATCATATATATTATTATATATATGAGTTATAAATTTTATAACTCATTTCCTTTTCATATTGTATACTATCTTTGGCGTTTGAAAGTAGACGCCACTTAGCTGATTAAAACGAATCTTCATATAAATATCTCTGTTTAGTAAACATAAACGTTAAGGGGATAAAACGAAATAACGGTCACATAAAACTTTTGTTTGTTTAAATAAGACGAAATTCTCTCTCTTTGAGTAGTAAAAGTTTTATAGCGAGTTCATTCATAGCATTTTAAAAGATTTGAAGGAGAATGTTGGTTGTTTCATCGGCAGATTATTTCGTCTCTCAATTACGAGCCAATGAATGGCTGGTTTATTCACTTGGCAAGAACAAAACAAAAACTAACTTTTTGGAATATTAATGCTACAAAATTTGCTGTTTTGTTTCTTTTTACTGGTTATATTTACAAAAAAAAATCGCAATGTTTACTTGATAGTCATTTTCTTCTATTTGAGACTCTATGACTTAAGATAATCATGCTATAAAGAACAATTTTCTCTAACAAAACTAAATAACACTTGTAATAGGGCATCAACAGATAATTTTTCTTATTTTTTATTTTCCTTATTTATTCTTGTTTCTTTTATATACTCGATGCTATCGATCGGCGATATATCGATTTTAAGATTTAAATGTATTTGAACATTCAATATATTTTCTGTCTCGAATTAGACTTAATCATAAAACATAATTCTCGTTGAATTATATGAAAATATTTTTTTTTCCGTTAAAATTTGTTCTGTTATTATCCGTTATAAATCCGTCAATTTAATTTGTTGCATTTTTTCTTCATTCGATAATAATTATTTAAACATCTTTCAAATGGTGCAAGTACCTGAGAAAGCCATGTATATAAGCAGGAAGATCAGTAGATAATAATACTGACTCATTTCATTCTCTATGTATAACCGTGTACCTTATGAACTATTTTATTTAAATTAAAGTGAAGAAAGGATGCATATAAAAATTAATTTGAAATACTTTGAGCGATGGTATTTTTGTTTTTTCTTTATTCTCGCTGATAAAGGGAATCCCATGCTCTTTAATGAAAAAGGAACTATTCGATTATCGTCATTTGTTTAGGAGTTAAAGATTTTTGGCCACTAAATGACAAAATTTTCCCACTGTGCGACGGTACTGTTTTTTCTTACTTCCTTGAATCCAACTTTTTTCCGGTATAGGAATTCTATAGAAGAAATAATCCTGTTTAAACAATTCATAGTATTCTATGAATCAATTAGGTAGCAATCCCATTCCGTTTTTCCATTTTTGAACGTGACATTTGTGAAATTCGATTAAAATTCTATGGAAGGGGACTTGTTTATTATTCAATCCATACCAGTTAGTTCGCGAACAGTGAAGTGAACATTTTTTATTGTGTCTATTTCCTCATGTCCTGCCGTAAAATAGAGGACAGGTCGGTATCGCAGAAGAGAGAATTTTAGCTCATTTCGATAAATTGCCGAAAAAGACAAAAAAATACAGCATTAAAATTAGTAATTCTCGTTAAGACACTTTACCACCTGCTGTATAAAAACATATCTTCTTTGTTTGTTTGTTTAACGTCACTTTATTCCACTAAGGCTAATCGGAATATGCTACAGTGGGAGTCCTAAATTCTGCCTATCCAAGTATAATTAGGATAGGGACCTTAAAAGAGTACCTGACATCGTACAGGCTCGGGACCTGCATTTTACGTCCTCTCCGAGGGACGGCATGGTTAAGGGTTTTTTACTCCCTTTTTACGCTTGGACTGTTCCTTAATGATGGAAGAATTATAGTTTAGGGATGGCTACTCCATCGCTGTTTTCCTCTAACATTACATCTATACTTTTCAAAATTCATTTTGTCTCTAATAAAACTGTTTTTCTTTCATCTTCTTTTTTTCGGCCATTTAATAATGTTCTTGTTCACTAGATGAAAAAAGAAAAAAAAAAAAGGTTCTCAGAAAAACTGAAATCGTCCCTTCTTAAACAAGGCCTTCCCCGAGTCTTATTATTTTTAAGGAACACGATTTAAATTTTCTCTTCATATTTAATTAATAAATATTTTTATAAATTTCGTGAAAATAAACTAAAGGACATTTCTGATTATAATTATATTGCTAACCACAATACCACAGGTGACCCCACATATCATCTTTGTATTTAGCCCGATATCTACTAATGACGAATTAAATATGTTCGAAATAATAAGAGAATGGTCAATTTCACATTTTCCGTTTAATCAGAGGACTTTTATCCTGACCCATTGGCAAAGGATTGACCCGGGAAAGGTAGCGCTCGCCTTAGCGACGAAGAGACCGCATATTTCTGTTGTTGATGAATCCCCAAAACCTAGCTGCCCACCTTCCGGAAGTTCTATCTCCACTTAGTACTAGTTAGTTAGTACTAGAACAGATCCCGGAGGGAGGAGGTCAGTAGCTTTAGTTAAGTCAATCATTTCGTTAATGATTGATTTTTTTGGAAGTAACGACGTCAGCAAGACGAAGCCCTACCTCATATGTAACTTTGTTTCAGTCTTGGAAACGATGTTCTACCTTTAGAAGCCTGTTGAAGTAGACTTACGGATCAACCAGGGAACACTGGATATCGTAAAATGTGTCAATTTTGTCCTTGGCAGAAGAGAACAATACCAAAATCTTATTGTATTTGTGGAAAGTGCATTTGTGGAGAGCATACGGTCAAGTTATGTCCAGATTGTAAAACCAGCCTGTTTCTTATATATTGTAACGTTAAATCGATAGCAAATAAAAAAAAACATATGGCGTAACCTCCCGGACCGCATGTTGGAACAAAATAACCGGTTGGAACGAACTGTTTTTGTCTAGATCATTCCGGAATGACGGAGAATTGCCGACATTGTTCTAGAAGATTCCAGGCCCCACTATTTACGATATATATAAGGGGCAGAGACTGAATAAGTTAAGTTGAAGTCTGTGTCTTGACTGTGTTGCTCCAGTCATATGATTGTGTGTGATAAAGTTATCAATTTTGTAACCTGCTCAAGTGTTTAAGTTGTAATAATTCGTTGGCATTGTGATAACTGAATATTTCTGTTAAATAAATATTTGTTACCTACAAAAGTGTATCAATTTATATAAGTAGGTATATCAATAATTAATGAGAAAATTCATTAACTATAAGTCCACTGTAAATTTTCATATTATTTGTAACTCATTGTTCCTGTTTATTTGGAAGCAACAATCAATATTCCTATTGATATGCTTCCGTAGTTTATTTATTCTATTTACTGTTTCATTATTTCTTTGGCAATTTTGCTTTTGTGACATTTTCTTTTTGGTTTTTTGTGTGAAATAATTATTCTTTCCAATAAATCATACATTGAAAATCAAAGTGTTTAGCGTATATTGAACCTTAACTTTTAGTAAGCAAATTACACCATTCTTAGTTTCTTATTGACAAAAGGCATACAAAGTGTAAATGTAAGTAAGGTCTGTTTTAAAGTATTATAAATACTGCATTTAGATGATGATTAGGCATCCCTGAAACGATAATAAGGTCACTTGGTCTCATCGACGAAGCGCTACCTAAATCAACACTTCGATTAGCGCTACCTTTCCTGGGTTAATCCGAGGACTTTTATTCTGACCCATTGGCAACAGATTAAGGGGTACCCCTGCATAATCAATGCCTATAAAGATGGATCAGTATGCTGTGTAAATAGCAGGACAGGACTACTTTGTATTTTTTTGATGAAAGTATTTCTCACTAAGTTTATGTATAATTCACTTTTTACTTTCACTTACCTATGTATGAAATATATAGTAAGGGAAAGTATTGAGATCGAGAAAAATTTCGACTTCCGGTTTTCAACGGAATTACACGTTTTGGGGTCCTAATAACCAAGTCCCGCGAAATGGTCTCTGTGTGTGTGTGAACAGACTAGCTCAAAAACTATAAACCGTGAGAACCTGAAATTGGGTATTTAGTGTTTGTATATGCCCGCGATATGACTGCAAAAATTTCATCAAAATTAATCAACCGGAGGGGGCACTTTACTTATTAAATTATGTATCAATTTCACGTTTTTTGTTTTATTTTCTCAAAAACGGCTCGAACGATTTTGATCAAACTGGTTATTTGATCTATGTTCATCCCAAAGATGTGACAGCCAACATTTCATCAAAATTGGTCAAACGGAGGGGGCACTTTATTTCATAGATTTTCTTCCAATGTTTACCTTTTTTGGGTTTTCTCAATGTTTTGGATGAAATTCGTCATGTTTAATGAAAATTAGGTGTTCTTTAATATCAGGTAAGCTTTATATCATTATTAAAATGTTCTAAGGGGGCTAAAATTGGAGGACTTTAAGGCTTCTACTGAAGCCCTATACTGCCCATTGTTTTTGTTCATATGGAGAAAGTAACTGTTTCTCGTTACGACTAAAATTAAGAAATAGCCAAATATGAAATATGAAAAAAATTAAGTAAACATACAGAGGAGAAAAAAAGGAAAATATTCCGTCAACTCATGCAAACAAGTAGAGCCCACGCATGTGGAGTACGTCTTTAATTAATTTAAAGACGTAAGTAATTTAAAGCCGTTCTATTCATTTAATGAAAAATATTTGTTTCATGGTAACTAAATGAAGTTTTCAATAACTACATAGAGAATTATTATGTAAGTTCGCCTGGGTTCGGGGGTAGCGCTTGTGTCACTTTTGATTTGCGTTTTTCCTAAGTGACAGACGTTGTTTGTGATACGAGTGTAATTTGTGAAACGTTGTAATTCGTCTCCTATTTTTTTATTTTCCAGATAATATAAAATATATTAATAATGGAGATTTTTTCTTCACCATAAGCTAGCGTTGGGTGCGTCAGCCATATTGGTTCGCTTAACGTCACGTGAAGTATAAATGGCTATTCGCTTAACGTCGGGAACCTGTTCGAAGGTAAGGTTTGTAGAGTGTAAAGGCGCCTTTAGGTCTCCAACACCTCGTATCAATCTCCTTAAGATCCTCGTTAAAGTCATCAAAGAATCGTTTAGGCCTCAACACGAGTTTCCTGTCCTTCCCTATCTTCTTCCCGGTTAGCTACAGCAACCCATCACGCTATCAAAAAGAAACCTTTGATTAGGAAATAAACATTTGATACTGATCAATCTTGTTTTCACCAAACGATATCCGACATCGTTACCTTTTAGCAGAGATGAAAGATAGTTTTAAAAATAATAGTAGTATCATGCGATACAACTATCCCCAGGCCGGCTAAAACTGTTTTTACTTTATCTCCTGTACTTTCCATGCTCGTGTTTTCTTTTTCCGGCACGTTGAACATTATTAAGTTGTTTTTCCTGTCTTTTTTTTTCAAGGTTCTTTATTCTGTCTACTAGTATCGAGTTAGTTTTTTCATCATACTGCAACAAAAACATGTTTTCACCATACTACGATGTAATCACCTGTTTTACACACATAATTTGCGGTCCGAAAGCTACACTTCGCCGCCCTAGGGCCGAAAATGAATATTTCGCCCTAGGGCCGCAAAATCAGCTGTTTATTATTTTAATTCATTCATTTCATTATATACATTACATAAGTTTGTTTTGCTCGTATTATTGTTTAGTTATTTAGTAATTATGGCTAATAATATATCAGAATCTATAAATAGAAGAGCAAAAGAAATCATAGCAGATTTGTTACCAGTAAAATCAAAAGATAGGTATGACGAAGAGTATACAAAGTTTTTGAACTGGTTAAAAATGGAAAATGTAAAACCTGTGGATGTGAATGATGAAGTTTTACTCCTATATCTCTCGGTCCTATCAAAGCAAAACAAACACATATGTTCATCTCTCTTTATTAACTTACATAATAACATAACATCATGTATGGATTGTTTTACATCCATACATTAAACATTCATCATGTCCCCATAACCACAAGATAACCTTCTAACAAAGAGGTATACTTAACCAAAAGAAAATCTTGTTTTTGATTAATGTTATATCGTATTAATATTTATTGTAGTATGGTGAAAAATAGCGTTCGTGCCTCGGGCCAAAGTGCTTTTGCAGGCCCTCGAACTTTTCATGACCTCGACTACGTCTCGGTCAAAAAATATCTCGGGCCGGCAAACGCCCACTTTCGGCCCTTGGTACGAAATATACTATTTCAATACTCAGTCTGAGTCCGTAAAGTGATGCTTTTCGAGCCTAGGCCTCAAAAATCGTTTTATTGCGCCAACCTTACCTGCTACTAATATATATTATTAAACATGTGTTTGAAGGAGGTTACTTGTAGCTATATTATGCTTCATTCTAATATAAGTAGTATGTAGTGCAAAATAACGTGGATATACCAGAAGATGTTTTAGAAGAAGCCCAAGAAGGTTTTAATATAATGAATAATCAGAATTGTACTTTAAATATTAATGTAAATATATAAGTACTTTTCTTCTATTATAGGTTGATAAACAGGAGTTAGTAAAAAAAAAAAAAAAAAAGGTGTCAATTTAATTTCTTAAATTGTATTTGTAAGTTGTTAATAAAACATAAAAGTGTTGTTCATAACACGTAACAAAATTGTGTTTTCGGTGCTTGATCTAATTTCCGTTAAAATCGACCGCGCACAGAAACCAACCACTTTTGGTAACAGTGATGAAAATAGCTATTTAGCCTCATAAGTAATTACAATCATCAAATTACATATATATTTTATTTTTAAAATTTGTGTATTAAAAGATCTAAAGTAAAAGTTCTCTTTATTGACTTCTAATCAAAAATAAATCCTGAAATTAGGTGTTTTTATAGACAGCTGCCTCATCAATACTTTAACCATACAATATATCCCTGCAGAAATATTTTTCATTTAGCCAAAACCACTACCATCCAAAACATTCTCTAAATAATCTGCTACGATTTTTTTCTCGATTATTGCTGGTTATAGATTAAAAAAGATTTTTTTTTTAAAGCTAGAACTATTTCAGGGCCAATCTTCTATTTATTCCTTAAATATTTCCCCCACAAAAATGCCAGGCGAGATATGAATAAAATGATACTTTATCTGTAACTTATGTATTTATATTTTACGACATTTGCGCCTAAGCTGGAGCGCATCTAGCTATTGTTAAACTCAACCGCGCACGAAAACAACTACTTTTGGTACTAGTAATGAAAATTACTACAGTGGATCAAAAAAGTGATGGCACACCTCATCTTTTCGTCTTAGTTTCAAACATATTAACATTATTTTGAAATTCATTTTTTTAAATATAAAGTAACATACCAGTAATGTATTATGCTGGTAAAAAGTTTAAAAATTTAATAGCTATAGAAAGATAACTCTCAAAGTCTTAGTTTTAAGGGTCAAAAAAGTGTTGGCACAGTTGTAAATTGTTTACTCTCGGGTTCATAATTCTACTTTATTTTTAAAAACAATAATGATGTTTATATTTACTATTTATTATATTACTGTAATCAGTTTTAAGTTTTGTTCTGATCAGTTAAGATGGGAAGATCTGAGCACAGTAACGTTTTTAAAAATAAGGTGGTTAAACTCCATTCTAAGGGACTTAGTTACCGTCAAATCGCGTTTAAACTTAATATTAGTTTCAGTAGTGTCCGGAACATAATTAAAAAATTTAAGGGAACAGGTTCAGTCATTAATAAACCTCGCCGAGGACGACCGCAAATATTTACTGAAAGATAAAAAAGAAATATCCACAGGATTGTCGAACAAGAGCCCTCAACGTCTGCAGCCAGAATAGGTGAGGAAATAGCAACATGTTCCAACAAATCATTCTCTTTACAGACTATAAGAAATGTAATCCATAAATTTAATTATTATGGCAGGGTTATGAGAATGAAGCCCTACATTATCGAGGCCAACTGAAAGAAAAGGCTTGAATTCGCTAAAAAGTATATAACTGAGCCTATAGACTTCTGGAAAAATATTATTTTTTCTGACGAAAGTAAATATAATGTTTTTGGGTCAGATTGGCGTAAATATGTTTGGAGAAAGCCCAATACAGCATTCCAAACTCGACATGTAAGAGCCACAGTTAAACACGGTGGGGGCAGTGTTCTAGTTTGGGGGTGCATGTCTTGGTTCGGCGTAGGAAATTTGGCTTTTATTGATAGTATTATGAACGCCAAAAAGTATGTCGACATTTTGCGACAAAATTTAAATGCAAGTGCCGAAAAGATGGGGATCAAAGATACTTTTGTTTTCCAACAGGACAATGATCCCAAGCATACTGCTTATATTACTAGGGAGTGGATGTTATACAACATACAGAGGCAATTAAAAACGCCGCCTCAGTCTCCTGACATCAACCCTATAGAACACCTGTGGTATGTTTTGGATCAGAAAGTGAGGAAAAACAAAATTTCAAATAAAAATGACTTAAAAAAATTTTTGTCAGAAGAATGGCCAAAAATTGGGCAGGAAATAACGCAGAACCTCATTTCTTCAATGCCAAAGAGGCTAAAAGCCATTATTGATGCAAAAGGCATGATGACAAAGTATTAGGTATATACCTAATACTTATGTCATATAATTGTAATACTTAACAACCAAAGGTATAATTGTAAATACTTTAACAACCAATTATATGTACTATGCCATCACTTTTTTGACTACCTAATAATTCGATTTTTATTTTTATTATTTTTTATTTTTATCCAAAGAATACAGTCTTTTCAGTCAAAAGTGTTGTGAAGAATAGTTGATGCACCATTTTTTGTTAGCAATGATATAATACACAAAGACTTAGACATGCGAACTATTTCGGAAACAGGCAAAGAAAATTATAATAGCTTTCACCAAAGACTGACCTACAATACAAACCCTCTTACGGAAGCCTTAAGATGCTCGCACAACCCTTTCAGCCCACCAGGTCGACTACGCAGGTGGTGGCCAAGAGACTTGCTGAGCTAATTTGTCATTTCCAGAAGGAACGCTCATGTAGCAGCCAGCAAAATTTGCTCATTGCAAGTAATTTGCAGATCGCAAATTTATAATTGTTAAACGTTTGTTATTAAATAAAATAATTTTTTTTTTCAGCAATATCAAGTCAACTAAAAATTTATTAATAAAACATTATGTATTATAATAAACTTTTTATGTAATAAAATTTTTTTAAAAAAAAATCATTTTTATTTATGCAATATCAAAAAATAATACTGTGCCAACACTTTTTTGATCCACTGTATTTCGAGTTCGCTTGGGAATCTGACTATTATTCCCAACTGAATGGGAAATAAATAAATTGAATGATACCGTAATCATCGAATATGACCAAGTATCAACTAACCTATGGAGTACCGAAAAAAAAAAAACCTGTTTAGAAATAGTAAATAGAAGATTTATTATTTAAAGGTATGTAAATATATTGCAAATAGCATTTTGTAAATATTAAAATTGAACATTCATGATTTCCCAAGTCTTCAGATTCACTCAAAATTTAATTAAGGTAATTGAGAATTTAAATTGAGTAATTAGGATTTTCAACTCAACAGGAAAAGTGGAATCCCCAGGGGATAGGCGAGGAAAGTTCGATAACTAAAATTATAAAATAATAATCTTCAATTTTGTCTCTTATTTCACCGACGTCTATCCGACAGTAAATGGAAGAATTCAAAGTATTATCAAAACAAAAAGGTACAATGTTCTAAACGTACACACTTAGATTATAAAAACCGTATAGTTTTAAGAGAGTCACTTCAAGTTTCCATAGAAACCAATAAAAACCATAATATGAGAGGAGCTAGAAACCAGCTCCTCCTCTTCCATCACGAGGAATCTTACCATCAAATAATGTCTTTGCGAGTAAATTAATCCTATGCTTACTCAATCCAATTGCTGATAAAAAAAACTTCTTACACAAAGGTACAACATATTTAGAGTCACGAAGTCGGTAGTAGGTAACGGAAAATTCATTTGGTCGTGGTGTGGTTGAGTTTTGTCTTTCTCTCTTTCTTATGACAGGGTATGGTGCAATAAAGCGTGATAAGTACGTATCCAGGGCTATTTTTCCAACATTTGTATACAAATATCTACGGTTACTAATTATTTCGTTTAATGTTAAAGTTTCACATTTAAAAACTCTGCATTTGTGGTCACACGGCGATTGAAAATCCAAAACAAGTGGATCCTTGTCAGAGTACCTAAAACAAGCCATTAAAACATACATTGTACGAAATCTATTCATCTAATTTGAATTTTGACAAATTTGTAGGTTATGTTATGTTATATAATTACTAGCTAGGGTGCCCGGCTTCGCTCCGGTAGTTGTGTGGTAGTTTCAATAACAGAAAGACTTTACAATTAAAGGAAATATAGAAGAAAATTAGCAGTTTCTTGAAACTTTTAACATATTAACAATATTAAAATTCGAGATCTGCAGAGTCCACCCAAATAAGGAACCCTATATACTTTAAAGGGGGTTGAAAATGGCGAATAAACAATTAATTTTGCTGCAACTTTGTCGAGTCATGCATCGTTTTTGATGGTTTCTGTGATTCTGAATCCTATATTTCTATATTTCCTATATTTCTTTTTATCCTGAACTATGAGAGGTGATAAAATCTTATTGAAAAAAATGCTGTAATTGGAGTTAGTCATTTTATCAACTGGAATGCTCATCATACATAGTAATAAAACCATTTTTCATAATTGCATACAATAAGAACACTTCAAACTTTTTATTTTCGATTTATAATCAGTCAATTCAGCTCTTCTTTTTTGCTTTATGTCTGTTTATTTCGCTCACTGTACTACTAAAAAATGTTCAGTCATATTGCATTAAATTTACTTAAGTAGATGTTATATATTGATTAAATATAATGTGTAAATCAATTAACCTTCTTATGAGAAAATTAATTTTGTAAGGTATCCAGTCGGTTTTCTAATAGATTGCAGATATGTAAAATCATTATTTTATTTAGAAAGAAATGGTGAAACAATTTTAAAAGTAATTTAAAAAGAAAAGCTGAAAAAATATTTAACCTTTACAAACTGAACGGAATGAATGAACAATAAACATTGAGTGAAACGCACCCTAGCGCTTCCTGGTAGCCTGGAGCTCGAACTACATTTTTCATTCATAACCTCGTATCTCAATCTCAGAGAGGCTAATTAAATGGTGCGAGAGTCTTAAAATTCCAGTCCTTTTCTCTTCAATTTTACACCCTAAAGAGAAAAACAGAAACCTTCTTCTCCGTTATGGGTTTTACAGCAACACGCTGACATAACTCTCTTAAACGTGCGTTGAGTCGTTTTTGAGCCTTTTCCCGCACGCACATTGTACACTTTGCTTTATAATATATATTGATTTCGTACTTAATTTAAATGTTTATTGTTTTCTGAAGTACGTCCTCGTTTCTTCCTCTCTCCATCGTTAATACTTTCCACGGTCACATTCTCGTCCATTTTTAACATTAAACTTGATGGAATTAAGAAAGCAAAATGCCTACAATGATTGCAAGTAACAGCTGATTTATTTTTATTAATCATATTTTAGTTGCCAGATTAATGCTAGTGTTGCCGTCCAAAAAATAGAGACATTGTCTACCTCGTGTTTATTTTTGCTGTACATTTCCGGTTTTGATTGAAAATATGGTGAAGAAATTAATACTTGAAAGGACAAATCCGCTTCAGAATGAAAATTGATGAAATTTATAAAACCGTTTAGTTGGATGTCGGACTGATCCGGTTTTGTTTGAAAATGTACTTTTAAAAGCTTGTTTTGGCTAACATAGAGCCCGTTTTGATTTAAAATATTAACAGGAATAGAGGTCTTTGGACGCAACTGGTCTTGGACCTTTGTCGATAAAAAATGATTTTGAAATTGGAGTGGACTACTCCGGTTTTGTTCGCCAACTCCTCTAATAGTTTTAAGAGAGTCGCTTCAAGTTTCCATAGAAACCAATAGTTTGCGTTAAATAATCTGAAAGTAGACATTGTTATTGTTTTGATTACTCGATATTTCCTGTGACGGAACTTTAACCACTTTATAAAGTAAATTTATGCGCTTAACCTCTACGCTTTCCAATAACATATCATCTATATATAATATTGCTTATACCAAATATCGGAAATTGAAATTTTTTATTTGATTTTTATTATTAGACTAGCTGACCCGTGCGAACCATTCGCACCCTAACCTACTTAAATCGCAGTTAATTAAAGTACCTACACCAATATTTTGTATCGTATAGAGCGTATTTAGTGCGTCATGGGGATAGGTGAGGGTTGAAGTAAAGAATAGGTGTGTTTAAATTGTAGATTATTTATTTTTTAAAACATACGTTTAAAATATTTACATATTTACGTAGTATTTACGTGTTTGCAGGACCTCTTTGAACACAATATTTGAAGTTACGATACGGTCATCTGTGTGTGTTTGTTTTACACAGACATAGATGTCACCCTGGAAAACGATACATACGTTACTTAAATAAACACATCGGTTTCGCGGAAAGCGAGTTCGCTGAATCAAGTGACTAACTCGCATGGTTTTGCTTTTAACTTGCAAACGATGGCGAAAATCAGAAAAGTGTATATAACCAAAAATATTCGTCTCAACAAACTGAAGAAATCTGACACCTCCGGAAAAAAAGCAAACATTTTCGTCCCGACAAACTGAAAAAAATGAAACCTTCGAAAAAGTTCTGCGACCATTTTTGCTGAGAATTTTTGCTTACAGCTCGCAAGCGAATGGGTTAATCGAATAAATGTATATGACCGAAAATGTTGTCCTTGAACCCATTATATTACATATGAAAAGATTGAAACCATTTAGAAACTTCTACGACCATTTTTCTCGCAAAAACAGAGGTTTCGCTCTTACAATACGCAATCGAAGGCGAAACGAGTGATTTGTATACTTTTTTCAGTGTAGGGGTTAAGGAAAGCTTTAAAATGATGCCTCATCTATGAAATTTGATGAAGTATTAAGGAACAGGGTGATGGGATGGCCCGTCTGGTGTTCAATTTTGTCCTCGAAAAAGCAATTAGAAAGGCAGGAATCCAGGTAACAGGAACGCTTCTTAACAGAACACTCCAGCTTTTAGGATTTGCTGATGATTTGGACATCGCAGGAAGGACTCTGAACGCAGTAGTTGAAGGTTTTCAGTCATTGGAGGATTCTGCGGCAAGCTTGGGCCTTAAAATAAATGCTGATAAAACTAAGAACATGTGCACAATACCTTCCGGTGGAGATGATGAAAGTCATGTCTCAATAGGACGTTATAAATTCCAAAAAGTGAAGTCCTTCATGTATTTAGGATCACAGGTAAATCAAGAGAATAGTGTAGAAGAAGAAATCCATAGACGAATTCTATCAGCGAATCGTACATATTTCTCTTTACAAAAACATCCAAGGCCTCAAAAGTAAGAATATATAAAACAATCATCCGAGCTGTTCTTACTTACGACTCAGAATGTTGGACTACGACAAAGGCACAAGAACTAGCCCTCCTCAGATTCCAAAGAAAAGTACTTCGTCGAATATACGGTGGTAAATATGAGCAAGGAAGTTGGAGACGAAGTACTAATGCTGAGCTGAGTGAGGAGTACAAAGAAGTGGATATAGTGACTTTTGTAAGGACATCAAGACTTCGATGGGCTGGCCATGTTGCGAGAATGGACCCGAATGAAATACCTTCCAAGATTCTATCGGAACGAGTATATGGCACAAGACGGGCTGGACGACCGAGGCTTCGCTGGGAAGACTGCGTGGCTGCTGATGCTAGAGCTCTGCTTGGTGTCAGAAATTGGATGGCAGCAGCACAGAATAGAGATAACTGGCGATCTCTGCTAGAGCAGGCTTTGACTCAACAAGTGGGTCGTAACGCCAATTAGTAGTAGTAGTATTAAGGAAGTTATGGCGTACCGACAAAAAAAATGCCTTGAGTAATAATATGTCATATGATTCAATCATATTTTGGATTTAGCCATTTCCTGTTACTAGGGACAATAAGGGACTGTTATTTACTCAAAATAAACAAAATTTTATCGGAAGATTGTTTCCTTCACCATTTAAGCCACATCAGATAATTTCTATGATGATAAAACTTACCTTATTTTAGAGAGTAATGAATAAACCTGACAAGTTTAATCGAAACGGTTTGAGCCGTTTTTATGAAATCGTGAGGATGAAACAATTCCTTTGGATAAAGTGCCTTCAACGTTTACTCAATTTTGACGAAATCATTGCTGTCACCTCTCAACCTCTCTCAAATTTCTAATTTAAGTATAGTACGGTTTATCATTTTCGAGCTCGTCTGTTCACATACCCACAGACCATTTGGTTATATGGACTCATGGGGCCCCAAATCGTGTATAAACGTTGAAACCGGAAGTTTAAATTTTTCATAATTGCGATACTTTCCCTCACTAGGATTAACCAGACAGTTATTGACACCCCAACATTAACTTAAAGGAATACGTAAACAAGTCCCAATTATTATTATAAGACATACATGAACCTAATGTTTGAAGGGTTCTCTAAGTCATCTATGAAGTAAGACTTTAACAAACGAACCATAGGGAAGAATTCACAATTAATTCCGCAGGGTGACAATAACTAGTTTTTGCACTTTTTACAGTAAATATTGCTATATGCTAAAACTTTTGAACTTTTGACTCAAAAAAATCTCTTGAGTCTTTATAAGGATAAATAAAGAGGAGCTCTAGGAAGTTTCAATTTGATCCCTTCATAAAAAGTTTTTTTTTTTAATTCACCACAAAAATTCCTTGCCACCAACAACCCATGATTGATAACCCGAAGATAGCTTGTTCAAAACCCGGAGCCGGGGACATTTAATAATACTCAGCATCAATCCCCCACTCTTACCGGGAAACCCCGTATAGCCTAAAAGGCGGGGAAGGGTAGGAACAAAAAATAAAAATAAAATATTTTTAAAAAAACATGGGTAAAAATACAAGTTAATTTATTATATTTATAGTATGCTATTAAAAGTTATAATGACAATTAAGTCAAATAAAATCTCTTATATAGTACCTTTGAAATTTAAAATCTTATATTTAATTTATGTAAATATTCTTTCAGCAGAGAGCTTTGGTCATTTTTTAGAACAGTATCGTTTTAATTAATAAGTTTACTGTGTTCTTAGTGGTCTATATTTTTCTAGTGATGAAAGAAACATTTTTAGTAATTTCATATCGGTTGGAGGGCCTGCTTATATTAAATTCTTTTCAGATACCACAGGAATCTCTCGGCATTGTCTTCTCACAGGATCTGAATATAACGAGACTTGTGAATTTTTTAAGCATTAAAATAATCAGGTCTGTATATATTTAATTTCACTTACCTATATATGAAATATATAGTAAGTGGAAGTATTGCGATCGTGAAAAAATTCGACTTCCGGTTTTGAACGGAAATACACGTTTTGGGGTCCCATGAGTCGAAATGACCAAGTCCCGCGAAATGGTCTGTGTGTGTGTGAACAGACTAGCTCAAAAACTATAAACCGTGCGATCCTGAAATTGGGTATTTAGTGTACGTATATGCCCGCGATGCGACAGCATAAATTTCATCAAAATTACTCAAAGGGAGGGGGTACTTTACTTAATAACTTTTTAGGTTTTTTTCGATTTTCTCAAAAATGGCTCTAACGATTTTGATTAAACTGAGTATTTCATCTATTTATATGCCCGAGATATGACTGTAAAAATTTCATCAAAATTGATTAACCGGAGGGGGGACTTTACTTCATAAATTTTGTAACATTTTCACGTATTTTTTTTTATTTACTCTTAATCGGCTATAACGATTTTGATCAAACTGGATATTTGATGTATTTATATGCCCGAGATATGGCTGTAAAAATTTAATCAAAATTGATTAACCGGAGGGTGGACTTTACTTAATAAATTTTGTAACATTTTCACGTGTTTTTTTGATTTTCTCAAAAACGGCTCTAACGATTTTGATTAAACTTAGTATTTGATCTATTTATATCCCTGAGATATGTCTGTAAAAATTTCATCAAAATTGATCAACCGCAGGGGGCACTTTACTTAATAAATTTTGTATCATTTTTACGTGCTTTTTTTATTTACTCAAAAACGGCTTTCACGATTGTGACCAAACTGGGTATTTGATGTATGTATATGCCAAATATGTGATAGCCAACATTTCATCAAAATTGATCAACCGAAGGGGGGACTTTACTTAATAAATTTTGTATCATTTTCACGGGTTTTTTTATTTACTCATAAACGGCTTTAACGATTAATAAAAATAAGATATGAATGTAGAAAAATGTGTGACTTTGGGAAATGATATTTAACAAAACATGTCAATTTCTTATCTAAGTAAGTTGGTAAGTGAAAGTTGTGTGTTGCGCGCACGCACCAGATTTTTTGTTTTTTTTTTAAACGAATAATTTAAACTTTATTGTTGCTAACCTTAGTTAGCAACAATAAAGGTATTTAGAATACCCAGGTGTATAGAACAATAAAGGTATATCCACAGAACCATCGGCAAAGTATAATTTGTACGATTGGAGATTATTCAGAAGAATAGCTCAGACTATTCAGTGAGATCCTTTGACGGATTATTCGGGTTGTTGCACGATAGCATTGCTTTTAACACGTTGAGCGCCAGGGAAAAGATGATGTACTTTTGCCTGGGGCCAAAGCAATTTTTCCTAATTTATAACTTTAATATGATTAGAATGATACAAAAATTGCAAAAGAAATAAATAAAAAGTTTAATTTTGGCAATTAAACAATAATTTTGTGAGGGGTACGTATGTACCGCCCGGCCCCAGGGTAAAGCCCGCTACCTACAGTAGTACGGGGGCTGCCCGGTTGTGACCGCGACGTCAACCCTTGTCCCCTTAAAATATGTTATTTTAATAAATAAGATATTTTGTTTTGTAAAAAAATAAATAAAATTAATTTATTTTATTTATTTATTTATTTATAACCCCCAAATTAAAAAAAAAAAAAAAAAAAAAAAAAAAAAAAAAAAAAAAAAAAAAAAAAAAAAAAAACATTTGGGCCAATTGCATTGGCGAATTGTTCGGGGCCGGAGCGGTCCAATATGCCTTGAAATCACGCTCGGCAGGCGGTCCCCTGGCCCAGAACAATCTTTTAGCTGGCGGGAGCGGGCGGTACCTGGGGACCGCCTCGGCCCCAGCCAATAGTCCAACAGCGGTACGATCGTACCGCTTGGCGCTCAACGTGTTAAATCAGAAGTCCCGGCCAGGCGTGGCTGCGGCTAAGAAGCTACAATGCGTTGAATTATGTCCTGTTCTTTTTTATAGTCAAATCAATATTCACTAATAAAGATAAAAACGTTTTAGCTAATCTAAAAACCAAAGAGATTTAAAATGGAACTTAACGCCCAATTTAAAATTGTTTGGTAAAAAATTAAGACCATAGTGCGTTGATGAATGACACATATAAAAGGAACTAATAAAAAATATGATTGGAACATGATTTGGTACAATCACAATAGACAGTTAGCAAAAATGAACCAAATTAATCTTTTGCTACATATTAATTAAATTCAGAATACAACATATGATGATATGAGATATCGTATCAGTAGGTTCTATCTGAAACAGGTTATCAAAAGCGAGCAACCTCAAACCATGCTGCATGTTCTTACAGTCCTGTTTTTCAAAACATAGAAATTTAATTATATGAATGAGATAGATAACGTAATTTATAAATTTTTATAATAATAATTTACATTCCTTTATTATTAGAATTCACAATTTCTATTTATTGTAGTTCTAATAGATGAACAATGATTTCGGTTAATCTGTCTTTTGTTAAAACAAAACATTCGATGTTTTCCCCATACAAGCCATAAAGGCGGCACACAATTTCCATTGGGAAAACACGGATTTTCCTAGTCCAAGCAGCAAAAGATGGATGTATGCTTACACTCTCTAAATATTGAATGAAAATGAAGTGTAATCAACTTACACCACATGTTTGAAAATTATAGACCTTACAAATAATCACACTCAATTGTAGCATAATAGCATTAAATTTGCAAAAAAAATAAATAAATAAATATTGAGGCCAATAATCTGTGAGATGTGAGATAAAAAATATCTTATATTTTAAGTTGGACAAAAATACACACGATGAGCCAAATTTGATCAAAATCGGTTGAATAGTTTCTGATTTTACCTCCGACAAACATCGGGACATGAGATTTTTAAAAATTAAAAAGTATGAAATTTTAGGTGGGTGCAAGTTTATTCAATTTTTTTTTTTTTTTTTTAAAAAATAGGATATTTTTTAGACTAGAAGATAGCCCAGTAGTCGAAACGTTGTCATTTAAATAAATGAAAGTATGAAAAAAATAAGTTGTCCTAGTGATTTATCTCACATAGCAGCCCTAATGAAGACCTAAATCTAGGGTCGAAACGTCGGTACAAAATATATTATTGAATATAGAGTGTTGTTTCATTTGACCGCAAGCCCAACAATTTTCACCACACGTATTTATTTTTACTTTTTTCTTCTTTCATTATTTTGTGTATACATGCTTTTTTTTTTATATAATTTAGTAATTTTTTATTTTCTCGCGTATGAATGAATCCTTATCACGTTCATGCCGGCGTGTACCACCGGTGGCTCATACTAAAATGCCGCCTGTGCCAAATACCTAGATCTTTAACACTTTGACTGCCGAAAAAGAGTATCTGAGAGTCAAGCTCTCTTTTCAACACAATTTCAATATTTAACACGTTAGGTGCGGCATCGGTCCCCGGCGTCCGATGCCTTACATTCCCTTCTTAACAGCAGATTTTTACATGAAAATGTCCGAAAGTCCTAACACTTGAAACATTCAATTTAGTCGATTTTTAAGGTGATTATTGCATTGTAGTGCAGACAATGTTGCTAATAGCTAAAATTCTGTTGTTTTTTAGAATCGGACTCCGAGGTCCGATTTTCGATAAAGAATGGCATAAATCCTGTATCGGCCTGTCCTACGCCTATTATGACTAGTTCCAATCCTTACCAAGAGATAATGCCCTTGAGATGCTCATTTTATTCACTTTTAATCAAAAGATAACGCTATCGTCAAAGCATTCCCATCGGACCCCAACGCCCGACATCGTCTGTAGCTCATCCCAGGAGTCGGACCCCTGGGACCGATATCATTCAATTCAGGATTCCGCTAAAATATGTCACCGCACCTAACGTTTTAATTCTCTGACAAGAGAACACTTACTCGATTTCAGGTGACATGGCAGCCAAAGTTTTAAGAAAGTAGAAATATTTTCTATATAGCTGAAAATTTAACGTAAATTCGTTTATTTTTATATTTATTTGTATCTATTTATATTTATATACATCTCTATATATATAAGAGGCTTTGTCCTGACTGACAGAATCAACGCAGAGCAAAAACTACTAATGATAGAAACTTGAAATTCGGAATTTAGACTTTAAATGTGATGTAGGTAACCACTAAGAAAGGAATTTCAAAAATGTAACCCCTAAGGGGCTTAAATGGCGAAATTGTCGTTTAACTCTAACGGAAATCTATTGTTGAGATTTTAAACCATATGGTTTTTATTTGAATATCGATTTAACGTTACAATAGTATTAAAATAGACATTCACATAAAATATGGCTACTGATTATTTAAATATTAGTGGTAATCAAATTATGCACACTGTGATTCCCATGATTGGGGATGGTGCGTGTTTATTTCGATCTCTTCTCGTCCTGACTGACAGAATCAACGCAAAGCAAAAACTACTTATGATTAGAAACTTCGGAATTTAGATTTTAAAAGCGATGTAGGTAACCACTAAGAAAGGAATGTAACCCCTAAGAATATCTAAAATGTAAATGGCGAAATTGTCGTTTAACTCTAACGGACATCTATTTTCGAACTTCGAGAAAATATATCTAATTAGGACTCATTTTAAAGAATTTGATACGACGAGTTTAACTCGAAAGGCCCTATTGGGCGTCGAAAACCATGTTTTACAGCCTAAAAATGAAGCGTTCACGACGAGTAAGTCATTTTTTGTTTCGGCGGTTTTAGTGAACTCTCTCCATTGCGCGTCTCCGTCTCTTCTACCGAGCCGGCACCTTCCCCTCCAACATTCCACCTACCGGAAGCTCAAATTGTACTAAATCTCCTTAACATCAGTTAGCATATTATATTAGATCAATACCAAGATAATGATCACAGAATTGATCTTAAAGGCTTGCGGGCGAAGCCGCGACGGGGAATGCTAGTATACTTATAAACGTATATACATTTATTTTTTAATAACAATTATAATTAATACCGTATTATAAACTTAACTAGTAGGATGATATTTTTTATTGTTTATTTTATTATTGCTGGATTGCCAATACTGCATAATGCACTGGAATAGCTCCCGTCCGATAGAGGGAACAGACTAATACACTCTGGGCGTGAACTTGTTAAATCACTAATACTTAATACCCTTGAACGCGGTAGATTGTATTATTTCTTTTTCAATAAAGGGACAAAATTGATTCGATTACAACATGATCATCAAAAATAACAACACAAAAGATCCTTTATTAAAAATTCCTTCTCCAGTTAAAATATAAAAAAAAAAAAAATAATAATAATAAGGGAGAAATTATGAAAGAATCCAAGAAGGGACAGAGACAGAAATCGTTTAAGACATTTTCAGAATTAAAAGGCGAGTCCATTTTTTACCAAGCGAAGTATTTTCTTCAACGAAATCGAAGAAATTTAATTGAGTTCTCCGACAAAAGAGGAACGGCTTTAATGTCAATGGGACGGCGCACAGTGGTTGAAAATCGACTATTTTCGGAAAAAACCTTGTCAAACCCGATCTGTGAGCCGCAAAAAAAAAAGTTGATATTATCATAACCACGATTGAATTTCCTATAAAATGTATAGGTTCGAGCCCCGCTTAACCGGCTATTCGGATTAACCGGCAGTGTAAGGAAAATAGAAAAAAAATTATACATCAATTTTCGACTCGAAATCGGCTAGTTTAAACACTTTTGCTGTTTTATGCTAGTAATATCATTGATAGTACTTGCAACATTATTTTATTTCATGAAAACACTCAACTTAGGTAAACAAAAAAAATCATACATAGGAACTATCAATTATTTTTGTCGTTATGTTTTAATTCTTAACTATTAAATGTATATCATATTAAAATATAAGATTGGGATCATCCGACTTTAATATAATTTTGATAGGAGATGGTGGGATTGACTGTTCAATGTAGGTTTAATAACTGCAACTCTATCTGTGAAAATTTAGTTCCCTTATTCACGCTAAATAATAGCTGAACCTTTTTTTTAATACCAATCTCTTAAATACAAATGGATGCTTAAAAATTAAAAGTGCCGAATCTTTAAGTTATCGGAGGTCATATTAATAAACTTATTATTAATAATTTTTAAATTCATTCTAAAATCACGGTAGGTGAAAAAGTTGATTTATTATCGACCTAATAACGATTCAGACTGACTTTATAAATGATGCTACAGACCTGGTAAGTAAGGCATGATGTTTTACGAAATGATTAGTAATAACCTAATTCGAAGCACAAGCTCCATAGCGAATAAACTGCACGAAATAGCATAGGTATTCCAAAAAAAAAAAAATATCCCACATGTACAGATGCAGGTGGACGCAGCTAGAATACGTTTTAATATTTCCTTGAATGTATCTTCTTCTTAAAAAAATGGATTTTAAAACTGCGCTCGGCTGTGCTTGAAAAATATGAATTACCAAAAAAAAATTTTTTCTTAATTTTATTGCATTTATTCGGGATTTTATTTCTGGGTTAAAACATAGACCAAATAGCATCATTTTTATGCTAGTGTAATATGTGAGATCGCTCTTCATGATTATGAAGGAAAATCGCTCTAAGAAACAAAAATGCGAGATTTAAAAATTATTATAGTGTTATAAATTTTCCGCTGAAAAATAGACTTTTTCAATGATCGATTTTCAAAAGGTCCTAACGAGTTTAAAAATCAGAATATCTCCGATTAAATTGATGGAATGTGTCAGGCAACTATTCTATTAATTAATAATGAAAAGAAAAAGACTATTCCAATACCTTCAAAAAATAGGTTGTTTCCGCCTTTCAACCACTGTGCGGCGCCTTGAAGTAGTTACAAGATGGCGGTGGATGGTAGAAGATGATTTCCAAGATGGTGATTGATCACCTGCAACCACAGCCACTTAATGAAAGGTCTCCGATATAGATGGCTGTGATATGAGAACTCCGGGGGTCTAAAGAAAACCTAGTAATTTTTGTACAATGTTAGCAATATAGTATATATATATATATATATATATACTAGCTGACCCATGCGGAACATTTTGCATAACCTGCAACATTAAACATTTGCACTTTAACCTGCATAAATCCCGCTTAATTAAAGCATGGGCGTCACCAGCACCAATTTATTGGGGGGGGGAGGGCGCACAGTGCTTCGAGTATATAGAGTTTTTGGACAAAAATCATTCGCCCATGGAATCTTATAGCGAATGCTGAGCTGATTACGAATACATCTCATATGCGGGGTCGGAAATAATATTTGACAATGTTAGATCCAAAAATAAAAACATTTTATAGAAAAATATTAAACCGACTTCGAAACCTAGGAACCAGTAAAAATAAATTCACTGAAAAGTATGAAATAATTACCTTCTGACTTTTATGAATACATAGCAAAATTGAAAATGGTATAAAAAGAGGAAAAATGCAATAAGACGAATAATTTTATTTTGATTTGTACAAATACACACAAATTGTTAAGGGAACAAGTAATCCGGATAACATAACAGAAGTGTCATCCATAGAGGATCGGCACAAGACCCCCGGCAAGATATTCAACAGTGACCAAGTGTATCCGGAAGAAGACAGAGGTATCTGAATCCTTTGTTCTGTCAACTGAAAATGAGCTTTTCCAGGAATTATTGCATTCTTTTTTAATGTGCATAGTCACTAAAAGATAGAAATCAAAATCTAATTTAAATCAATTATAAATACGATTTTAAGTTTAAACGATACTTCGGGAACTTAAAGAAGTCTTGAATTCTGCTTTAAAACGATTACCAATACTCAGTCTTTCTTGGAATTCCACGAATTTTGTTGTCTTATGATTATGGTGTCCAACCGTCGATTAGATCTAAATTAAGAAGGTTTACTGTTATTGGTGAATATATATCTATCTAATATTTATGCTAATATCGCTACAGAAAACGACAGCGATACTATATTCTGCTGATATTTATATCTTCATTTAAATCTAATGTTGAAAAATTAGTTAAGGTTATGTATAGGTTTGTTCCAACAAGCACGTAAAACACATCGATAACTAACAGACTGCTCATGTTCTTCCCCCCCACTCTTTTGATTCTGAATTTGATTGGTTGGTTTTCCCATTTGATTAATCCAGCAGTAATACAATATTGGGATTTGTTAGTTATCAATTAGTTTTAATAGCTTGTTGGAGCATACCTTATGTTATATATGCCATATGTTTTTCCAATAAGTAAACAATTTGAGCGATAATTAAATAATTATTTTCATGTTTTTTCCCGATAACTTCTTAAATAAATTAGGAACCCCAAAAAGATTTAAATGGGACCACCTTGGGAAAATACTTTACAAGATGCAAAAGGTTTCGTTCCAATTGGTCCACTCATCTCTGAGTAATCGGTGAACATACTTAGAAAAAAAAAAAAAAAAAAAAAGGCACAAAAAAAAAAAAAAGTCACATACGTATCGAATTGAGTAACCTCCTCTTTCGTTCGAAGTCGGTTAAAAAAAGGCAAATCATGGTTTTGACAAATTATCTTAAATTTAAGGGAAATTAGAGAATCATTATCGGTTAGTTGATCAAAATTAATCTTTAAAAAGATAATTAACCAAACACAAAAGATACTTTCGTGATTGTACAAAAAATACTACTTATATAAATAATATTTCACGTAGTAAAATAATTTTTGAAAGAATGTACATAAGAGAAATATAAACATCAATTCATCTGACGTGCTCGTGGAAATTAGCTCCTCCACTCGTCTTTTTTTACTTTCACTTACCAATATATGAAATATATAGTAAGTGGAAGTATTGCGATCGTGAAAATTTTCGACTTCCGGTTTTCAACGGAAATACACGTTTTGGGGTCCCCTGAGTCAAAATAACCAAGTCCCGCGAAATGGTCTGTGTGTGTGTGTCTGTGTGTCTGTGTGTCTGTGTGTCTGTGTGTGTGTGTGTGTGTGTGTGTGTGAACAGACTAGCTCAAAAACTATAAACCGTGCGAACCTGAAATTGGGTATTTAGAGTATGTATATGCCCGCGATGTGACAGCAAAAATTTCATCAAATTTGCTCAAAGGGAGGGGGTACTTTATTTAATAACTTTTTACGTTTTTTTCGATTTTCTCAAAAACGGCTCTAACGATTTTGATTAAACTGAGTATTTGATCTATTGATATGCCCGAGATATGACTGTAAAAATTTCATCAAAATTGATCAACTGGAGGGGGGACTTTACTTAATAAATTTTGTATCATTTTCACGTGTTTTTTTTATTTACTCAAAAACGGTTTTAACGATTTTGATCAAACTTGGTATTTGATGTATGTATATGCCAAAGATGTGATATCCTACATTTCATCAAAATTGATCAACAGGAGGGGGGACTTTACTTAATAAATTTTTTATCATTTTCACGTGTTTTTTTTATTTACTCAAAAACGGTTTTAACGATTTTGATCAAACTTGGTATTTGATGTATTTATATGCCCGAGATATGACTGTAAAAATTTCATCAAAATTGATCTACGGGAGGGGGGACTTTACTTAATAAATTTTGTATCATTTTCACGGGGTTTTTTTATTTACTCAAAAACGGCTTTAACGATTAACAAAAATAAGATATGAATGTAGAAAAACGTGTGACTTTGGGAAATAATATTTAGCAAAACACGTCAATTTCTAATCTAAGTAAGTTGGTAAGTGAAAGTTGTGTGATGCGCGCACGCACCAGATTTTTTTTTGTTTTGACTGAACATTCTGAAAAGGTTATTAAAGGTCTACCGCGACTTGTCCCTGCTTTATCATCAATTTTCAAATTTTTTTTGTTTTCTACTGTAAATGTTCTAAGTTTAATCAAAATCATTAGAGCCGTTTTAGAGAAAATCGAAAAAAACGTAGAAATTTATTTAAAAAGTACCCCAACCCTTTGATCAATTTTGATGAAATTTTTACAGTCATATCTCGGGCATATTAATGCGTCAAATACTAAGTTTAACCAAAATCATTAGAGCCGTTTTTGAGAAAATCGAAAAAAAACGTAAAAATTTATTTGAAGTAAAACTTTAGCTAATCAAAATCCAATGTGATTGAGAATAGAGCATTAAACCATTTAAAATTATTTGGTAATATAGGAAAGTTAAAGTTTTTATTAATTTCATCTCATATTTCGATTTAGTTTGATTAACAAAAACCTGATTGTGTTTACGACTCACAGCGCTGCATACACTATCGCCCTTTTTTGATGCATCGGTATAAACTAACTCGAAATTGCTATATTTTTCTACTAATTTTAAAAAGGATGACTGAACTTCTACCAGGTAAGTTTTGGTAACCTCAGCCATTGATCTATTGATTATTGGCCTAACACTACCTCAACTTGGTATTGTTAGTTTAACGACGGGGCCGTTTTTGAGCCGTTTTTGCGAAAATCGAAAAAAACGTAAAAATTTATTTAAAAAGTACCCTCACCCTTTGATCAATTTTGATGAAATTTTTACAGTCATATCTCGGGCATATTCATGCGTCAAATACTAAGTTTAATCAAAATCATTAGAGCCGTTTTTGAGAAAATCGAAAAAAAACGTAATAATTTATTTAAAGTAAAAATTTAAATTTAAAAAGTATCCCATATTATAACAATATTATATAATCCTTATATCCTCAATTCGTCCAAACCCTGCTCCTCTATACATTCCCTAAACACCAGATCCCAAATCTGTAACCTGTATATCCCTTTCTACCGAACTGCCTCCTTTACAAAATCCTTTGTCATGCGCGCCGCCAACTTCTGGAATTCCTTACCTGTCTCCGTCCGTAAAACTTCATCCCTCACTTCCTTTAAAGCCCAACTCTTTTGCCACCTCCCTAACCTTCAATCTTCTGTAAATATGTAAAACAGTGAAACCAACATAGAATATTTATTTATGATTTGTTTGATATTAGTTTTGTTTGATAAAAAGCTAAAAGCTGATAAAAATTGTTAGTTCTCGTTAAATAACTGTAAAGTTTAGTTACATGATTGTAAAGTTTAATATCTTATCTTACATATACTTAATATGTCATTATAACTTTTAATAGCATATGTTAAATCTAATGACTTAACTTGTATTTTTACCAATTGTTTTTTAATATTTTTTTATTATATTTTATTTTTATTTTTTGGTCGACGCCTTTCTTGCCTTTTATGCTATACGGGGTTTCTCGGGCCAGGGGAGAGGGTGGGGAATTAATGCCGAGTATTATTAAATGCCCCCTGGCTCTTGGTTTTGAACTTGCTATGTTCTGGTTATCAATCTTATGTTGTCATAAGCAACGCGTTTGTCCATACATAAGGCCATCCCGCCACTAAATTGTTAACATTGTATTTTTATCGTTGTTGTGAAAGTGAAAAAAGAAATCCATTGTTGTACGTATTTTACCTCCATTCGTACAGGGTTTTCCCTAAAAGAATATTATGTCTTAAATTTTAAAAAATAATAATAATAAATGCAATTATTGAAAAAAAAAAACCTCTGTGGAGTTTGGCTATGAACAAATATTAGTGTGCTAGTGAACAAATATTAATTTTTAAAACATTGTAAAAATAAAATATTTTAACCGTTACTAATAATTACAAACTAGGTAGTCCAATAGAAAACTTTCAAGAGGAAAGATGAAGAGGAAAAAGATAGAATCGGATTCATCTATTCGTAGAACCAACCAGAGCATGAACTGATAACGAGCTACGTACGTAACCAAGTGCATTCACTAGTATAGAAATAGCCCAGGCAATGAATTGGTATTGCCCACATATGTATGTATATATATACATACGTACAATACCAATCTATATACGATTTTTCGGGGTGACAGCTCTCGTATAGACGACCACACTATACTCTAACGAAATCTATATAACTTCAAAAAACCTACTCAAGCTGCAGTTGATTTGATTATTTAAAATAATATATTTTAAAATAAATATCATAAATTGGACAAAATTTGTCCACCTCCCGCTACTACTCGCAATATTTGAGAGATAGCGAAGTAGGTATCAGTGAAGAGGAAGGATTTGCACTGCCTTGAGCCGAGCTCTGTGGTGTAGTGGTTAGCATCCGCGCATGTAACGCGGGAGACCCGGGTTCTACTCCCGGCGGAGCCAAATCTTTTCTCTTCAAAAAATAAATTATTTAAAAATAATTTAAAATGGTGTGCACCCACAAATTAAGATTAGATTAATTTAAAATAATATACTTTTTTTATTTATTACTAGCTGTATATACCGGTTTCACCCGGAGAATTCATTTTTTAAAACTATAAAATCTATAAAGTGAGACTTTTATCATCGACTCAAATGGTCGATATCGTAAAAATCAATGTAAAGCGAGATCAAAAAGATTTTTATATCTATAAAGAATATACCCAGAGATTGGTTATGCAATTTTAATATAGACAGGTGTTCGCACCTGTCTTCAAAGAACCACTGAGCGAAATGGAGAATTTAAGTCAAACTGTTTGGATTTCTATAAAGAACAAACAGAATTTCATCTTTATTTACAAAGATTATAGCTGTATATACAGGTTTCACTAGGGATGGTTAACTGTCGATTTCATAAAAAAACATGGTAAAGCGAGATCATTACGATTTTTAAAACAATAAAGAAAATCGGCTGAAGTTATGCAATTTTAATATAGACAGGTGTTCGCACATGGTTTGAAAGAACCACTGAGCGGAATTTGGAGTATTTAAGACAAACGGTATGGATTTCTATAAATAACAAACAAACAAATAAACAAACAGAATTTCATCTTTATTTTTACAGGGTGTCCCACGAATGTTGTGTCAGGCTAATAAAACCCAGAGTCTTTGGAATTTCAAGGCGAAAATCAGGGCTTATATTGCGTCATATTAGTTACCTTTTGAAAATATTCAACCCTTCCAGAATTTCTCCAGTATTGCTGGAATGGCTCCAGTACTGGAAATTTCACCATAAGTGACTGGTTTTTATGACGGATTCTGTTGGTGAGTCGAATTCTAAAACTGTTTTGTATCGGTTACTTTTTCAATCAGATGCACCCTTACATCGATACCAGCCTAATCCTCTTATTTGAAAGGAACCTGGAACTACTGGTTTGTTAGATGACAAGTTAATTATGGATTCTGAAGGAAATTGAATTTTATTAATTAAGTAAATATTACATTATTTGAAAATGCAGTTGGGTTATTAATATTATTAACAAATATTTGTTTATTTACATCAAAATACTATTTTATGTGTTCAAAGTGACGGCCTTCTTCATTTATGCATAACAAAAGTCTAGAACAGAAGTCTCGCTGAGCTTGCAGCATTTCTTCCGGTGGAATGGAAAGAATCGCATTTTGTATTTCTGCCCTTTTGTCTTTATGAAGATTGAAAAATCTCGTCTACACGAATAGACCGTCGACAGTAGAAGAAATGAGGGCAGAAATACGAAATGCGATTCTTTCCATTCCACCGGAAGAAATACAGCAAACTCAGCGAGACTTCTGTTCTAGACTTTTGTTATGCATAAATGAAGAAGGCCGTCACTTTGAACACATAAAATAGTATTTTTATGTAAATAAACAAATATTTGTTAATAATATTATTAATCCAACTGCATTTTCAAATAATGTAATATTTACTTTATTAATAAAATTCAATTTCCTTCAGAATCCATAATTAACTTGTCATCTAACAAACCAGTAGTTCCAGGTTCCTTTCAAATAAGAGGATTAGGCTGGTATCGATGTAAGGGTGCATCTGATTGAAAAAGTAACCGATACAAAACAGTTTTAGAATTCGACTCACCATCAGAATCCGTCATAAAAACCAGTCACTTATGGTGAAATTTCCAGTACTGGAGCCATTCCAGCAATACTGGAGAAATTCTGGAAGGGTTGACTATCTTCAAAAGGTAACTAATATGACGCAATATAAGATCCCTGATTTTCGCCTTGAAATTCCAAAGACTCGGGGTTTTATTAGCCTGACACAACATTCGTGGGACACCCTGTATAGATTTTAGAATTAAAATGAAAATTTTTTTTGGAGTATTTTAGAATTAAAATAAAATATTACTTATTATTACTTGAATTCTAAAATACTAAGTTAAATTACAAAAACATAATGAAATTTTTATTTAAAATACTTTTATTTTAAATAATGCCGAGGTCTGCCTATGAAAACATATGATTGATAGCCCAAAGGAAACACCGCATAGCATAAACGTTGAGGAAGGGGAGGATCAAAAAGAATTTTTAAATAAATTTAAAGCAAAAAGGGTAAGCATTAAAATTTATTTACGAAAATTGACATATTCTATAAAGGATCACCATTATCATGGCTATCCACAACACGAAATGATCGCGGTTTCGCGTCTCATGGTGGCCCTAGGATTTTTGAAAAGGAGTAAAAAATCTTTGGCTATGCCGTCCCTCGGATAGGACGTAAAATGGAGGTTCCGAGCCTGTGTGATGTCAGGTACTTGTTAAAGATCTCTATCCTAATTATACCCGTATAGGCTAAATTTTGGAGTCCCAGGGTGTTAGTTCGGTTGAAACGTTGGCTTTTCAAAATAAAAAAAAAATTAACTGAAAATTCTTACTATGAATCAACAATTCATAAAGAATTAAAATTGACTATTTCTCATCTGTAAAAAACAAGCTAACCCTCTACCACTACCTCTCACCTTATTTTACTCTAAATCTTTGTATTACTCTGGACTCAAAAGGTAAATATCAGATTTTATTTCACCTTGCTAACTAGCTACTAATTTAAATATTCATTTAATTTTCATCTTCTAGCACAGATACTCATATATGTGTTTTCTTTTAGCCCTGATGCGGAACCGCTAGTGGGATCGAAACGTTGGCTTTTCAAAATAAAAAAATTTGTATCTGAAAATTTTTCCTATGAATTAACCTATAACTATAACATATTTTTAA